>JBBYHQ010000007.1:3282638-3308740 GCA_038382645.1 Spergularia azorica | reverse complement strand
TATCTCACATATATTATTCCAACTAATAATATATTGCGATCTTATCTCATATACTCTCATATTATATCCTCCAATAATAAGATCAAATGACGAACTACTATATGTTTATGTTGCAAGTACCACAATTGCTTAAGATGATCAAAGAGACTTATGACAAAGAACAACTGGAAGGAGGGACAAGACCCAGAATAAATTGAAACAGAAGACAATTTGCAAATTACATGTTAAGGCAGATAAGGTGAACTTCCTTGGTAATTAACAAGAAGCAAAGATTTTCAGGTTATTCAAGTTTAGACTAGTGACAGACATCCAGAACCAACACAAGAGATTGAGGAGAGGAAAAGGGAAAAAAAATACTAAAATGAGAAAAGAACCAAGCAAATCAAATGTATGACTCAACTGAAAAAAGGCGCCATTTGAGAAACTGTGAGTCAGCTTGATCAGGATCTGTCATTTCACGGAGCATTCTTTTACCAAGAAGTGGAGTCTCACGAAGTTTCTGTCAAACATGAGCAGAATAATTATATACAAAAGTGCATTCTCTGCACAATTTGTCAAATCAAGACGACGACAAAGGAGGATAGGCAAAAAAACAAAGTATAGAGAGAGCATGTGAAAAAGACAAAAACTAGGGTAAAAAAAATGCTACACCATTTTATATAGAAGTTAAGAAGAGGAAAGTTTTTTAATGAATAGTTATGAAGGAAAAAGTAGTACAAAAGGCCTAAATGAAGAGAAGACCGAGTTTGGTAGACAAGTAAAAGATAAGGGATACCAAAAAAGGTAATAAATTCTACAACAGCAATGGAATAGAACTACTGAACAATTAGCAGAGTGCAATTCCACAACTTTGGCAATCAAATAAGGTACCTGGCATACAACATATGCATAATCCTCAAAGATTCCTTCAAGACATAAAAAACCACACATAGTATTTTTTTTCAAAGCTACTGTAAATAGGTAAAAGTTCAATACAAGCTTCAATTCTCACACCAAACCAATATCTATCTGAAGTCAGAAAGATAAAGAAAAAAAACAGGAATTGAAAAGTAAATTTATCTGAGTAATTGTCCTTTGGTGCTTCAATCGATATCCTCTAGCATTCATCAAAATGAAATATGTGCATATTCATAATAACTGGACAAACAATCGCTGGTGTCCTTAATGATTAAAAACCTACACCTGCTGCTACATCTGAGGCACACTCTTGATTCCGTTTAAAGCCAAAGATAACTATTTTTTTTTCTTTGGAGTAAAACCAAATAAAAAATGGCTCAACTGTGTCTGCCTCTTCTATTGTTAAGTAGCACTCCATCCATCCATCTCGAGAGAATTCTCGTTAAGTTGTTGACGTTGATTTTGTAGCATGAGACACTCAAAGATGTAGCCAAACCATAAAAGTGCCAGTACTAAGGCCTCAATTTGAAACACGACAGAAGGCCAAAAGCTCTTCTTACACCATTGAAGCACTAAAGTCGAAATGCAATTTTTAAAAGACCCTCCATTGTTGTGTTCTAGTACGTGGTACAGTGGCAGTTCAGCACCTTCCTCCCGTAGAAGCAAACCAGGTAGATTAGAAGGCTACAAGAATGTTAAACCATCTAGGACAAGCATTGTTGAGGAAAAGAATTTAGAAGAAGTCAAACTGATAAGAGCCATACTCTAAAGCAGAAATGCTATCTTGAACGCAATAGATACAAAGCATAGGATGACGAGGACCATAATAGCAAATAAAAAGTTCAAAATACAATTAACAGTGAAAACAACTAGCAAAAGTGCAAAACTATAAACATGTCAAATCAAGGTAGCGGCAAAGCATTCTTAGCAATGATTATTTAGACCATCAATTATTACTATAAAAAACTATGGAGAGAGGAAATGAGACGTCATAGACAGATAAGCAAGGCCCTGAGAAGAGGCAAGCCAAACCATAAGATGCCAGAAGGAGCAAGTAAATCAAAGTGAAGATTATGCAGGGGCCCTAGCGGTCAATACCACTTCTTACGAGCTAGAAGTTCTTCTTATGGGCTGTGTGTTCTACTAAACTTAGAATTTTAAATTTTATGTGGTGTTTTCATCATCGTCCCAAAACATTTCCTAAGCCAAGCCTTTACATGCTGACAAAATAACACGATTAAGATTTCAGAGTGAACAAATAAATGAAATAGAAACATACTAGTACAAGGCCATGGAAACCTCCCACAAAAAGACGGTTGTATTTCCCCACAGTTTTTAAAATTGTTTCAGCTTCCACCCCATTGTATTGGTTTAAGGGCGACAGTGGAGTAAGACTTTTAATGTGGGAGCAACACATTGGACATTTGCAAGGCTGAAATGCTGAGCCATGGTTCCACACCTGCAAGATACAGGACCCTGCATGCAGAAATAAAACATATACTTCATGAATACAACTGTGTTAAAACATAACTTTTACTCTTCTAGATAAACACCACGTCCGCACATGCTTTTATGATAGAACGATAACCACTGTCTTGGAGCATCAGATGGTAATATTACTAGTTAAGAAACCATCTAAAAAATATCCCCTTTGATTTAGTGGCGCCTCCGACAAACCTCAAATGACACATGGAGAAAAAACATAAAACATTTTTCAATAGCACTAAGCAACAAGAGGGATTATTTCATATTAGACCATCACATTGATGCAAGTTTGAAAGTCCAAAACATAGTGCTAAACTGATCAGGGACCAAAAACAATGTCTGCATTTCAAAGCAGATTGCACAATGAACAATGGTCCGATCTCTAGAAAGCTTAATTATTTATACGATGTTCCTCTGAATTCAAGGTCTGTAGCATAAACCACTAGCAGCAACAAGAACAATCCAATACTGATCACTGATCACACAGAAAACTTGCCTTCGGACCTCAAAATTATTCGCAACCTTATCCCTAACAGCTCGAAAGCTAGAACATAATATCGACGACCAAACACCACCCCCAAAACCCCAGCATATGAAGAATAGTTCATATCCACCTCAAAGACCCTAGGGTCAGCTCCCTCACTCTTCAGCTTAGATCAATAATTCCACAGATTCACGCCACGATTACTCCGTTCTAGTTCGAGATCGAAAATTGAACAGGTTTGGCCTATACGAAACCGGATAATGCTAAGCCAGCAATACATTTAACTATGACTCATTCTAAATTTCTAATCAGAATAAGTAAAAATAAAATGTGAGGGGAAATTCAGAAGAAGTTAAACAAAAATAAGAACACAACTCAAATTCTAGCAAGAACAAGGAATCATAAGATAAACTAGCATGGATTGTGTGAAATAAAATAGCAACAAAACAAACAGACATGAAACTAAGAAGTGTACAACAGTAGAAGAGGGGAGAGGAAATAAAGGAAAAAAAGGGGGAAAGCGCACCGCAAAACCAGTGGCCGCAGCTTGTACGACAAGGAAGAGTGAAGTCGCCGAAACAGACAGGGCAAACGTCGTCCTCTGGAGGCTTCTCCATCGGCATCTTCTCACCCTCTGCTACTTCTACCCGGAACTTTTTTTATTATTATTTTTTGCTTTTCTCTACAGAGATAAAATGTCATCGAGAGAGAGATCAAAGACAAAGCTTGTCCCAAAGAAAAACAGTTCGTGACTAACAATCTGACATTGATGACTTGCCGCATTCATGTGGGGATAACATTCGGGATAGTAATTTTTACACTCGGATTGAATTTAACATTCTCAATAGTGAGTCACATTTTCCAATGTTGGACATTCGGAGTCATAGTCTTTTTACGAAGGAAAGCGTAAAAGTCACTTGGGGATTAAATATAACAATCCTCCCAATCGAATCAAAGATCTTTCGTTTGGAAAAAGAGTGTAGGAATCTTGGAATCGTTCCTTATTTTTACGAAAATTCATCGAAATATATGTTGGTTCAGTAATGACCTATTTCATTCCGACACTTAGTTTTTGTTACATGGGATGGGAGCAACCACATAAATCTTTTGTATTTTTGAAGACCGAGTTACTCCTATACCATGAAAAATGTGAGTCTTCAACTCTTACAAGTTACAAACTTACAACATGAGGGGATATTGTTTCAAGCGTTTAAAGATATTGAGTTTATATTTAGTTGTTACTTGTAAGTGAAGTTTGTTCAGATGAGATAGAACCATTTTAGAGCTAGGTTCGATATTATTTTTGTAAGGTTTGGATAGAGTGAATTATCTTCATTAAGTCTTCGAACATAAGTCTGGGGTAGCTTGTTCATAGCTCTAGAGAATTTACATAATAATAACGTACTACGTAAGGTAGACCTTAACGGGTTATCAAGAATTCAAGATTTCAAGATCCTCTTGATTAAAAAAAGAACTAGAGGGTCTAATTCCACTCAAAGGACTATATTTGTCAGCCTAGCAAGATCAATAATCACTATTACATTGACTTACCAGAAAAAAGAAAGTTAAATAATATGATGTTTATTCATTTACTAGTTGGAACAGCACGCGGCATCCAACTTTTGTTGTTGTACGGTAGAACGTTAGATGGGAAGCCCTGTATTAACGTTTTTAAAAAAGTTTTATTTGAACTCCTTTTTACAACATTATTTACGTGCGCTTTATTTACTTACAATGCTTTTACAGTACAGAGAGAATTTATGTTTAAACTCCTCTTTACAGCAGTATTTACATGATGTGTATTTACGTGCGATGTTGTGTCATTCTCCATTTGGCATGTACGATTTTGTGTTTATAAACGATTCACGTATGAACCGTTGTCTTGGAGCGACAGAGCCTCTACTGCAGCAGAAATATTTTGTTCGAGTTGATGGAGGTTTTGCTTAAACATCTGTAATTCGTAGTAGTTAAAGTCCATAACGTCGAAGTTATAAACCTCTCCAAGAAATTTGATGGCTTTGTGAGAACAACTTTGTTGTGATGGTCCAACCAGTTTTGAGGGAGACCCAATGAATCTAATCGTTTTTGGAGGGTCTCCTACTCCATGTATTGCAACATATGCTTTCAATTCATCGTCTGTGACTGCATGGATGCCGAATTCTGCTACAGGTAGCCGTAATTGCTTCAGCACGTCGTTTAATATTATCTTCAGATTGACTTCTAACGTGTTGCGTGGGAGGTCCATGGTTCTTGTAACACCAAGTAAAACCAAAAAAGTTAACATTGTTATGGTTCTTAGGAATATAGTTATGAGTAAGGCGAAAGAATTAAACCTGGTAGATGCCGCGACACTTGTATTTTGCCAGTGCTTTGCAGTGTTACTTATAGGTACTTATGGGAGACCGGTATCTTCCCGAGTTGATAGCACTAACGTATCGTCCCTGCGTGTCAAAGTCGTAGCAAGTGTGATCGCGACGTGTTGCCTTGCGCTGTGTACATCTATTGTAGCGGTCGCAATGGTTTCTTGTGGATTAACATCGCTTTTCTCTGGCTGTGAATGAGTCATTGTCTTTCGGTTGTCCGTGAGCGATGTTCGGTGTAAAGGAAGCAGCAGCCATTTGTTATCGAATGTGTAAAGGTAAGGTCGCACGCCTGCCACTCGGCACTATATGCACCCCCTGTTTTTTGGGGCAGCGAATGAGTCATTATCTTTCGGATGCACACAACAGTTGTTCTGTGTACAGGATGCAGATGCCATCTGTTACTTAATGCGCACGTGTAACGTGGAGGACACACGTACGTGTAAACATTGCACAGTAAATTGGTTGCATGTGTAGTGGTCACTAATTTCATATTACGTGTGTGGTTGTTTGTGATTGTGGATTAAGTGCACAAGCTTTATCTACAAATTGTGTATAGAGTGTGTTGTCGTAACACGTCCTGCACTGTATTGCAAATGACATGCACGAGAACAACCGCCATGACAATTTTGATCTGACGTTTATATCTATTGCAATAATTATCATCACGACGGAGACTTCTTTGGGACGTATGATGTAGAGTTCATTTTTAAAGTCAAATTGAAGAGTACGTGTTGTTTTGTTGGTGATGGGAGCAACGATTTAAAAAGTAATGCTTTTTATTAGGACATTTACATTTTCACACAAGAGTGGAGTACATTTTCGGCGTTTTATTTCGCAGACCTAAAACGTGAACACGAACACTTCATTGTCATTGTACAAGTCGATCTCGTGGTACGGTGTCAAACAGCACCCAAGGCGTCACCTTGTACTGTAGCATTTCCGAAAGTAATTTCAAGTAGCTGCCAGATTTGCTTCTTCGTAGTTGTTCTTTAACGAACCTCGCTCTGCCTTCTTCAATGATGGTTTCGTTCATTGTATTTGGCATCACGTCTTCTGAAGTTTGACGGTCTTTATGTATGTATTTGTACAGAAAACGAACTGCTTTTTCTCCGGCCATGCTGTCGGACAGTGTATGGGCATCTCTGTGTCTACATGAGGCACGACCTATCGGTTGATCAACACCGTCGGAGTGAACGTCGTCGACATAGTCGTCAGGGGCTGAAGCCCTGTTTGGGGCCGTGTTTGTTATCATCTTCGCTACAAAAAACGTTGCGCTGCGATTTATTTTGTTTTGTTGTATCTGTGCATGGCCTCTTTCACCAAATGAGCACTCAAGATAGGTGAACTGCTGCATAGAACGTATCTTCAGCCAAAGTTTTATCAACCTTTATCGAGTTGATGTGTGGAATGGTTTGCGCTTTACATAATAATAGTATATATCAAACATCAGTGAAGTGTACGTACGTTATATTCCGATTCGCATGCATGTTATGCTACATAAGACACGTACGAAACCCGCGGTAATGCCGTAATGTAGGAAAAGGCACGCGTCAACGATACGGGACCCTTTTTTTTTTGTGGCAGCTTTCCTTTGGTACGCGTGAATCTACGAAATCGTCGCAATTGTATATCCTTGCCGTTACAATACATTTCTTGTGCAGTTGTTCCATATATAAATCACTATTGTCTTTATGCAAATTTGGACATGCGTTTGTTGCGACGGAAGCATAACACATAGCAATTTTTGAGACGTTTGTGCCAGTGTGTAGGGGCCTACAAAACCACTTGTGCATTATTATATATACAAACGAACGAGATACGGTGTTTTTGGAGACGGACATTTTATTCGGAGTACCAATATATACATATGGTTGACATACATAGAAGTGGACGCTGAGCTGATTTGACTAGAATTTATTCTTTTCCAGTCCTTCGTCTGCATTATTTTATGTACATATGATCGGGCCACTACGTTTTACACGGCGGACATTTTATTTGGTGTGTATATACATATGGTTGACGTACGTGGGAGAAAACCTGCAAATGATTTCTCCTAATTTTCCGCTTCTTCGATCCACCTAACGTTCCAGAAAAGAGTCTCTCCTGTAGGACCTCCCATGTAAGTGTTTAGATGGATAATGAAGTCCTTACCGGTGATGCGTCGTACGGTGTCGTCTATTAAATTTTTTTGCTCCTGCAGTGGGTTTGAATTTCAGGTTGTTATGTATTAAAATGTCATGGGTATACACCATTCTAAATAGAATTGATTATATGCTCATTTTCTTAGTTTGCATACGATAAGAGATGTTTCACCTCAGAGCTAAGTGTTGCTATGTCATTCGCATTTTTCCCGATCAGCTGTTCACCAACAAGACGGAATAACGGGAAGCTCAGTGTTCCACTGTCATCGGAGAATTCAATTTTAACTACACACCTGTTTAATTATACTGTCATCCAATTAATGTGATGAATTCATAAGTTTTGTACTGGTATTTATGATTGCGAATTCAGAGTAGCGAATTACGAACCTTCGCTCTGCGGTTGCTTCATGAGGCGTGCCCCTCAAAGAGGGGCACATGAATTCTGTTCCAACAGGTTCAGAAGTAGACTTTGCACAAATGTTGCATGAGTTGTATACTATTGAGTTTGAGTTGGTAATGCCTGTTATTTTGCCCCTAAGGTGTACGTTTATGTCGGGCTGTGGAGGAATCAAATGTTAGTATATTGTTAGAGCGATCTGTTTTTTTTTTTTAACGTGCAGTGCTTGCGTGGTCAGGGTAGTGACGTGTACCTGCTGCTATGGCAGCGCAGCAACGAGGATAATTGTGATCTCACTTTTTGTTGCCAGCACCGGAAATGTGTTCCTGATATCATCAATTGCGGCAGCATTTGACATTGCCCTATAAAATGCATGTTAATAATCGTTCGTGAAATATGTATGCCACACAATTTGAAATTTCCGTATTAGTGGTCTTACCATTCGTGCAAAGATCGAGAGTCAGCGGTATCAGTACCGTAGGTGATAGTAGAGGGTGCAGTCGTGCTTAAGGACCCGCACCTACATAACAAGCACGTTTGTAAGTAAATGTGTACTACAACTTCTGTGAAGTGCTCATGTAACTCTACCTCCAAATTGTGATACCGCAACGCGGGTGACGTGGGCAATGGGCATAGATTCAATTCGCTCGGACAACTGCTCAGCTTCGTCAGTGATTAGATTACGAAATACGGACAACCGTACTGGTGCATGCTGCAAAATTTATTGGGGGAGTACGTGAGTCAAGGAATACATTTTAATTCTGAGGTTACCCAATTTCACTAAGGAACTTAAGCCCAGTCAATTAGTACAATGTCTCGGATGCTATAAAGTCGCCCTGTTCTCATTGAACGTCTTTCCCTTGTCGGATCTACACGGACCACAATAGCCATGATATCTACCCACATTTAATCATGAGTTAGTGTTTGTGTAATTGATATATATATAATGCATACTGTGCGAAATACAAAAGTACAAGGTACACTTTATGTAGTGGAAGATGTAGTTGTAAATATTACAAACTCTTCTTGGCACCCCTAAGTAATCAGTAATTTGGTCTAAGGGGACAAGAAACGACGACTCATCATGTCCTGGTTCCTCATGAGGCACCTCGGTAATCCTCGTGGATGCTCTAAAAATCATCTGAAACTTATGAGAGCATGATCTCCTTACGTACTCAGGGGCAACGTTGATTATAGTGTTACTGATCTCATATTGATGACCTACTCTGAACGTGTCCTTAAAAAGCTCAATATTTTGTTCGAACAACGATGCCTGCATTTGTACATCCTGAAGTATAGTATACATGTTAGCAGCCGCAAATATGGATCAAATGTTTTGTTTTTGTATTCGCTGTACACAAACCTCGCTTTCAAAAATCAAATTCTGCGTCCTCACATGTCTGTCGACAAATGTCTTCGGTGGGAGAATCCGAATAAGCGTGGCCCTCGTTACTTAGTTGTGGCATTCGTCGGTGAGATCAGTGTTTTTAACGAATGTGTGAGCCATCAGTGAACTGCACATGACGTTAATATTGTTAGTCGTATACACAACATAAAGAGATAAGTATATGTGACAAATGAATATCGGCTACAAACAACACATTAAACTCATGTTAGATGGTGTCGCAAGCGGATGCAGTATTGTCTAAGGAAATCATGGTAATCGCACGCAGAATTTCTGTATGTATAACATAAAGTGACGTAGAAGCACTGATTAAGAGTGGTACAATTGGTATACATCGAACTAACAGGCCGAAGTACCTCAGACAAAAGAAGCGATGCAGGTTTACATGTTATTTAACACAACCTATGTACGAAGACCGTAAATCATAATAAAAGTACATATATGTTTAAAGGATGTCAGCAGGATGTAGGATATCGTAACAAACTATGTTTTTCGTTTTTTTCCACCCGTCTGCATCGTCGACGGTAGGCTTGATACCAACTCTTATGTCCGAACTTTTCTTTGCACGAGATAATGCGACGTACAACTGACCGTGCTAGAAAACTGGCTGGGGAAGGTATATGCCCACCTTATCAAGCGTTTGTCCCTGTGCCTTGTTTATCGTCATTGCAAAGCTCAACCTAATAGGAAACTGTTTGCGTTTAAACATGAATGGATATTTATCCGCCCGCGAAGGTTGAAGTGGAATGCGCGGTATGAATACTCTTTCACCCTTATGATGCCCTATTGCAATTTCCGCGTCAATGACATTCGGTGAGAAACCCTTGCAGATCAATCGAGTGCCGTTGCATAAACCCGATGTAGGATCTAAGTTACGCAGTAAAATGATAGGGCTATTTTTTTTTAGGATCAACTGATGAGTCGGTATCCCATTAGGATGGAGAGTATTAAGGAACTCTGTAGGGTATTGTTCTGCGGAATCGTCCGCCGCTCCGTCGAAACTCTTGTACTCGTACGACTCCCCGAGCTGTCGAGAAACCAGTATTGAATTGATTATCTCCGTGTCGTCGTTTTTCGGTGTCAGCATAGTTTTGGTGACCATACGCTGAGGGTCGAAACTGCTGTCACCTACATCTGGGTATATGTCCTCGATCAGACGCTCAATCGTGGTTCTTTCGTCAACACACGATAGAACGGTGGTTTCTGGTAGAGGTATATATCGTTCGCTTTGATACGGAGGAGAACCGTCTCCGACGTGGAGAACAAACTCACTGAAGGTAGGATCATGAATGGCCCTCATATTTTGGGTTAAGTGAATCTTCTCCAGCTGTGCCTATAGGGGTGAGATAACAAAACTTGCTTCAACAGCTTCTCGAACAGTGCTCCTCGGTATGACAGGCAACACCTGTCGAAAGTCACCTCCAAACACGACGACCTTTCCACCAAAGATTATGTTGTTGGAACATACGTCACGTAATTCCTTGTCAAAATGTTCAATAGTTTGACGTTTCGCCATAGATGCTTCGTCCCAAATAATCCGCCTTGACTGTCTGACCAGCTCAGCTAGTGCACCTTGTTTCGAGATCTTAAGGCTCTGGTTTTCATCAACGTCCAACGGAATTTTGAATCGAGAATCGGCGGTGCGGCCGCCGGCCATGTTGGCTGCAGCTATACATGATGTTGCAACCGCTAGCGCAATAAAGCCATGCACTCTCAGATGTGCAAGTAAAGCAGAGTACAAGAAGGTTTTACCTGTGCCACCGGGTTCATCGACGAAGAAAGCGCCTTGCTTCTTTTGCATGATTCTTTGGTAAATTATTCCATAGGCGTTTTTTTGGCCGTAGTTGAGCAAGTGTATGGATTCCAAGTCACCAGTAGATATGGGAACTTTCATTTCCTCGTCAATTTCTTTCATGAGTTTTTCTTTTGAATTCTCTGTCAATTCTAGCTCACCGAAATCAAACATGCTGAAGTCCTTTCCCATGCCCTCAATGAGGAAACAAATGCTCTTCAGAGTAAGTCTTTGCACCTTCCTTGCGTCTTGCGGGTACGAGTTAGCAAAGTCCTCGAACAGTGGCTGATAGTATTTTTTCCAATGCAACTTAGAGCTCTGCGGTTGCAGTATATCAGTAATGTTGCAAACAAACGCCGCAACACATACGGAGTCTGTAACCGAACAGTTTCGTTTAAGCATAGTTCGATAGAGTTGTCAGCATCTAGCAGACCACGTTGGTACGCTGCCTCCCTGAAGTTCGAATACCTAATACCATTGAAGGAAAGGATGTCGTCGAATGACTGCGGCCCTTTAAGGTGTCCTAGTAATAAGCGTAAGTAGTACCGCTCTCATTCGACAGGGTTCGCGTATATCACCCGACCAACGGCAAGACTCCTTTGCCGAGCACCCCAAAACCTTTCGTTTCTCTTAGGGTTCCACACGTAGTGTTCTGGGATTTGGTGGTACAATAGTGATCGTGCGTGAGGGTCAGACCGATTTTTCTAAAAAAAAGCTGTCAACATTGTCCTCCTTCTGCTCTGATCCCTAATGATATTCAGCAGGCTTTCCGTTTCATGAAATGTAATGTTCTACATGTTAGGAAGATGCAATTGTAAAGGAAGAACTGGAGGGTGTATTTCGTTCATAGCAAATCGAATTGTACGCCACATGGCCTCTGGAGGCCCAACCCATCCAGCTGATTGGAAGGAGCTGATTTCATCTAAATTTGACGCATCTTGAGCACCGGTGACGTTGAACTGCACTCGATCATGTCCATTGTAGATGTACTTGTACATATATTTCACTGCTTTGATTGTTGAACAAATTTCAACGTTCAAGTGGCAGTCATATTTCGCTAGTAAGTACGGGTTATAGGGAACGACCCACCTATTGTCAAGTACCTTCCTGCGAATAGGGGCCACCCTTCCGTCGTCCCGCCTTCGATATATAGGATACGAGTTCCGGCCATTTGTCGTCATACTGGTGAACTCACGAGGGTAATGATTTTTGCAGTTTCCATCTCGCATGCAGACATTTTCACTGTTAAGGGATCCACAAGGTCCATGAATCATATGTCTTAAGACGGCTTCGTAAAGATGAGGGTTCCTACTGCGATCCGGAATCTCAGCGCACACGTGTGAATCGTACTGATCTGCATTCCTTGTTTTGCTAACAGAGTCTAAAATGAGTAAGAAATGAACATGTGGCAACCCTCGCTTCTGGAACTCAATGACATACACGTACGCAGCAACACCACCGAACAATTTTTTTGTGGTGATGTCCTTCTTCAGTTCCACCAGTTTGGAGTGAAATATTCTCGTAGCTAAATCAGGTCTATTCTGCGCCTCCTCGTAAGACTGAAGTTCGCGTGAGATTGCAAGACATTGCATCAAGATATCGACGACGCATATCTCGCGGGCCCCCAATGAAAGATGGCGGAAGAATAAATCGACGGCCAATGGAAGCGCTTCCTGTGTTTCCCTGGTTCATGCCGTCTATAATTCCTTGGTAAAGCTCTGCTCGAATAGTATCTTGATTGCGCCAGAAGAAATCGAGCCTTTTTGTTTCAATCTTTATAAACATGTCGACGGCATATTTCTGAAGAAGTCTTCCACAACGAAGCAACATAGAGCGATCTGATAGACGTATCTGAAATCGGTAGCAGTAATATTCTCTGCAGGAGACCTTCTTCTCGGACCTCGACGACTGCGAAACTGAAGTGGAAAACAAACGCAAGAATATCGTAAGGGCACTATTAACAGTGCAACACCCACGGAAGCTGCGCATCCTGTGGATTGAATGATATATAGACTGTAAACCGCATACTTACCTTGATGTTCAGCTTCCATGAGGTCGTCTACATCCTGAACAACAACTTCATTAAACGGAAACGTTGGACACAGTTCTTGCCGCTGGCGGGCGACACTTTGTTTGTATATACCCTGATGCCACCCAGTCTCGTCGTAAGGAAATAGAAGAGGGTACTAAAGTGGATCGTAGCAGCCGTAGTAATGCTGTATTCGATAACTACGCCCACCACATGCTTGAACAACAATATCACGTGTAGGTGGGCTATCGGGGTCTCCGTCTTCAACCCAAATAGCCGCAACCTGTGACGCCGTCGAAGCGTTGTGGGTACGTTGATCCTCATCAAGATTACAACGTAAGACTATGTGGCCGATATCATTAACAACTACTTCTCGCAGCGACCTGAAAAAGGTTGCGTATGGGTTCAAACGCGTGATTGCCATGAGCTTCGAGACTACTGTTGCCGATAGGTTGTTGTGAGATTGCAATTTATGAAGCATTTCCAATTCCGTGTCGTAGAAGTACTATTTGCATGTATCTTGGAGGAGCATCAGTCGGCAGCACATCGTTTATGTAGTGGTATACCTGCCCTTGCACCTTGAACGTGTAAATCCCTTGATCTCTTTCCGCAAGCTCTTTGTCCTTATTAACTCCGAAGGATGTGAACGCAAATTAGCTGTTGTATAACATGATGTACTTAAGAAAATTTAGGGCGTCCTCATCCACGCCGATAAACAAGTTTCGAAGGGCGTCCGGAATTTGATTGGTAGCAAGCTTTATTTGACCGTGGTTACAGCAAAATGAAGGCGATTCATCACGAAATAGTTTAGCTCCGCAGAAATCACACGTGGTTGGCGTCGGCAGAACATACGGCTGTTTCAGAGGATTCTTCATACTGATAAGGCTCGTATCGAGCTCCACAAATTTGTCACCGCAGCCCTTGCTTTCGTGGACCTAAACCAATGCATGCTAACCCACCCATGTTGGTAATGTAGTAACAATGAATATAGAAAATACTCGAACGCGGACATCTCTATTTCTTTCGGTAAGGTTTATAATAACTGTCAATCGAATATATTTATCGGACGCCGAACAACTTTTTACAATAACTAACGCCTAGTAGACATAACAGTCACAACAATCACTAAGTGTAAGTCAAATGCCTATGACGGGAAAAGTGTTAGTGGACACAACTTTCCACAACGAGAAAGAGTGTCCACAACTATCAACGGAATTTGTACCAAACAAACAAATGATTGCCGAACCTAAGTGAACTTCTCTTTATTATGTTGCCTTTTAGTTATTTAATTTTTTTCTTTGATTGTAGGTTGATACGTTTACTTGATGCTACAATAGATGTGATAATGAATAAGTACATTGCACGTGCCTATCACAACACAGAAGTCCGCAGTAAGAAACAGCGCCGAAAATCACGAAAGAATTTGTATCCAGTAAACAAAAGGTTGGTTAACCTAATCGAGCTCGTACTCACTTTAGTGAAACGCAACTTGTAAATCTTTTTACGACAACGACTTGGGCACCAAGGCATAAGAGTAATCTTCCATTGGAAATGTTTCTCTTTCCGAAATTAACCCGCGTATGCGCCGTACTAATCGATACAAATATGGAACAAAATTTGTATGAGAAGTCGGCCCTCAACTAACAGAGCAAAAGAAAGTGCATCGCTCAGAAAACAATAGTTTGGTCGATAAAAATGTAATCTATATAACTACCCAAAGAAAAATATTGTTAAAGTTGTACAAAATTGACAAGCTGACCAAACGGAAGAAAGAAAAAGAGAGCAATTTGACTAATAATGTAAAACTCCCAAATAATTATAAAACCCCAAAATTATTTACCTAAGAGTAGTTTTAAAACAGAATATAACCCGTAAGAAATCAACTCTTAATTACTGTAATTTATTTACGATTTATCGAAACAATTTATATTAAGTTTTAATTGTCCAAATCATGTTTAGATTACATGAAATTGCACAAAAAAGAATTCAATTGATTAAAATCCTAAAATCACCTCAAGTCCAAGCTGTTAAGACGTGGCAAAATGTGTGCAACTTTACTGATCAAAGTGTGTGTTGTTAGTTAAACGGATCAGATCATATGTTTAACACAATCAGATTAATGCGTGTGTGTTTCTCTGCACCGAAGATCTGAATTCTGCACCCCCTAAGAAGTCTAATCAATGAAATCTGTGCTGGAAATCAGATTGTTTAAGTTTTGGTAGGGGACAATATTATGTTTTGCTTATTTATGTACTTGGCCGCTGTACTTTGTTGTAAATCATTCACTAAATCACACTTCTACCTCCGCGCTTTCGACTCTTCAAAAACCGACTGCCTGTACGGATGGAGTACGGTAGTTGACTTGAAAAGTACAAATAGGTACGGTTTGTTAATTTAGATTAAGGTTCGCTAAACATAGAACAGCGGTAATTATGTTCGGTGCAGCGTAGTGGGTACGGATTAAAAGTTGTACCCAAATTCTGCGAAAGGTAACATATTTCGGAAAAAAATTTGATATAAGAGTAGAAAACCCCCCCCCCCCAAAACACACAAATTAACACTTGTAGCGTAATAAATAAAGCCACACATAAAATCATACGAATAGTAGAATTTATAGACAATCTCTCCATTGGTCCACTCTTAACCGTTGATCAATAATTACCGACAGTGTTTTATTTTTTGGGTTAGCGTAGACGTTAAGTTGGTATTAACAATTTTTCTTTGTCTATGTATTCATGTCGTCTCCGTGAGCACTTATACAACAGTGTAACGTTCCTTGTATTTAATTTTGTATTCCATTTATAATTCTATAGTCCCTCGGAATGACTACTTTTTCCAACTTTTGTGTTTTCGCATTGTATAATTCAGTTAATTATTACAGTATGAAATTTAAATTGTTATTTCTATGCTAGTTTTTTCCGACTTTTAAAAACAGGCCTTGAATTTCAAAAGCGCTGTAAATCGAAAACCAAAAATTATATCATACGAACCTGTAATGGTCGGAGACGTATTATTAACTGCTAACTTGGTCGAGTTACCGCTTGATTTAATCAGCTGTATATAAGCTTACGTTTGACTAAGGAACTTGTTAGACTTGTTTCCCAGGTAATACGAATAATACAATAACAAAGTGAAATGTATATTATATACGGAGCACTATCTAGCAATACTATACAGGACGAAGAAAACTTCTCTAAAATGGGTACATATTTCTACATTGAGGCAACTTTATTAGCATAAGTAATTCGGTTTTAATGCTATGTTAAGACATGCTTAGTGAGGTGACCAACAGGCCCAACACCCACGTCAAGGCATTTTCAATTCATAAATAGAGCTAAGCACATGATAATGACTCCGACAAATCAAAAAAAAGTTTGTTCTTCTCAACTACCATTACATTAGATAAACTCTTTGCAAGTGTACAAATTTATAATATATTTTTAGTTGATTTTAATGTAGGGAATATATTAAGCTTGGCTTTTTGCAAATAGTATTAACGACCACTTATACAAATTGGTGACTTCTAATTGGCGGACATAATAATTACACTTTACAAAGAAACGCACCTCGAGGTACACTGAAATGAAAACCAACGGTAATAGTACTCTGAACGAACCACCTAAAATGACTGCGATTTCGTCTTTCGAACCCCAACGCCGAACGAGCTTACGAACACCCAAAACCAAACCGCCTAAATAAGGTTATGGGTACATATCAATCTGCTAGCGCATACGAGAGAACATATCGCTCTGCGTACCCTTTGCTAATGAAGTACGACACACTGTAAGTAAGAAAGATGTGTTTCCCTCCTCGCGAGCATATCATCACATAACTTATACTATCAGGAAGAGATGTATGGAGGTCCGAAAACGTAACAGGTGTGTGTATGCATGGTCGTTCCGCAACACGCATGAAAGTTAAATTTAGCTGATACCCACAACCAGCAGTACTCCCCGAGACAAGTACGTCATTGTGATAAGGACGACATTAAGAAGAAAGAACCAAAAGCTACTGCCAAACGTAATAAATTCGTACAAATCCAACAATAGTGTCATGCTCTTATAATGTTCCAATTTTAGGGAAAAAACTCACACCCCCTGTCCCACCTCTTAAAGGATAAGTCTCAACAAACACAAAAGAGGCAGAAGAGGTCAAGAGGGAGTGATATCACGTGTACAATAAACCAAGAAAAGGCAGGTGGCATAACTGTAAATATAAACACCTGAAGAAGGGGAATGAAGGGCAAAAACAGAAACTCATATCCAATGTAGCAATTCTCTTTTAGATGAATGTATAGATGGCATAACTGTAAATATAAACACCTGAAGAAGGGGAATGAAGGGCAAAAACGGAAACTCAAATCCAATGTAGCAATTCTCTTTTAGATGAATGTATAGACTCTAGCGATAGACATCCATGCTGCTACCACAACAATAATAACGCCACCTCCCCCCCTCCCCCACAAGCCTCGGTAAAGTCACCGGACATCTTGTCCACATTATCGCAATTCCCAAGTCGCCAATGCTCTGTGGGCGTCTCTCTCAAGTGATGGCCTGCACCGTCCATGAGCAGTGATTGGCAGCTGGTCCGGGTTAGACTTTGGTCGTTGGTGAGAGGAGAGACGGAAAAGAAAATGGTTTGATTAAATCTAGGGTGTTAATTTCTCCCAATGCGAACATGGCAGCTCCTAAAGGAAGGAAATGGATCTTATTCTCAGAGAACTGAAGAGGATCTGCACTCTTTAGACACTAGAGGGTAGAAACCAAACTGAATAATAAAGAATTTCCTACCAGCACAAAACTGATCAGCCAATTCATAATTACAAAAAAATTACAAACATAACGCAAAAAGAAGGAAATAGAGAAAATAGCTAGCTAAATTACAAGCCATACCAATTGAAAGGATGGCAGAAATGATACATAACCTGTATTTTGAATAGTGCAACTCGAAAACAGGTACTCCGTATTACACACTAAATTTGTATAGATCGAAAAACAATGATGTACACACCCTCTTTTCTCTTGAAATGTTAATAGACTTTGACATCTCTGTCCTTGCACAACATATGCCACTCCTGGATTACGGCAGCTTGAAGAGCAAGGTGTTCAACCTCCTCTGCTGTCAACTTGGACAAAGTCGAAGGTCCTTTCTCTCTTTCTTCTTCCTCTTCTTTTCTCTTATCTTCCTTCTCCTTCCTCTTCCTCTCCTTCTCCTTCCTCTTCTTCTCCTTCTTCCTTTTCTTCTCCTCCTCTGATTCCTCATCGCTACTTCCTTCCACTTCGTCTTCCAACTCACTGTCAGAGTCGCCAATTTTTGGACGTGGCTTAGCAGCCTTCAGCAACGCTATCCGTTCCATTGATATTCTAAGCCGTTCAGCGGCTGCTGTTTTCACCTCGTCCTCAGGCATGTATTCACAGCCCCCATCTGTAAGGTCGTCTAACCACCCTTGCAGATCTGACTCAATTTCTTTTGTGATTGAAGCATCTGATGCTCTGACTACAAATTTGCACATCATCGTAGTTGTTTCATCACCCAAATCCACATTTCTGCTGAGTTCACTGGCACCAAATATCATCATCCAAAGGAAGCCCCCATGCCATGTTTTAGCAGCAAAGCAAAGCTGTTCCAGCAGACGGGATGTTAATCAGTGAAATACTGAACTCTCTAATATCATCAATATCAAATAAAAGACTAATGCAGAGAGGAACTGCATTAGTTACGCAAAGCAGCTAAACAAAAGCTCATAAAGTAAGTGGGGTAAACGATCTCTCCTAAAAAAGTATGGAGAGAAGTTATTTCAGTACAAAATAGCACGTCTCCAAACAATGCTCAAGAATAACCGAAAATTCATGTCGTACCCAGAGCTTGGCAGCCTTACACATGTTAGTGTTCCCCACGTTTTCAGTATTGTGTAATTGGTACCCTGGAGACTTACATTCTTTGCACATGGTATGCTTATTGCTTAGTTCTAACGTCTTGCTGACATGTCTAACAATAAAATTTGATGATCAAGTTAAACCTGCGCATACTGCCGCATAGAGTACCTCAAGATTGTGCAATTGTAGGATGGCAAGTGTACAACTGCACAGGGGATACCATGTACAAATATTTTAATTCATTCATGAAGTTTTATCGAGTAGACATTAGAAAAAAGAGTACCATGTGCAATACATGTAAACCTTGACAGTACCATGTACACAAAGTTGAAAACATAGATATCATGCGCAAAGTGGCACACGTGAATGCTAATTGTTTTGGCCCATAGTTACAGTAGTTGAGCAAGTCAAAAGCTTAAGATGGAGGAGAATTAGAAGTTTAGCCAATGGAGCAAAGACAGTAGTTAAGTACGGAGAAAGTTGGAAAGGAGGACGACTCATGAATAAAAAATGAACGCTAATGGAGCAAATTATGAGTGGAGAAGCAGAAAAACAACGGAAACTTTAGGGAACAATAGACAAAACTGCAGTGGGCGTTATATTTGTCAAAATTGAGAATTTTGGTCCAAAAAATCAAAAGTTTGCACTAATTTCCCCAAAACAACTAATTAGGGTCGAGTATAAGTGAGACACTAAGAAGTAGAGGCCAGTGGCTTAGAATTAATATCCAGAATATTGAGCCTAGAGCTTGTTGAACATATAGCATTCGTTCTGCTTAAAATCATCAAAGTGGCTTCAGAATTAATAATCATTTTTTTTAGAACTACATATACGCAAAAAAGGACACCAAGGGGGTGACGCCCAATAACAAAAAGAGACCTTAAAGGGTCCCATATACAAAAGAGAGCTAACTAAGCTCTTAAACTGTCGTGATAAATTTTATCCACAAAAGAGGGGAATATAAAGTGTTGGTTTTGAAAAATAGAAGTTTGTTTACTAAAGGAGTGCGCTTCGTGTGCATGAGGCGTGCGCCTTCGCCTCACGCCTCATCACAACAGCCCCACAGGACCTCAGTCCGGCTCACGCCTCCTTAATCTAAGATCCAAATACACCACCAGATAGCGAATGAAAAAACATCATAATCATCAAAAGAATCCGAACAAAAAAAACAAACAAGAACAATGAAGTATTTAACATAACAAAGAGCACAGGCAGAGAAGTGTTCTAGCTCTAGGTCCCAGAAGATTATGCATATGAGGCAATATAGGTAAAAGAATACCTGAAATCCAGCAACTGTGCGGATGATATGGGAACAGACTTTATGGAAAGGCTTGGAATCAAGAGACTTTAATCCACTGAGGAAGGGTGAAGCATCGTATTGCTTTGCAGCAGTCGCCATAAAGCCACTTCCCTCATAAGTATAAGTGCCAGTATACTCCACAATAGCAGGTAAGCTTGGCCATAACCGAAAGTACTCAACAGGGGAAATTTTATGAGGTAGAAGCAGCTCTGTCAGTGGGATCTTGTATGGTTGGCACCTGAGGATCACAGGTTCCCCTAGTTCTGGCTTGGCACTCACTTTCTGCCGTAAGATCTGGGGATCTTCTTCAGCATAATCACCTTCATAAGCAATAGCTCCAGTGCCATAGAATGGATAATATAAAACTTGAAGCCAGAAGGCACATCTCTCAAAATGGGAAGCCCCCACAGTTATGCTGCAAGGCACTGGGTCCTACATGTGGATGAATCAAAATTTTGTAAGAACAGAAACGCCATAATTAAAAAAAAAAAAAGTGACAAGTACTTAGTTACACAGCTCCTACTCCACACAGGCATGTGTTTAAGGCTTTAGCTATCACCCTGCTCGGCAGCAAAATCCCTTTTGAAACATATTTGGCATTGGGAACAAACACTTAGATGCAGATTAAAAACCAGGAAAGGGCTCCTGTTGATGAGGTAACTTATTCTTGCTTTAGTGTTTTCATCTCATCTGTTATATACTTACATTAGCCATGTTGGTGGGCCTATTTGTTCAATTCAGTCCCCCTTTTTTTTTTTTAAAACACAGATAGCCTATTTGTTCAAATCAGTCCCCTACTACAGAAGGAAATCATTATTATTGACAGAGCTGCTCCAACCATATTACCTAATGCCTCAGAGGCTCACGCCTATGGCTAGATGGAGCCGAATAGGATGAACACAGACTTAACCCTATGTTTAAAACACAGATAGGCTAAACCCAGATGACCCATAAATCCATAATGATTGCATTAAGAATTCCATCGACTGACTTTTATTTGAAATACAGGTAGCGCAAACAGCTTAGTAAGCGACTTTGCTATTTTCTATTATATTCCAAAGCCAAAGAATAGCGAGTCTACCACCTTTTGTAAAGGACATATACTAATTTTTTTGTTTGCTATTTCAGATATATTGAAAACTAAAAAAAACATTAACTCTGCCACAACTAAGGGTCCAGAAAGAAATTATTAAACCAGAAAAATAACCAGAATCACAATGCTGCTATAGGCTTGAACGAAAAAGGTGTTGAATATTTTCACAAAACAGGTAAATATGGCACTTATAAAAGATTCTTGCCGTATATCTCTAGATATATCTACACCGGTACGGCAAGATGCATGTAACAAACTTGATCAAATACTAAAGATTTGCAATCGCACCTGTGAAACAAGATTACGCAACTGCCGCACTGCTTGTGGCGAACCATCCATGAAGTACAATGCCCCGGTCAGACCAACTCGAATATCAACTCTATTAAGTTCAATATCAGTCAAATTTATAACCTGAAAAATATTCATTTGCTCAGCTCAACACAAACCAACTCAGAAAGTCCAGATATTGAGGAAGTTGAAACAAACCTTCAAATGCAGAGTGATTCTTCCATCACTTGGATCTGCCAAATGATATGCTTCAACATAGCAAGGATCGCTACTGCCCGATAAAGTGTATGCTCTTGGTGCAATCTTCAGTAGAGTTGAGTCTATCTTATTTGAAAGCAGCAGAGTCAATTCACTAGGATCAGGCCTCCAAAGCTCCAAAATAGCCTTATGAACCAGCCCTTCCAACTTTCTATCCTGAGCTGCAGCTACTTCGTAAAACTGAACAGTCAACTTGTGGTGACTAAATGGATAGTCTCCTCTGGCTTCACTAACCCCAGCCCATCTGGAGAGTCAACAACGCTGGTAAGTAAATTGCATTCATATGCAAAAAAACCACTAACTTAACTGTATAAAGTTTTATCCCAGGTCCGAATGATGCAGCATGAAAAATTCAATCTCTCCCCTGGAAAGACACAAAGAGAACAAAACCATGACAGATTCCTCCCCCTCCCCAAAAAGAAGAAGAAAAAAATGGCATCACAAATCCTACAGAACAAAGACACAACAAGCACCAATTTCGAACAGAGAATACTTTATACAGTCTGACCAGACACCACACGATCCTGATGGTTAATGTTACCACAAATTATGAATTTAGGTTCATGCTTGGAATCGGAATTCCAAAGTATTAGCAGTATATTATTTGTATGACTACGCAGGTAATGGATCCCAATAAATACAGCACAAGCCGCTAAACTAAATGGCTAGAAAAAAAGAAAAGAAGTGAAGTGGAGAAAAAGAAAAGCAAGTACCTCAGCTACTGAAATAATAAACTCAAGGGATGGAAAGTGAATGCTGTATAGATGGGGCTTATGAAAAAAAGAAAGACGAGAACAGAAAGATAACCTGTTTTCAGGATGCTGGGTAGCATATTTGATTCTCTGCAATATCAAACGGCATTGATGCTTATTGACAGAATCTGCCAAGCCATTGGTTCTGAATTCTTCAAGTTCTTTACTCAGTAATTGACCAGCCCTAGCATTCCGTGATCCTAGTCGTTGAGCACTTAGTAGAATTGCTTGCACATCTTGCAGCCTATTTGTTGTCATGGCAGATGAATCGATGTTGAACAAAACCTTGTGGACATTGGCTACAATGATATTCAGGGGATCTTCAGGATCATCGGACAGAAGGGGGTCTAGACCTTCAAGATCAATATGCTCGGCTAGAGTCCAAATAAGCCGGGCGGAAATTCTAGGTGTATTCACCTGAAATTATCAGTTTCAGAATTACTTGAGTATCAAGTGACTGAAGATGGAGAACTTCCTGAAAATGATATCTAGCCCCCAGTGTTCAATTTTTCTAGAATAATTAGAAGATCTATCACCACCGCAATGGAACAGCCCAAGATGACCCTAATGTCGTATGCACTACAAAGGTCTGTATAGAACAACGAGAATTACACAAGCACGGGCTAGAGAACAAATAAGGTTCGTGAAAAAGAGAAATGTGGCATGTACAGATTGCCCACAGACAAATCAGCAATAACAAGTCGAACAAGTTTTCCAAATGAACGCGTAGAAGGATAACGATTCCATAAAAATTACAGATGACATAACTTCCAGCTTGAAACAACTAATTGCTCAATCTGATGCATATTTACCAAGATATCTGAAGTATCCTTGAGCTACTTACCAATTGTGATCCAAGCTTAACTAACAACTACAAAAAATTTAACAAATTCAGAGGGCGATTACGACTTACGAGTCATGAAGCACCAGGAACAAAAACATAATTCAGTGACATAAGACATCGAAATTCACATCATATCTAAAGGTAGGCCAAATCCAATGACTTGCCACACTAGCATCTTTGGAAATGTAAGAAAGCATCAAGAAACAATCACTAACCTCGCGTAGATCTTTTACAAGCTCACGTTGAAGATTTTGCAACCGGGTTTCGTTCAAAATTTGATCTTGGGAAGCACCATCCTTAACCTTTTTTACTCCTCCTCTTGTATCAAATATATGGCAGAGTCTGACGAGCAACTTCAGATAGCAATCAACTGCATAAGTTCTACCCTCACAGTCCCACTTCACACAGGGCCTACATACCTCCACGACTTCCAATGCCGGCTCTGTCCAGTTTAAGGCCCCATACCCTGTACCATAAGCAAGGGCACCGATCACCCTGCTCTCCATTCCAGAATTCTTTTGCTCTGGGAGAGGTAAAGACAGCTGGAAGCAACTTTCTACGAGTGAAGCCACTAATTCTTCCCTGAACAGGGTTTTGCTCGTTACACTATTAAGGTCCTCTTTTATCCTTAAATCTTCAAAAAGAGAAGCAATGTCAGTCCCAGGTAGAGGCTTCTGGCCTCTGCGGACACTCTCTTTAGCAAAGAGATCAACACACAGAGCTGTCCGGCAAATACAAGCCAAAGCATGCATGCGATCTGATTCAGCTCTCAAGTTTCTTACCATAAGAAGCAACCTCTTGAACAACGACACCTGCAACAGAAGATTTATATGTATGAGGCATCTAATTTTGCTGGTAAACAACATACAAAATGCTTTCCTCAGCACCTTCTACTTTTTCCTATCATTCTAATTACTCAAAGTTTCAAGTTCACATAAGCCGTGAATTCACATTATCTTCTTATCAATGTTTCTCTTAATTTACGCACTCCTAAAATACATTCTAGGAAGTTTTCTTAAAAATGCACAAAACTAAGAGACGCTACTACTTCAGTCGACAACTACAAGTAATTCGAGTCTGCACATAATAAAAACAGGTAATCTAGACTTAGTTCACACGTAGAATTCAATAGATGCAAATTAGACGAAGAACACAAAAATGCAAGCAAATCAGCAATGCTGAGTAAGAAAGAAATGAGGCAGGCAGTCAGACAGTCAGACCTGCATATTGAGATCAAGGAGGTGAAGATTAGTAACAACAGCCCTAACAATGCTCTCCCTAGCAGACGAAAACTCCTGCCTATCCCAAAGCGTAAGAATAGCGATAATCGACCCAGAAGCCCACTCAGGCTTCCCTCCAGGGACATCAGCCAGGTACAACATATTAATCGCCACCTCGAATATCAATGCCGGATCCAAACTCTCCAAAAACGGAGACAGATGCATCACCACATCCGAAACCCCCACAAACTTCTCAGCACTCCCGGACACCAGCTCCGCAACACCACTAGATTTCGAAGATGACAGCTTCCGGATCGACTCCACGGACCCAGATGCGATCGCCTTGACAGCGTAAACAAGCGGGAAAACAATGGCCCTAAAATTCTCAACAGGAAGCACCAAAGACCTAGACATCAAAGAATTCCGCTTCTTCCACACAAAATCAACCATGGAGGCAACCCAATTGGACCGAATTGCGACCGAATTTTCGCTATCGACAAGCTTATCACCGGCCAAACGACTCATCTTCTTACTCTCGAACTCTTTAAACAACCTCCCCACCGACTCGAAGGCGACCTTGGAGACGACGTCGGATTGATCAAGCATGTTGATCCCAATCTTGGTCCACCAGCTGGAAACTCTATCCAACAGATTGACATTGTTCTCGCACAAAATGACGAGGTCGTCGCGGGCGAGGATGCAGCCTAGGGTTTCCGTGATGGAGAAGCGGAGGTTGTGCGACGGCGATTCGAAGCAGGAGGTGATCTTCGCGTGGGAGGAGGTGATGAGGGCGGAGAGGAGGTGGGAGGGGGTGGCGGAGAGGAAGGATATGGCGGCGGCGGTGACTTCGGGGTCAGGGAAATCGAGGTCGGATTTGATGCCGGAGACGACGGAGTCCCAGAGGTCAGGTGTCAGGCGAGGGGAGGATCGGATAAGGTCGAAGGCGAGCTTCTTGCAGACGGCGGAGGCGGGGGCGGCGACGATCTCTTCGACGGCGGTTTTGGCGAGGACGGAGGTGTCGCGGCCGGCGGCGGATTGTTGAAGGGACTGGAGAAGGGCGCCGGACTGGCGGAGGGCATCGTTAGAGCGGAGGTCCGCTTGGATCTGCGCGAAGAGGATGTCCATTTTGTTCTACTTTGGTCGGGGAGGAGTGAGGAATTTGCTATGGCGGGATCATTACTTGGGTGGTGGTGGAACTGCAGTTTGTGCACTGCGTTTTACCATTTGAGTGTCCTGAACCGGGTTTTGTTAACCGTTAATCGACTTTTTACGGTTCTGATTTTTTTTTCTTTTTTGAGAAACAGTAGCATAGCAACGCTTCTATGGTACCCCGGGGGTACCATCCTTTTCGTACCCCCGGCCCAATTATTCAGCTGCCATGGTTTGATGTTAAACCCAATCTAAAAGATAATAATATGGGCCAAAGTTATTATTAGCCCACAACATCAAACAAAAGGCCCAAACCTCATTCTCTTTCT
>JBBYHQ010000007.1:3270685-3282538 GCA_038382645.1 Spergularia azorica | reverse complement strand
TGGGTATCAGCCTGACCAGGTTTGTCCAACCTGATGTCAACCTGTCTGTAGAAGTTCAAACGTCTGGATCTACACATGGAACACCTCCTGCTGGATGACTCGACCTGATGTATTCTGCTGGCTGGTCTGTCGGTCTAAATCCAGAATTTAGGCCGTAACAGCCACCTTCCTTACATCATCCATAACATCAGCTCTAAAGTACTCATCACACTTCAACAACCAATCATCAACCTCACCATTACCATCAAACAGGGGAATTTTAATCTTAGGTTGAGGGTTTGGTTTACTAAAGCCTGACCTTTTTTCTGCATTTGTCTTGACCAAGGCTTCTACGCGTTCCGAAAGCAGCGCCACCATCTCCATAAGCTCCTTCATGTCTACCATCGTCACCTGCTCTTGATTCACGGACTTTTTTTTTTTTTTTTTTTTTTGTGGGTATTTCTGGGATTATCAAAATGGGTTTATGAGTTGAGGTAAAGGAAGAAAAGAGTAAAACATGGTTTGGGAATTTTCTGGGTTAAAAGGGATTAAAAATTTGGTTTTTTTTTTTCTTTTTTTGTTTCTGGGTTGATAAAAATGCAACAAAAAATGGTGGAATTTGGTTATGGATGTTGGAAATAAAGGAGTTAATCTGACTTAACTGACAATCAGGTTATGCTTATAACAACACTCATGTATAACACATTTCAGGGTTTCTCTTGACTCAATTGAACAAGTAACCCAACAACTTACTGATCAGTCAAATACACAGTCGACATAAATCAACTTATACAAATCAATAACCCCCACAGTCACCAAGTTCACCAAACATGTAATAACAAACCTTAAAACTATAAAGGTTTTACTAACCAAACGTACACGGGGCACTCTAACCACTCACAAGGCTACAAGTATTACCCCCACATTAGAGCTCGACGTCTAGAATTGAATTACAACACATAGACTCTCTACATCATAAGTCAGAACTATGTTACCTTGTGTTTAATCTATCTCAAATAGAGCATGCATGCATAGAGAGAATTTAATCACTCAAGAGATACATGTGAATTACGTTTTAACTAGAATTTAAAACAATCATAGTAATCAAACACAACACACAAGAGTTTACAACTTTGTGTTCAACTCTCTAATCACTTCACATGTACTTTTAGCATACAACAATCACGAGATTCACATTGAACACAACAAACAATTCTAAGAGTAATCAGAACATCAAGACATGTTATCCGGCCCAGTCACTACAAGTTCATCACTATACAGGACAACTTTAGACTTTTTACTCACATTACCCCAACCATTACAGGTCAACAACCTTAGGTTTCTACCATATTAACTATACTTTAAACACAAGCAATAATAGGTACGTAATTAAGTAACCAGAAAACAAGTTTTTATTCTTAACTCTTAATCATGGAATTATATGTAAAGATACAACACCAAAACATGCCAGTTAAACGCACCATGCATTTTAATCAACATCCATTACGTCATAAACGAAAGGCTTGGATTAATCTGTAAAACAAGATAGAAGTGAACTTATCTGTTAGTCGAGCAAGATCTCTTCCTTTCATTTGGCTGAGGACCAGGACTCTCTCTCACAATCAAGCTTTCGCACTTTCCATCATCGTACGAGGCTCCGATTTAAGATTTTACCTCGACCAACAATATAAAAACAATCATTAGATATCCCCTTTTCATTAGACTTGCTCATCGATTTGCACAAAGTATGGTGCACTAGCTACTCCAGATTATCATCGCAGGATTCTCAACTTAAGCCCAACTTACCTTAGTTTGCTATCAATCAAACAACTTTTCGTGGAGTGTCTTAATTAAGAACGAAGGCACACAAATCACATTCAGAAATTAGTTGCCGCAAGTAATCATATGAGACACAATATAACCGACGAGAGGCCAAATAATTGGAGCACGCTAGACCAACACATGGGACGTACGCATAACAACACAGGCTTACAGGACAATCTTAATGCATAAAACAAACACAGCAAAAACATGTTTCCCATGTGTGTGACAGACTATTTAACAGCCCTAACATATACTCCCTCCTACCCAAAGAGATTTTTCAGTTTCTTTTTTTGAGTTGTCATGTTGGGAGCTATATTTATACCAAATGAATCGTTCACTTGCTTTAAAAATTAGTAAGTATTTCATTCTGCATTGTAGTCAACCAACTCAACTTGATTTCAAGGTAAACGGGTCTTTCATTTAGTCTACAAATAGTCCCCAACATGACAACTCAAAACTGCAAAAAAAAACAGGAAAATCTCTTTGGGTAGGAGTAGTATGACACAAGATCCCATGTCCGCCGCATCAACTTACTAAACAATAGCATAAGATTGGCAAAAAATAATTAGTACCAATTAAGACTTTTTACTGGGACTATTCTACGCATGCTCAAGATCACGAGTTAGATATAAAAACGAATGATCGCAAGCCATACCGCATAAATCACATAGCATGATGCCCCGTATTTACATAACAATACATGATTCCCATATTATCTCATGTAACCGATCAACATCGACGATAAAATTAAATCACACGCATACAGTAACAACATCTCACCGACTAAATCGCAAACCCCATACATCCTATTTATCGCACAAAATTAATTCATTGCAAACAACAATTAAGCTATCTATGCGACACAATAGAATTAGGGTTTTTATTCAATACAGTCAAATTAACTACAATAAATCGTCTTTAAGATTGTTGGAAATAAAGGAGTTAATCTGACTTAACTGACAATCGGATCTAATAGCGGAATTGTTGTGCCGAGCTTTTAAGGCCTCTGTACTTGAAGACGATTTCGCCGAGCCACGGTGCAAGCTCCCCTTGGCGGTCGCCCTCCAGGTTACACAACACCGAACCTCCTCTGCACTAAAGAAATCCGGTTGGTATAACAAGTCTCGTACGCATGATCTAAGCTCAAAGGGGTGTCACTTTGACACCTTGGGAATTTATCGGACTCTTGTCTATTTTCTTGTGTCTAGGGTATGAGAGCCAAGGACTTATATACAGTCCCCTAAGAAAACAACAACACGAAAAAGGAATAAGGAAAACGCGAGAAACCGCCGACATCACTCGGCGGTCCGCCGAGTCACAAACCGCGGTCCGCCGAGCTCCAACGCGCGGTCCGCGACGATGTTCCTGTCCTTCCTCTTTTTTCCTTCGTGCACGACCCGAGTTGTCCTTAGTTATACCTTGTTGATTACCAAACTCCAACAATGGATTCGAGAGGATAACGAAAGGAAGATAGACGAATGGATATCGGAACACTTCTGAATTTATGGGTTGGTAGAAATGAAAAGGACGAATGAAGGTTGAAGAAAAATTGGGTTTTTTTCGGTTAACAGGATGAAGGTGGGTTAAATAAATTTGGGGTTTTCGGGGTAAAAAGGATAAAGATTGAAGAATTCTGGGTTTTGCAAAGGTTTGGGTTTTATTTTTGTGTTTTATGGGATAATAAAAGTTGAATAAATATTGTTGATTGTTGGTGTTTTCTGGGCAATGGGATGAAGGTATGAAGAATATGAGTTTTTCTGGGTTGAAGAGATGAAGATGACGATGATTTTTTTTTTTTTTTTTTGAATTTTCTGGGTTTATGCGATGAACAAAAATGAAATCAATCAAATAAAAACATAGAGGTCGAGAGAATCAATGGCTCTGATACCAATTTATACACTCTAAAATATTAGGATAGGATGAACTGTTTAATCAAACGATTAATAGGTTCATATCGGTTGTAAATCCGTGGCAAGTGAGAAAGTTGCCTATGATTCACAATACTGGAGTAGAGAAAAATGGAGTTCTAGAAAAGGGTATTTTTCTAGAACTCCATTACTCCAAGGTGTTACGGGTAAAATTGGACCAAGCTGGCCTTCTTTTACTGGACAATCGAGATTTGTAATGAAGTTGGGAAGACGCCTTTGGGACGCCCTGAAGGAGGTTCAGACCAGCCTCCAGATCTGCTCCTGCATAGAGAAACGCTACTAGCCTCGAGGGGGTGACCGAGGAAGCCCCATCCGATGCCTAAGTCAGCGTTTAGATAGTATTTGTGTGAAAAGTGGAGAGAGAAACTTCTGTCCTTCATACCTTTGAGTATGGTGTATTTATACGAACTTGCCTTAGTTTTGTGGTTGTAAATGATGCACGTGTGTGGACGTCATTTGGCCACGTCATCAGTTTACAGAAATGGGGTCCACCTCAGGGAGGAGTCCTGGAGTGTTGACCCTACGGGCTCTGGACTTGGTGGTCTGGCAGGGTCCGTACCAGCTGCTGCCTGGTGAGCTGGCTGGGTCCGTACCAGCTTTCTAGTAGATACAGCCTAACTCTCATTGGCAGGCAGCTTCTCCGACCAGGTCAGCTCCATCCGGTCTGGTCTTCCCAGCTAGGACCAGGCAGGGGGGAAGAATAAGGGTAGGTCCTGTTTGACCCCCAACAATAGCCCCGAGCAGAGTTGGGTACTTGTATACGACTCCGTTCAATATCTACGGAGGTATATGTACGCTTTCACCTTGTATGTAGCTGTCTAGACTTTCCGAAAGCTCCTTGGATTTCGGATTCTAGTCGAAGGATGCTATCTTGACTTATCCAGATGTTCGGTGTGAATCTTGGTATTTGTTGGAGTATGTTGTATTGACTTTCCGGGGAGTTGCATGTGGCTTCGGATTCTAGTCCAAGGGAGCTGTCTTGATTCACCTGGATGGTGGATGGGGATCCGGATGTGGTCGAAAGGTGCTGCCCAGACATATCCGGAAGCTCTATATATGGCTTCGGATTTCCGTTGAAGGGAGCTATTCGGACTTATCCGGCTGCCCATTCATCCTGCCCTCGTCGATAGATGTTCCTTAGTTAGAATCTTCTTGCTTGGATTGTGCGTATTCTTTGGGAGCTGTCTGGAGACTCATGATTATCCTTTTAGAAGTTGTGTTACTTTTAAGGGATATATAAGCCCCGAGCCCCGAGCTTGCCGCTTTGACGCCACTTTTGGTAACGAGCTCTTGTGGTAAACAGGATTGGAATTAAAGAAAATTTCTACTAGCTCAGGTGAAGGTTGCATGAGCCGTTTGGGAGTACTTGTTCCTTATCTTTCCGCATCTTTTCTTCTGAATCTTTCGTGTAGACTTGACATTAAGGATCTATCTTGTCAGTGAGGGTGACGCTAGCTTGCTGGTCGAGCCTCTGATCAGCGAAGATGGGGCTCGAATGAGCTGGTTCAGTCTTCTTATAGTTGGTGGTGTATAGCTTGAGCTGCCCGGACCATTTTGATGGCGAGGGTGTAAAGCTCTGGCTGCCTTTTTGTAGAAGATGCCAGCTACAGCTGGTCTTAGCCTCCTGGCAGGTGTTGGTGTATAGCTTGAGCTGTCCGTACCATGTTAATGGTGTAGGTGTACAGCTCTTGCTTAACAAACCTTATTTGTAGAAGGTGCCAGCTACAACTGGTCTTAACCTTCTGACAGGTGCTGGTGTGTAGCTTGAGCTGTCCGTACCATTTTAATGGTATAGGTGTACAGTTCTTGTTTACCAAACCTTATTTGTAGAAGGTGCCAGCTAGAGCTGGTCTTAGCCTTCTAACAGGTGCTGGTGTATAGCTTGAGTTGTCTGTACCATTTTAATGGTGTAGGCCTACAACTCTTGCTTACCAAACCTTATTCATAGAAGGTGCTAGCTAGAGCTGGTCTTAGCCTTCTGGGAGGGGCAGGTGTATAGCTTGAGCTGTCCGTACCATGTTAATGGTGTAGGTGTACAGCTCTTGCTTACCAAACCTTATTTTTAGAAGGTGCCAACTAGAGCTGGTCTTAGCCTTCTGACAGGTGCTGGTGTATAGCTTGAGCTGTCCGTACCATTTTAATGGTGTAGGCCTACAACTCTTGCTTACCAAACCTTATTCGTAAAAGGTGCCAGTTAGAGCTGGTCTTAGCCTTCAGGGAGGGGCAGGTGTATAGCTTGAGCTGTCCGTACCATTTTAATGGTGTAGGCCTACAACTCTTGCTTACCAAACCTTATTTGTAGAAGGTGCCAGCTAGAGCAGGTCTTAGCCTTCTGGCAGGGGCAGGTGTATAGCTTGAGCTGTCCGTACCATGTTAATGGTATAGGTGTACAGCTCTTGCTCACCGTACCTTATTTGTAGAAGGTGGCAGCTAGAGCTGGTCTTAGCCTTCTGGCAGGGGCAGGTGTATAGCTTGAACTGTCCGTACCATTTTAATGGTGTAGATGTACAGCTCTTGCTTACCAAAACTTATTTGTAGAAGGTGCCAACTAGAGCTAGTCTTAGCTTTCTGGAAGGGGCAGGTGTCTAGCTTGAGTTGTCTGTACCATGTTAATGGTGTAGGTGTACAGCTCTTGCTCACCGTACCTTATTTGTAGAAGGTGCCAGCTTGAACTGGTCTTAGCCTTCTGGCAGGGGCAGGTGTATAGCTTGAGCTGTCCAAACCATGTTAATGGTGTAGGTCTATAGCTCTTGCTCACAGTACCTTATTTGTAGAAGGTGCCAGCTATAGCTGGTCTTAGCCTTCTGGCAGGGGCAGGTGTATAGCTTGAGCTGGCCGTACCATTTTAATGGTGTAGATGTACAGCTCTTGCTTACCAAACCTTATTTGTAGAAGGTGCCAGCAAGAGCTGGTCTTAGCCTTCTTGCAGGGGCAGGTGTATAACTTGAGTTGTCCGTACCATGTTAATGGTGTAGGTGTACAACTCTTGCTCACCGTACCTTATTTGTAGAAGGTGCCAGCTAGAGTTGGTTTTAGCCTTCTGGTGGGGGTAGGTTATAGCTTGAGCTGGCTGTACCATTGTAATGGTGTAGGTGTTTAGCTCTTGCTTACCAAGCCTTATTTGTAGAAGGTGCCAGCTAGAGCTGGTTTTAGCCTTCTGACAGGTGCTGATGTGTAGCTTGAGCTATCTGTACCATTTTAATGGTGTAGGTGTACAGCTCTTGCTTACCAAACCTTATTTGTAGAAGGTGCCAGCTAGAGCTGGTCTTAGCCTTCTGGTAGGGGGCAGGTGTATAGCTTGAGCTGTCCGTACCATGTTAATGGTGTAGGTGTACAGCTCTTGCTCACCATACCTTATTTGTAGAAGGTGCCAGGTAGAGCTGGTCTTAGCCTTCTAATACATCGCCTTCCTCTGATGAAGTCTGCCTTTCCATTTAGCGTTTGCTTCGTACAGTTGGCTTCTAGTCTTAGGTTTGAGAGGAGATCCTTCCTTTAGCTGTCAACCATCTCCATGAGCTCCATAGCTATCACTTGGAGCTGCTCCACGGCTGTTGGTTACTAGTTTATCTGGAACGGCTCTCCTTTTGGTAACAAGAAGGTCACCTTGAGCTGCCCTTGTTGCCTGGTTAGTCTCTTTAGCTTTTCCGCTTCTTCCGCTTTCCGTCTTGACTACTGGTAGCATTAAGAGTTCGCTTTTCAGCTACCCTAAGTGGTCCAGGATTGTGTGGCCAGGTAGCAAGAAACTATGTCTGGCGTAGCTAATAATCTCCTACCAGCCTGATCGACACAGGTAGCACCAGCCGGGTTTCCTTGCCACCAGGTCTCCTTGATCACAGGGAATGGTAGTTGGCCCTTGGCCGCTTCAGGGTTTTGTTATCAGCAGGAACCTGTCTAACTGTATTTCTTTCCCCCTTACGTCTACCATCTGCGTGGGCTCCCTATGGTGTATAGAACGACCCATGTGTGGAGCAGTTTCGGATAGCAGCCCGGGCTAAGCGTGTGTTAGCTCGGTATTCCCATCCCTAACCTATACACTTAGTTCCTTTAAAAAGGGAGTTAATCCTCTATCCCTTTTACTGTTAGTCGCCTAACGCCGGGTTTCCTTAAATTACAAAGGACCTTCAAGCCAGACTAGGTATGTTTTTTTGAGTTTTCTATTCTCTTTTGGGTCCTGCTAAGGTCTGGCAGGGGTATAGCCGTGTGCCCGTGTTGAGGGAGTAGCTATGTGTTCTGCGCAGCCGGCTTAGATAGGGTACTCTCTTTCTTGTGATAGCTGCGTGTATCTTAGCAAGCTATGTGAAGATTGTTATTAGCAGTCGTGTGCCCGTATTGTTGCATACGGGTGTGCTGGTTTATCACTTGACAGCTTTGGTCTTGTGATTGAGCTAGCCTGCCAGGTGGCTTATTCCTACCACTCGGCAGTTTGCCATGAGTTTGCTGGCCTGCCAGGTGGTTTGTATTTACCACTTGACAGCTTACCATGAGTTTGTTGGTTTGCCGGGTGACTCTTGTTTGTCACTCGGCAGCTTGCCATGAGTTTGCTGGCTTGCCGGGTGACTCTTATTCGTCACTCGGCAGCTTGCCATGAGTTTGTTGGCTTGCCGGGTGACTCTTATTCGTCACTCGGCAGCTTGCCATAAGTTTTCTGGCTTGCCGGGTGGTTTGTTTTTACCACCTGCTAGCTTGCCATGTAGTTGAGCTGACTTACCAAGTGGTTTATATTTACCACCTGGTAGCTTGTCATGAGACTATGTGACAACATGAGCTGCCTTGGTCTTCGTACTGGTGAAGGTACCAGCTTGGTCTAACTTGGTCTCGTTGCAGGTAGAGGTTGACCTGGTCTTCGTGCTGGTGGAGGTGCCAGCTCGGGCTGACCTGATCTTCTCATTGAAGGCAAGCTAGTCTGACTTTCTTGTTGGTAGGGGTCAACTTGGCCTTCTAGTTGACAGACACCATTCACTTGAGGTATTCACTTTTTGGATAATATCGCGGTAAACTTATTTTGGTGGGCTAACTCTGGTGTGCTGCCCGGTAATTTCTTCCATTTCCGTCATAATGCCTTTTCGATTTCGGGAATCACTCGGAGTGGGAAGTGTGATAGGTAGGGCGGTGGCAAGGTTTTTTGTGGCTAATTTGTGGGTATGCTTATTTAAGAACAAGTATATTGATTTTGTTCTAGTATAGCACTTCCGCTCCAGCTCCTTGCATCCTAGCTCCAGCTCTCGGGAGCTAACTCTTCATAATTTGTCGTGATCTTCCAGGTATCTCATGCCCCTTGCTCCTTTGTTATCATGTGCGATGATAAAGGAGTATAAGATTAGGATATCTTCCACGAAGGACTTGTCCTGACTTATCCGGAAGCTTAGCGCGGTTACGGATGTTTGTCGAAGGAAGCTGTCTCGGTCCTTTATGGTTCTTCATTCCGTTGTTGGGAGACTTGGGAAATCTTTTCGACATCTCTCGTGACCTCTCCGGATAATTGGAGAAGGTTGTAAGAGGCTCCGATTTTCTTCGTCGGCTACTTTACGAGCTCCGCGCCATCTTTAATGGAGGCTATGGCGGCTTCGCTATCTCAGCTTCTTGGGGGCAGATCCATCAGCTTCTCTACCAGGCGGCTTCGTCCCCAGCAATAAGCTCCCTGGGCTTGGCAGATTCATCAGCTCTTTCGAGGCTCATCTGCCAACTCCTGGGAAGCAGGCCTGCCAGCCCCTATGAGGTAGGTATGCCAGCTCCTTTGAAGTAGGTCTGTCAGATCCTTGGGGGCATGCTTCCAACTCTCGGGGGTTGGTCTGACAGCTCTCTGGGGCTTAACAGATTCATCAGCTCTTTCGAGGCTCATCTGCCAGCTCCTTGGAGGTAGGTCTGCCAGCTCCTTGGAGGCAGGTCTCGGCAATCTTTCGGGGTGCGTCTGCGAGCTCCCGGGGGGCAGGTCTGTCTGCCCCTACGCTTGATCCCTCACGACATCTCGGGGCAGAAAAGTGAATCTTGTCACTGTAAAGTTGCCCCTTAGTCTGGGTTTGTACCTTGTAAGCAACACAATGTGAATCGAGGTAAGCACATGATCACCCATTTAAAATGTGACATCTAAGCACAATATGAAGGAGATGTTGTGCAACATTTTAATCTCTTGTTTAGATTTATTTATCTAGTAAATAAGAGAAAGGATGGACACAAAATCCGTTTTTAGGGGCATTTAATCTTTGAGCTCCCCGAACTCTGCTTTAGAGACGTTTTGGCAGATCAAAAATGTATGTATGGCTGTATGTCTTCCCCACAGACGGCGCCAAATTATTCCTGGTAAAATTGGACCAAGTTGGCCTTTTTTTACTGGACAATTAAGATTTGTAATGAAGTTGGGATAACGCCTTTGGGACGCCCTGGAGGAGGTTCAGACCAGCCTTCGGACCTGCTCTTGCATAGAGAAACGTTACTAGCCTCGAGGGGGTGAAAGAGGAAGCCCCCTCCGATGCCTAAGTCAGCGTTTAGATAGTATTTGTGTGAAGAGTGGAAAGAGAAACTTATGTCCTTCATACCTTTGAGTATGGTGTATTTATTCTAACTTGCCTAAGTTTTGTGGTTGTAAATGATGCACGTGTGTGGACGTCATTTGGCCACGTCATCAGTTTACAGAAATGGGGTCCACCTCAGGGAGGTGTGTTTCGGGTGTTTTTCCCGATGTCAGGTGGAGGACGTGTTGGCCGACGTGGCTCCGGACTTCTTAGCTTCTGGGAGCCAGCACAAAGAAGGGAAGTCCTGTACCCGGGGGTTTTTACCCGGGTGTGGACCCTCCGACGATCAAGTCAGGGTCTACAGGAGGGCAGGCTCTCCTCGTTACCGAGGTGCCAAATATTATTGTAAAATATGTGAAGGTTTTTAAGAGAATTTACTGATTGTGTAAGAAGAGTGGAGAGAAATCTCCTTGGAAATGGTGTTGAAAGTGAATAATCGTGGGTCCTTCTTGGAAAGAGAGGGGGTATTTATAATCCCCCCTTAGGTAGGGTTGTGGCTGTAATAAGGGCCCCCCTGCCAGGTGTAAGGCTACCTTTTCTTCCTTTGGGAGGGGGTAACCACTTATCAATGGTCAGGATCCTTTCTCCTTCAAAATGACTGTTTTACCCTTCATTTAACCTTTTTGTAGGCTTTTACTCTTTTCTCGTTTGTGGGCTTTTGTATATTTGGCCCATCGATATTTTTGGCCCCAACATAAGCCTCTCATGGGTATCCTTGCTCAGCCCCTTCTCTCGTTTCGAACCAGGGTACCTATGACTTTGCCGGAGCCCCACTCCGATTTTTGAATGGGGGTAGGATTTTTACTTGCGTTCACCCCATGCTGCCACCCTTTGGTATTCGGGTTTACCCGGCAATGCTAAAGCTGCCTCTTTAATGGGCGTGTTTGAAATTGCCTCTGGGTCCGTCGCCTTCGGATATCGTTATGAAACAACTAGTTGGCCCTTTATTGAAGGTGCATAGTTCTCGTTTGAGGTACTTTGGTGATCCAGCGGGCGGGGCTGGTTTCATTCAAACACTGCTGAAAGCAACTAGTTGGCCCTTTTTTGAATGGTACCGGCATCGGCCCTGGAGAGCCTGGCATAGCCTCGGCCTTTCAGGCTCGTCCTAGAGCGTGGATGGCTGCTTTCAAACATACAGTTGAAAACTAGTTGTGGCCCTTGTTTGAATGTTGACATCTGAGCTCCTTTCGAGGTTGGGGTCTTACTTAGAACCCTGAAAATTTTGACACGGACCTCGAAGGTTGGGGTGTCTGTAAATCAAGGGGCTGGCATACGGGACCAGAATAATTCAGGGACCTTACTTAGGACCCTAAAAATTTCGATCCTAAGCCGAAGGGGCTGACTTCCGGGCCACGGTTCCGGTGAGGGGCCCTGGCAATCCGGGAACTCCCAGGGGCTGAGGGTTTGAATGTTGGCATCTGAGCTCCTTCCGAGCCTGAGGGTCTTATTTAGAACCCTGAAAATTTCGATCCAGGACCTTGAAGGTTGGGGTATCTGAAAATTAGGGGCCTAACATCTAGGGCCTAATGAGGGGTATGGGCAACTCAGGCGTTCCGCTATGGGGCCTGATGCTAGACCAAGGGGACCTCCCAATTCCGGGGGTGCTGGAAAGT
>JBBYHQ010000007.1:3242095-3254068 GCA_038382645.1 Spergularia azorica | reverse complement strand
TCGGAGAGTGGGTCAATGCCGAAGTCAAGAGAAAATGGGTTGGATTTTTTTTTTTGGTGGTGTTTGTCAAAGGAAAAGGTATTAAAAGGTGGTGTTTGAGATTTTTGAACTGAAAAGGTGGTGTTTGTCAAAATCGGAAACTTAAAAGGTGGTGTTCGGCAAAAAACCTTTTTTTTTTTATCATAAATAATAATATAATTGCAGTAAAAAAATTTCGAAATGAGAAAGGGTACACAACTTATTCTTCAATTTTCTTGCTCCCTACCCAAATTGATCCTTCACATACCTTGGTTTTTACCTAAAACTTTAATATGATTGTTTTAATGCACAAACAATTAGCTTGAAATAAGCCCGCATCAGAAATTTTTGCTGCATTTGATTATAACCATATCATCGTTATCTCATGTTCCACACGATCATCCGTACATTGGATGCCCTAATAGCTCGTATACAAATTCTGGAATGATCATAGAGAATCAATATAAACCTAAAAATGATGATGAAATGGAACACTTATCAAACAAATGACGTAGATTACAAATGAATGAGAGTTGAATAAGACACACAACACAAATGAAGATCAAAATAATTTAAAATGACATAGCAATAGGTAGGTAGAGATAATTGGAGAGCTGTGTGAACTATGAGATACATGGAGTTAGTAATACGTGTGGAGAGATGAATGTTTGAGATGTAAATTTTGTCTCGTATAAGACCTGATCAACATGTTTATTCTTGGGGAAAACTATGAAGTTTATTTGGGTTGCACGACCAAGTATTAAATCTGTCAATCATCTTTTACAAGGTGTGAAGTCGGACACAACAACTGACTTTGTCAGGGTGTTGCAGTTTATTCTGCTTAAAAAAGCCTTGAGGAGGAAGCAGTGGAGAATGACTAACGTTCATATTCTTACCCTACCACCTCATGACTACAAGGTATATTATATAGGCTTAATAATTAGTTTTTGTAGATCAATTGTGAATTTGTGATCACTGTTGTATTTCTCGTTGATGAGTGTTCCGGTAAAATGTAACAAGTATATTTTGCAGGAACAACTTTGCGCTAAACGAGATAAACTTATCATGATTTTCAAAGAGATCTTTCCAGATGTGGAACATTATGAAGTCGATCTGGCCGATAGGACCAGCAAAAGAAATAGTGACTCATTGAACAAAACTTTATTACATTGAATATTCTAAAGATTTCATAATATTTTTGTAATACATCTAGTTAAGCACAGATCTAGAATAATCCACAAGACATCCACATAAGCAAGAAAAATTGAGTTATTAGCCGACAAGTCAACAGACTCAACACCATGGTGGGTATCCGCAATCCAAGATACATAATTGGAGTGAATAACAGTTTTGAGATTCTACCATTCTATCACAACTTTTTTTTTTAATTGGGGTGAATAGGAGTCATCAATTAGTGTTAGTCAATTATTAGTTTAGATAAAACTTCATCTTTGTTTAGACTAGATTAAATTGAACCCGTTTCTGTAGTCCTCACCCTATTCTTTGTGTTCGACCCTATGCTTGCTACGATTGAGTAATATGCTTAAGAAGTAATTTGAGCATATCATATAGTTGCCTTAAAAATGCTACGGAGTATTAATGAAGGGATAATTAATTGTCTAAATGTGTAATTTTGTATAGTTGTTACTTTTAGTAAGAGGCCTCTTATTCTCTTATTTAAAAGAATAAATATTTATCTTCTTACGAAAAACAAGTTGATTGTGACAACTCAAAACCATTGTGAATTATGCATGCACTGATCCAAATACGAATCTTAAATAATTAGATAAATCTTTATGTGAATTGAAATAATATATCACAAAAAAAACTAAATTGAAATAACGTTACACTAACAATACATTAAATTAAAAACAATGTTACAGCAACCGTACAATAAATTGAAATACAATAAGAAAATAGTGAACTCAAATAAATTACGCTAAAGGTTTCGGGTTCGGGTCACTACGGGTAGGGTCGAATAAGGGTCAGGTCAAATACGGGTCAAGTGAAATACAGGTCGGATATACGCGGGTTAATACAAGTTTAGGTTGGGTTACGGGTTGACCAACGGGTCAAAAATACATGCTCGCGCCTTTTTTCCTCGGTAATTATTATCATTAAATTACTAGTTTGCATGCCCGGCTCGCGCCCGCGCTACCTATTTATATTGTTTATCCATGTTTCATAGAAAATGTAGGTTTATTTTGTTATAATATTATTGTGAACGATATTTCATATTTTTTTTTTCCTTTCAACTTTTGTGACACCGTCATATTATATTATTATTTAGTTCTACTAACTCATCATGTATTTATTTTCTTTCCACTATTACGTCACTCGTTATGTTATTTCATTTTCATTCCATATCCCGTCACCTGTTATACTATTTTATTTTTATTCCACTATCATGTCATCCGTTATACTATTTCATTTTCATTCCACTATCCCGTCACCTGTTATATCACATTAACTTATTAGCATAAATTAGTTTTACCATAATTAGCTAACTTATCAACATAAATTATAATTGTTTTCATGAATTAGCTAATAATTACCATATCATACAATTTAATTGTGCTATCCAATTAATAGGTGCCAAGTGTCATACTAGGAAAGACTTGATTTAAGGTTTTAATATACTAGTTTGCGTGCCCCTGCCACGCCCGGGCTCCTTTGTTGTACATTTGCTTTTGCTAAATAATACGTCTACTTATGTTTAATCAATCGATTTAAAAGATGGACTTCAGTGTTCTTATTTAATTTGGCGGGTTTACTCTTAAGTGGTCTTATTTTGTCATTGTCCTAAATTTTCTTGAAATTAGACTTGAAATCTGATTTTAAAATCGAGTGTTTCTACTTTATTTGCTTCCAATTTGTAGGAGAGTTAATAATTTCCCAAAATAAATGGGGTTTTGAGCTGAGACGTACCAAAAATGAATAATATAGGGCGTTTGAGTTGGGACGGAGGGAGAATGTTGTAGTCGTTTAGAATTCCGATGATAGTTGCAATTTTAAATGTGTGATGTTTTTATACATTAGATATTTATTCCACCGTGCTAAATAGACATAAAGTTACTAAATGATAAAATAAATTAAAATGCTTTGTCTTTCCTCATAAAGTTGGCAGACTTTCGTTTGTTTATCAGCACTTTTGGTGAGGGTGAATGAAAAACAATGGAAAGCTCATCTGCTTCCCTTTTTACTACCACTATTCTATCTCTTTTTTTTTAGCCGGATTTGCCCAGTTTCTCCTCAAAGTGTTTCATCGGCATTTCATTTCGTTCAGTCATTTTCAAGCATTTCATAAGTAGATATGTGCTACAATTCAATTGAATAAATTTGGGTGTTTCGTATTTTCACGGTTGATTCAAGTTATAACAGCTTTTATTTGATTACTTTTCGAATCAATTTTTTTTTGGAGGTATGTATATTAGCTTATTGTGTTGTTGAGATAAAGAATCATCAATTTAGAGTGATTTGTTTTTTTTTATGTTCACTTCTTCTTCATACATAATGATGTTCTTTTCTTATCAATGTGGTACAGATGAATTAGTCAGAAATGTTGAAGTTGATGAAGAATATCATAGACATCAATTAGCATTGAAAAAAGGTACTTGACATTCTAGCTATTTTAAAATTTGATGTTTTGGTTGGTTCATGGATTTAATTTTGTGAATTGTGATAGTTGAGTATCCAAATTATGTGTATCTGCTTATGTGGTTGTGTCGGCTCTGATTTCTCAAAACTATGAGTACTTGTATATGTTGTCGTATTGTATAATAAACCTTTTTCAATGTCTTAATGTCACAGCCTTATTATGGTGGCATGAAGAGACTTGATTTAGTTGGTAAATAGATCGAAATACTTATACGAAATTGCAAACTGGTCTAGATAACTTATATTTGCCCTACAATAATTAGTCTAAGCAATTTGTATCTATAAGCATGCTATGAAACAGTACTTGAATCTATGTCCTCGAATATCTCCTTGTACACTATGTTCCTAGTGAGATTATTTGGTAGGCTTCCTTTGTTATCGATGAGGATCTTCAGTCCGTCGCGTGACGTTACTCTTGAAACTTTGACATAGAGCTGGCTGTGGCTGAAAATAGGTTCGGGCAGTTAGAGGGCTACATTGTTGAGTGTTTGACTCTGACTTTTGTTTATTGTCATCGCGTAGCATGCCTTGACTGGAAACTGTCTTCTCTTCAATTCGAAGGGCCACTTTGATTCTGTAGGAGACATGAGTATTCTTGGGATGAATGCTTTTGCTCCAACCTTTTTTCCTGTCAGTATTTCTGCCTCTATATATTATCCATTCTGCCATATGTGTGATAATGTGTCTTGTCCCATTGCGTAGACCTTCTGCTTGGTAAATGTTTCTTAGGAGTATGATCGGCGTTCCGATTTTCAAGTGTAATTCGTCATAAGGTATGCCGTTGAATTTCAAACTGTTTAGAAATTCGACGGGATAGCGGATATCCTCATCGTTGATCTCTCCTGGAGACCTGCATATGGAGTCTGAACTTTTGTATGGTCTTTGTGCCTTCTGGGAGGGTTTGCATTATGTGGGTGTTTATCTCATCTACAGTTTCGTTTCTTGGTGCGAGGATGCACCTGTCTCGCAGATAAGCTCGATCTTTATATCTCGTTCGCAGATCCGAAAATGCAGTCGTAACAATCTCCTTAAGTGAGTCTTCCTTGGGATCGATGAGGAGATCCTGCGGTATCTCAATCCATGAGGGCTCTTCATTGTCTTCTACTCTAACCATTGGCAATTTTCCGTCTCCGAGCGAGAGTATCCAATTGCCGAATTCCGCCACCCTTTGCCTGTTTTCTCCTTGTGTTTGGGTCAATCTCATGTTTTGGCTTAGAGTGAAGACCTGGCATTGTTCCCAAAGCTTTGATCTGCTGATTGATGCTCTCACTATGTCTTCCCTCCTTCCTTTGGTGACTACCGGTAGTATTTGTCTAAAGTCCCCTCCTAGAAGTACTGTTTTTCCACCGAATATAGTATCCTTTGCATCTTTACTGGTAAACTGTAGTATATTTAACAATGTCCTTTCTACTGCTTCGAATGCGTATCTAGTACATTATGATTTACATGTGAAGTTAGAAACTTTAGTAATAAAGGATGGGTTATTCACTTATATGGAGTTTATTAAGCTAAATAACGTACATGTGTGTCATTGGTGCTGCGTCCCATACAATGAGTCTTGCTTGTTTGATTAATTCCGCTAGTGGTGATCCTTGCGCGATGTTGCAAGTTGAACTATCGGTGAGTTTTATAGGGATGTCAAACATGGAGTGTGCCGTTCTTCCTAGTGGTAGAAGTAATGCCGCGATCCCTGAGGATGTCATCGCAAGCACCATTTTCCCTTGTGATCTTAGCTTTGATATTATTGTCTTTTAGAGATACGTCTTTCCTATACCGCCGTGACCATAAATGAAAAACTTTGGTGTAGATGGTCTTTTGTTCTGGGTTCAGGCCATCATATAATTTGTTATGTTCACGAAGGACCTCTTGTCTATTTAGGTGGAGCTCGTCTCTGATCAGTGTGTTGCTTATTGTCTTAAGTAATGACTTGTCAGGTGTAGGCATTGGAGGGTAGTCCTTCAGTGATTTTCTGTTTTTCAGTAGTAACTTTTCAATTTCGAACAGCGCATATTCCTTGAGCTGCTAGTCAGACATTCGCAGCTTTGGATATCGTAGGATTCGCCTTTGATTTTAAGTACGTCGTCTGACAGTATATTCCAATTGTTCTCCCATAGTTGTTTAGGTACACAGACTTCGCAGCAAATCAACATTTTGACGAATAGTTGACGCAGTTGTGCTAGACTTGCCCATCGTGATGCCTCTTTTATTGTTTCTTCCCATTCCTTATCCCCTTCCAATAATCCTCTTGCATAGCATGCTGCTTTGAATATAGGGTAAATCTTACCATTGGAAGTTGTGATATCTTCATAAGATGTAGGGCCTTTCACTATGTTCAGTAGCATATGCAAGTAAAAGTGCTCGCCTGATGATGGATGTGCGAACACTACCCTACCTTTCCTTGCTTTCTAGTCACCATTCCATTGTGTCTTCATGCCATGTGAACCTCTCTGGGAATTCTGTATATGTTAGATCTTTCGCAGCCGTATACCTTGTGTTTGCTTCCAACCATTCAGTGACTATTAACCTATCAATTCCGTCTCTTGCGAGAACACTGGCTACTGTCTGGTGGTCTCTATATGTAATGGGCTGCTTTTCTGGGAGGTGGAAACTCAGGAGCTGAACTGCCAGATATCTATAGTTGATATCAAACTGGAAGATCCTCCACACCGCCTCACACGCGGAGACGTAGCGGCAGTTCAAACATTCTTTTATCTCGTCTTTAGTCTGCTCAATCATGAAAGTACCTCTGTCAGGCCCCTTGTTGATGTATTTGAATAGATATTTTATTGATCGTGACTTGTTGCACCATTCAACGTTAATGTGCGCTTGATATTTTACTATCAAGTCTACAATGTGTGGAACGACGTCCCTGTTATTGAATTGGATTCTTTTCTTGATCATTGACCTTCCATTGTCTCTTCTCCGGTAGATTGGAAACCCATCATCGTCCAGTGTCGTCTCAGAGTAGAATTTCTTAGGATAATGTTTTGAGCGCTTCTCTTTGCTCCTCCGCAAAGACCGTGAATCATGAACTGTTTAACCGCCGCCGCATATGCTTGGGGTTCAGCATTCTGGTCGGGTATTTCTACTGAAATGATATTGTCTATATCGGCGGCAGTTTTACACTTGCTATCAGGGTGGAGGAAGAGCAAGATATGGGCGTGAGGAAGGCCTCTTTTCTGAAATACTATTGTGTAGACAGCTGCAAGGTCACAATGTATTCAATGTGTTAAGAAGTAGAAATGTTAGCAAATTTAGTAAGTTTTAGAATGCTAAAGTGTTTAAGTTTACCTGCGTTATCTTTGCTAAAGCGTTGCCCTTCGATCAAGTCTCTCATAAGCTCATCTAGTTTCATCTTGAATACTCGTACAATCACATCAGGCCGGTCTTCGACTTTTTGCCCTTCAAAAGCATTTAGCATCGACTGGATCTCAGCCCACTTTTTATTTGCTGTGAAAGTGATGAACAGGTCTGGATTTCCATAAACTCGGCATATAGCCATTGCGTCCTGATAGTTCTGTACTTTGTATCTCGGTCCCCCTGTAAAGAAAGATGGTAATACAATCCTTTTTCCGAGCAGTGTTGCATCGGTATCCCCTTTAGAGACCGCATCAGTTAGGCTGTCGTAAAGTTCAACCCTTAATAGACGTTGGTTATACCGTAAAAACCTTAACCTTTCTGCCTCGAGGCAAGTGTATGCATCGACCAAGTACTGGAGAAATAGGCGTCCTGCTCTAAGTAGAGCTGAACATTCAGCTCGACGATGTTGTATTCGATAAGCGTAGTACTCGCACATGGTGCTGTACTTCCTTTTTTTGTTTGGTCTGTCTGAGTTTTCTCTGTATTTTGTGTTTTGTATGAATCCATCTTCAACGAACGAGAATAATAGAGGATATTGCATTGCCATGAAACTCGGATGGGTTTCGTTTATTTGCTGGAGTCCTTTTTTGTGATCAACTACAATGTCTCTGTAACCTATGCTATCTTCGAAACCATAGACGATAAGTGCTGCTATTTCTGATGCAGTGGGCAGATTGTATTCCCTTGCGTCTCTGCCTCGGCTGCCCTTTAGCTTAACACGGATTGCTGTACGGAAGAACTTCACCAGCCCATTGTTTTCGTCTAGCATCCGCATTAGGTCCTCGACTAATTTTTCATCTAAGCCCGTTGTGCTTGAGGTTTCATTACTGCCTAAGGCTGACATTCTGTTTTGAACCTCATGCTCTGTATCATAGATGTATAGCTGTAGAAACTTTGGTGTTTTCCCTTCGACCGGAACTAATGATCCCATCAGATCATGATTTTGTCCACTGATTCGAAATGCGTAAGGTCCTCCACCATTGTTTAGTTCCTTGTCAATCTTCCCACCCATGGACGTGAATGCAAAGATAGTGTTGTACATCCTTATTTTTTCACGAAATTGTCGCCCTTCTGGCCCTGATGTTGTATCGAGAAGTTTATCCAGTTTGGCTGGTGGCTTCTTTAAAAGAGGAAATTGAACCTGCCCTTCCTGATAGCATAATTTGAATTTTGGATTGGATGTGTTCCGTTGGTTTCGCTTCCTCTCCTGATACCAAAACAATGCCCCGCAGTATTCGCACTCATGAGTTGGCTCGCCAAAATCTTGTATGGTCCCTTCTGAATCTGCATATGAACAATGATGTACTCCAATTGCTTAAGAATTTCAGTAATATTGCTTCCTTTCTTTAAAAGTTAACAATGATGGATGCTGTGCTATTGGTTTTTTTTTAGTTGCTTGTGTATCTTGTGTTTTTAAGTTAAAGTGCTTCATTCCTTTGTAAAGAGTTTATAATAATAGGAGATTTGCTATTTGAAATTACCTGAGGGTAGTGGAGTAGGTGTTGTTGCTTCTTGAGCTAAACCTTGTTCGCCGTTTTGATCGTGGTTTCTTGTTGTATTTGTTTCTGATGTATGTGTTGCATGACTCTGCTCTGTATTCACGTTTCTCCCAGAAGACCGCCGTCTTGTGTTCCTTGCTAGCAAGTTGCATGACACGTAAAGTATTACGTAAATTTCTGGCGTTCCTTTTCTGTTCCATAAGGAACTTTCCACGCCGCCTTGCTTCTCACGCAGCGTCTGCCATTGTTATGAACCTGAAATCGATCAATAGTGTAAGTAATATAAAGTTTAGTGCTTGCTTGCTGTATTTTATGATTGGTCTTTGAATGGATAGTATTTGAAATGGGACAATATTTCCTATAATACATGTATACTATTATGTAAAGTATTTGTTAAGGAAAATTAGAAAAAGGCATGTTAAGGAACTTCCTTAGTTATTGTCCCTTGGAATTGTCGTAGCTAAGCAACAAAATCAATGAGGATAAAGAAATGCGGCCGGTATAGTCTATCTTCTATGCAGATATCAAATTAAACATGGCAGATTAAGTTTTGTCATTTAAGTTCGGTGGAGCGTTCTGGTTTATTTAGCTCTCAATTCCGGATGCGACGTATCTTTACAGTGATGACCTTTCTAATAACTGTGGAGATACACAACAATTTGTATGTGCATTCCCGTGTGTTAAAATTTTATGTAGTGAAGATCTGTACAACTTTTTAATTGGTATGATTTATTATTTTTAAGTGCGTTCCCGTGTGTTAAATTTCCATGTAGTGAAAATTTGTACAACTTTCTAATTAGTCTGATTTATTAGTATGTGCTACAGAAACTTTATCATCGACATTGACGTGTATGTTCAAATTTGTGCCCGAAGTCGGACTTTCCTGAGTATCGTTTAGATGTTTTCAGTTTGAAATTAATACTGGTTTGTTTCTAACTTCTTGCCACTTGGGAATTGTTTTGTGTTAATTTAGAAAATTTGACGATTTCATTTGAATATCTATTTCAATCTTCTCTGCCCAATTGTAGGTTATGCGATCAACTGTTTGCGGAATGTGTAATAGGTACGCCAAGTTGATTTGCTTATGTGTTCACCTCATCATCTTGGTACTTTTGATGACGTTTAGCCATCTTTTTGTAATGTTGGTAGATGTTACGGTTCCATGTTTTCATCCTTTATCTTATTTCTGTTGCTTTACGATAGTTATAATATAACACACTATTTAGCATAGAAGCTTAGCAAGTTGCCTCCCTTCAGGAAATATAACAATATATGGCAGGGTAACCGAATGGCTTATTTTAAATCAGCTAACAAATTCTTCTTCAAAAAGACAAACGTAGATAGTATTAGCTCAATCAATTTAAAAAAACATATAATAATCGATATTAGGTAATCTAGAGGAATTTACATCGTAGATTGTGCTACACAAAACAAAATAAAATATATTGAAAATCTAGCAAGGACAACTGGTCCACTTCTCTTCTCCCACTCATGCCAATGCAGATCTTCGACTTCCTTCTTTCGGTTTCATTGTTTTGCTGTATCATAAGGTAGTTCAATAATTAGAAACTACCTTTTCTTTTCAATCCCTCCATCGGATGGTTCAATATCTGCTGCATTGAATTTGGCGTGAGAACTACTGCGTGGATCTTGTATCAACATTACTTCAGGAGGTGTAAGTGTAGTAGTTTCCTGTGTCATAACATTTCAACTTTGTCAGTGGTATTCTAAGTATACCCGGTTGCTAATTTAATTTGTAAGTTTAAGAGAATATAGAAATACGCACTTTATCGGACATAAGAGCAACATAAGTCTCAGGCTCAATGACTTTGTAAACAGTGAATTCTTCCTTTTTCCTGATCAACTTGTAATCATTAAGGGTTAACTGGGAAACATGATTTCCTCCAATCAATTTCTGCATCGCCTCGGGAAGTAGCTCTGGAATACCATCCTAAATGTTGGTAATAGTAGTTTTAATAATATATTAGAACATATTGAACATTCGAAGATGTTGAAACATAAATTCAGTTTACCTCACTATGATTGTCTAAAAGTGTTGTCACTGGAGCTTGTATAACGTTTTCTGCCAATTGGTCGAGGATAACAAACGTTGTACTTCTAGTATCATCGACTAACTCAAATTCGATCCTATACTTATTAAGAATGTGGTTAGAATTTTTTGCGTAATGTAGATTGATGTATTAGGAATAATTACAAATTTACCTTATGACTGGGATTTCTACTGTTTATATATTTTCCACACTAGAATCGCATAGTAAACTTCTCCTCGTCCTCGTGGATACGATACCTACTTACCCTTACTACTTTAGTAACTTTTTAATGGTAATTTGATAGGAGTTGACGACAATCCTCACATCAGTTGGGTACACTATACTTGCTATACAGAAGACCTGCACTACCTAGAACTTAATGAGATCATGGTCGTAAACCTTGAGTTTTTGGTGAATGTGCTCATGTTTTTAAAAGATCAAGTGTAGGAATCTGACGCATGACACTAATTATCCACCACCATATTTCTCGAAGGCAGAAAGGATACCTTTCCTTCGATACGATCCCTACCATGTCTATAGGGTGAAAGGAAAATAAGTTGTTGAGGACATTCATAAAACCCAGTCAGCTAATAAGGGACTTAAGAGGAAGTTGCGCATCGGTGAAAGAGGTAATAAAGGCGATGACTATAGGGGAGTGCGTATCCGAAAACAAACCTTATGTGGCCATGTTTGTCCTAGCCGAGAGAGCAATCCTCAGCATGAAGCCGAAGAAAACGATTCAGATGATGGCGTGAGTGTTGTTTTGAGTTTATAACGCTGTAGAATTAAAACAGACTCGCATGAATACTTGACTCAGACTAATTTGTACTAAGATCACAAACAAACAAACAAAGCACGAGCAAAGGGCAAGCGCCAAGATCATAAAGAAACAAGGCACAAACCAAAGGAATATCTCGCAAGGCCAAGATTTGAAAGAAACTCCATTCAACACTTTGATATTAATTCTCAAAAGGTGAATGTGTATTTTTTAAGAATACAATAAGACTCTCTATTTATACTATGTAGACACATCTTGACTCTAAGAAATAAGGTAAATTTCTATTATAGATCTTTCCTTACTGACTTTCCTAATTACTTCTAGAACAACACGGAAATTTCATAGGATTCTTTATTATTAGGGAATTAAAAAATGATAATTATTATCTAATATATATTATAAAAGCCGAGTACATCCCTTCATTGATGGACACTTGGCACAAACCTATTGGATGAAATTAAAAAATAATTATTGATTATTAGGATATGGAAATACATAACATGTTAAAATAGTAATAAGGAAAATTAATAAAAAATTAAAAATTATAATTAGTTGAATATTTAAATAATTTTAACCTAAATAGAAAAAGGAAAGTTATAAAATCTATTAA
>JBBYHQ010000007.1:3218855-3233580 GCA_038382645.1 Spergularia azorica | reverse complement strand
ACACAATCCACATCTGAGACAGTGTGGTCTAACCAGCCATCCCGAGACCACTCAGCAACAGATGAACCTGAACACAGGGAAAATCATCAAAACAAGCAAAATATGTCTCATTACAGTTAGTTGGAAATTGTCATTTACAGATATAAGCAATTCCATCCAGATAAGCTACTAAGCATTCAAGTATTAGAAGGTTCCTTGATGCAACAAAGTTTCTCGAAGAGACAGACGAAGAAACTAAATTGAACTGAAAGTCTACAATTAAAAACGATCCAGAAGCTCTGTTATTGAAGCATGCTGTAAGCAAAAAAATGGTGCAATCTCAAATTTCCAGAACTTTAAAAGGTAGTAGATAGAGCTTATTACCAATATAACCATACATGCCAATGCATGGAGAACGAGACTCGGATTTAGAATCCATGAGAGCAATAATCCTGGACAAAATACGTGGAATGCGATTTCGGAAATGGAAGAATGAACTTGAACTTTGGATGTTAGCATTGTGGTACATGTATACTAATATCCACGTCACTTAATAGAAGAGGAAATTTTCCCATAATTCAAGGCCTGGCAAAATTAAGTGGTACGGCAGTTTTTGAGTTAAAACGAGAATCCTAGATGGCGGTTAGATCTTTCCTCCATATGGATCCGAGTGCTGGCCAAATGAGACAGCCACAAAATCTTACTAGAGATATAAGCATCCCACAAAATGTAAGTTTAACTAAACCATAAGTTGCCTTGACCTTTTATTTAAATGGAATGTCAGAACCAAGGTACAAGCGGTTTGACACACTGAGACAGACACTTAAATGATCAAGGGAGAAGAGTTGAGAAGACCACACATGCCATATGCTAAAGCACAACACATAGGCTTACGAAGAGTTAAAAAGAGGTCCTCAAGAGTGCCTTGGCACTCGTTCACCTTGTTGACAACATGGAATCACATTAAAAAAAACCTTGCGCTCAAGGTGCACAATGCACCCCTTTTAGCTTTAGCATTACATTTAATATTTAAAAAACTGTATTGTTGATCAAGGGAGAATACTTGAGAAGACTGCACACGTGGTATGCTGAAGCAAAACACATAGGCCTAAGAAGAGTTAAAAAGAGGTCATCAAGAGTGCCTTAGCACTCGTTCCTCTTGTTGATAACACGGAATCACATAAGAAACCCTTGAGCTCAAGGTGCACAATGCACCCCATTTAGCTTTAGCATTATATTTAATATCCAAAAACTATATTGTTGATAGTGTGACATAGTCTATGTCACTCAAACTCTGGATCCGGGATCATCAGGAGCAATTTTAGGGATAAGAAAATGCAAGATATGTTGATACGCATACACAAATGCTCCCAATTGATAGAAATGAGACCAAGATGGGTTCACACGAAGTTAAGATAAAATTAATTATAATTTAGTATTGTAGTTTTATATGGTCAACTTTAAACGTAAATATCTCTACGTCTACAACGATTTCTCAAGTAGTTCCATTCTAAAATGATACTTCAGGATGTAAGCTTTCCAACTACAGCATACCCCTTATTTGGCCTTTTACAGATTCCCATGTTTTTTTAAAAGTTGCAGTTACTTTCGTTATTGTTCACAGAAAGCTGTTGAACGAGTTGGAAGAAGGGCTTTCCCTCAAACTTGAGCTTTCGTTCAAGAGTCGGAGGACAAGAAAACACATCCAAAAATTAATATAAAAAGGCAGAAGCAAAAAAAACAAAACCATGTGCTTGGACATACATAACATCTTCATCTTCATCTTCATCTACAGCTACATGCAATAAATAATTTCAAGGCCATTTTTCAAGCTCACAAGTCCGATCAAAAGCCCTAAAGTAGTTACTCATATTTTCCTACAAAGGAATATTGACGTATCCATGTCAAATTGCATTGACACGGCGTACGGCATCCGGAGTAACATTGATCATGGTGATTTGAATAGCTCGGTGATAAAAGGCTTTTATTACAACATTATAGTCAGCTCCTTACAGATTCTTATGCAGGAACAGCCATCTACGAGTCAAGGGCAGGGTTGCGGACTTCTGGTCCATCCTAGAACCTATATTTTGAACTGACTGGTTGTTTCAAGGGAATATTCGTTATACGGTCAGGTAAACAGTGAATCACAGCCGCACAAAAGCCAAAGAGAATGTAACACTCATGTTTCAATAAAGAATTCAGGAACCCATAACTTCATGCAGCAACTCACAAAATAGCTCCTATAGAAAAAGACATGTACTTTTAAACCTGAGTGATGTGAGCCTTACTTTCTCTCGACAATGATCCAGAACCTCTATCACCAATAACCCCTGGATTCCTTGGTCCTGCCACAACTCTGTTCAGCTGTCAACAAAACAGTTTTCTTCTGAGAAATAGAGACAAAATGCATTGTTTATAGGTAAAATGAATATATCCACCAAACTGGAACTCATCAATAAAAGGTATAAAGACATGTTAGGGAGGGGGAGCACGCCTTAAGCTTAAGCTCCTAACTACTTTCTTCTGTGGCCATGTTCTCTTAAAGTGAAAAAACTTTAACCTTATTTGAATTGCAAAGGTATTTATACCCAACATTATGTCTAAATTCATTGACTCAAAACTGACATTATTTTTTAAAGTTGAAGAGAACACAATCTTCCACCCATGGCAATCACTTAATAGTTTATTTGCATATGTACACTACATATATGTTTGTTAGTTTCTTCCTGTTTAAATAGACTTGGGAGTTTATCTAAAAGAACTCTCCTGGCTTTTCGGATTATAAGAACACAATTAACTATTGTTGTAAGTTGACAAGAACTAATCTTACACTTAGTAGTTTATTTATTTGTGTATATACATACATTTTTGTTTCTTTATTCCTGTATAATTAGACTTGGGAGTTTTTTATAACAACTCTCCTGGCCTTGCAGATTAAAAGAAGACCCATGCAGCAAGTAACGATGAACACAACAAGTGAAAAAAAGAAAGATAAAAAGAATCTCAACAGCAAATCTTTTATTGACACTAAAATAAGTAATGACCATGAGGAGAAACCCTTCCAAAAATTATAGTGTGACAAAATTAACCCAAGAAACATAACTTGAAAAAACTCCTAACTTGCGGCAATTTACAAAATAAGAGGTTACAAAGATCAACTCCAAAAGAATGCAGCAAATAAGCCTACAAGCACACTACAAACCACAATCTTCCATCCGTCAACACCCTCAAAACCTTGTCTATGATAAAAAGAGGACGAACCATGGTACTTGTGTTCCTTTTTGAAGTGGAGCCATAAGATTGATTATTGGGTTATCATTCATGATATAATGGACTAAATCGAAGTGGCTCTCAGACATGCCAAATGTTTCCGAAAAGTAGTAAATGGTTTGTTGTATCCTTTCGATTAGGGATTAAAAAAACGCCTATCAACTATTGTCGGGGGAAGACCGGGAAAATTCAACCCGACTTTGTCCCGCTTTGATTTGGGGCCTCTTGGTGTCATTAGGGTAATAATGATGTTGCTGATAGAGGAAGAATCCCACTACACGGCCAGACTCAACACTAACATCATGCAACACGTTCTATCACATCAACAATAATTAGTGTAGGTGGACCAGAGTCATATGTCATGAAGTCTACCGCAGATGCAATGCAATGCAATAGCTCTGCAGCATGAAAATTCATTACTCACTATGCTTCTCTTTCTTTTACGATTCCATGTTCATTACTCTCTATGGCATTTATCTACAGGTAGCGTATAGCTGGTGGCAAATTCCAAGAAAAAGCCTCTCCCTAGTCCTTAATCTTATGTCACTTACTACAGTAACAAACAATTTTCTGACTAGTTCTTCCTAATGGACTTGATTGTCATCTCTTACATTCATTCTCCTTAAATTCAGACTTCAATTATAGTGCTAAACTATGGCATTTAGAAATAATTTACATTCCCTTGTGGAAAAAAGAGAAAAAAAATCATCCTGAACCATCACCACAGGCAGAAGGCTTTCCGTCCAAATCTTGACATTCAAAAATTTAACACAATAATGGTAGATAAGACGGAGCCAAGAGAAGTTTACCTTGGAGAATGTGGTTTCTAGATCGTCAATATCAGACAAAGACCCCAAACCTACATCCTGCCCCTGGAAAAACAAAAAACATACAAACAAAAAGAAATTCACAGGTGAATTATTACAAAGATTCAAATGTCGGAAATTGGGAATAGACATTGATGCAGCCACTTAATTAGACAACTTTGAATGTCCATGAATGCTGGAAGAAAGAAATTTTGTAATATGAATATGAATGCTATAATAAACAGGAAAATGTCATCATGCATCAACTTAAATACACAATGCATTGTGCCTCCTATCATCGGTTTATCAGTACACGGTATACCCTAAATTGGACAAGTCAGTAACAAGTGGCCATATAGCCTGTTTCACCCAAAACAAATATATCTATAAACTCAAAATCACCAACCAATCACACAGTGTCAAGTCAAAGAAACCCCAAGAATCACTCCAACGAAAACGTGGGGAGATACGGAAGAAATCATATTTCCACGCCAGGGTTTTAAATGTCAACTGCCAAGTATAGTTGATATTTGGAACAAAGCAATACATAATTTACTGATGAATGACGGGTAGAAATAAAAGGGGAAAGATTGGCCGATATCACCGTTATGAAACAGGCATCACCAACATCGGCCAACTTGCCTCAAATCATCTGCTTCCAGAAGAAATCGAATAACTTCTTGACCCGCAAAAGGGCCCAATATCTAGGACAAATTCTTCAATCAAAGTTGAGCAAACTATAAAGAGAAAAGTGACCAAAATTGAAAACCGTCAGTTTTCATATGCACAAGTAGAATTTGCATGAGGTTAAAAGTAATCTGTGACAAATTGTTCACCGCGATTTGGGATCATTCTCCACAACACTACCCCACGTCCAAACTTTGTTCTTGGATAAACAAGGGCGGATATGTATATTCAAAAGAATGAAAGATGACACCATGGGGGTGATGCTAACCCATTTCTAAACCTGCCTGAAGTAACATATACTAGTATGAAGCAATTCATCGCACCACCGGTAACACCACAAATTGAACATACTTTGCATGCAATCTCACTATCTAGATACAGAATATACCGCAGCCAATTCCAATCATCAGATTTTACCCCTTTCTTAGGACATCTCAGCAGAAATACCCATGAATCAGATTCAAGAAACAAGTTCACTTCTGAGACTGAGACATAAACCCCTTACTAATTAATACCCATGACAAGCCCAAAGCAGACTCGTAAGCATTCTGCATAATTCCCAATGACTTATAAAGATGAACTCCATCATAAGAACAAGTCACAACTCTGCTCGAGTAAAATTCCAGATGCAAACCTATTGCACCATATGTACTATCCGTCACTCATTATCCCCCCCCCCCCGGGCCCTAATAAAACACGTAATGAATCTAATAGGAGTCCTTCATTGCAATACAACCTAGTACCACAAAATTGAAAGAAAAAAAATCTTTCATAGTCCTAGGGACATGATTTAGCTTTAAGCTCCTGCAAACTGTATTCAATGTAGCTATAAATTTTTTTTCAAAGGGATTAAAAATTTCCACATATTTCGTGATATAATCACACGAGGATACAATATAGCTACAAGTTCTCATGAACAGTATTCAATATAGCATACTTTGGTCAGGAAACCTGATTAGCCAAGTCTCAAAGTTGATAAAGTGGTCAAATCATACTTCTCAAGGTTGAATCGGACTGATACTTTGATCTGAAAAGTATTCTCTAGCAAAGCATGTTACATTATGGTGCAGATTGAAGTAACTGTCAGAAAATGTCAGAGATATTCAAAAGATATTGTATCCCTATTTAAGAACGAATGACGAGATATACAGCCAAATGTAATGCCTCCCAAATGCACTATTGAGCAACCTATCATTCAAAACTGAAGAAAAGTACACGTGTGAATAAATCATCCGGTACACGAAATAGATACGAGTAGGCATCCTTATTGCTCAATTGGATGCCCATGGGAAATCAAATTTCCATGTACTTGCATTTTCTAGGAAAAAACAAAGCATGGGAATTTCGTATTCTTGTTTGGATTAACATGGGAATTAGTACTTCCCATGGGATTTCCTACTTACCTACTGCCTCCATGGTAACTAAATACCTACACTTTTGGTAACTAAAGTTGCAAGTGAAATCACCGAGATAGGATTAAAAAATTGATAGAAGTTATGTTAACTGCCAAAATGTCAGTCCAGACACTTTCTAAATTAACCCACAAAAAACTCAAAGAAAAAACAATTTATAACAGCAATGGTTTAATAAAGAGTGAGTTTTAAAAAACTTCTGAAGACATTTTTAATTGAATAATTTGTATTCTCACCCGTTTGTCTTAAAACCAGACATTAAGATTTAAATAACCCTGGTCAGACGGTCCTACATAGGTATTTGTGATTACACAATCAAACCGGCAAGAGCAATTAGCATAGAAGAGTTGGTACCCAAGATACCATGGTCAGTAGTAGGGGAATTCAATACGAAAAGAAAAGGGAGCACACCAATGACACAACATATGAGCTGAAGGGAGAGGAACTAAACATGCTTGTTAACATGCCCAATCAATTATTATAAGATATCAAAGTGGCAGAAAAGACTTGACAGTAGCATAAGGTAGAAGTTACATAGGTGTTACTACAACAAATTGGCAACAGCAACACAAATCACGTAGAAGACTGAAGACATGCTCAGCAATTGCCATGAACATTTAGGATGCTTAATATCATCAGATGGCAACTAGACACATACGACCACAAGGATTTGAAGCGTAATTCTGTACTTGAATGCTAGAATAACAAAAGCACATTCAAGCTATAGTTTTCTACCACTTTAAACAGGCAAACAATATGAGAAACAGGAACAACTGCATAGTAGAGAGCAACCTAGAAGGCAAAACTCAAAGAATTATCCCAGTAATAAAACCGAAGTGAGAAGATAAATGGCTTTGGATACATAATGGCATTTTGACGGCATTCACATAATCAAACTAAACAGTTACCGAATCATAAACCACAAAACTCGGAAATGCCATAATGAATCCTCAATACCATCATTCTATTGGTGCGTAACAAATCAAGGTCAGAAATAAAAATTTGAAACACATTCTTCAACATGACAGACATATATTATAGACCAAATGTCATAATACCAATCCTCAATAAGTAGTGTTTTATAATAAAGAAATAAAAAATAAAAAGGTTGTAATTGCTATTTCACATGGGATACCAGTGCAGCTGACAACCAATGAGATTACCCATGAAACCAAGGGCAAATAGCCCCCTGACCATATTTAAAATGAAGCAACCAGAAAGACACGAGACAATAAAATTCCACGACGATCAATAATGCTGTAAGATGACTTCAAGAATGAGCATAACGCTAGCAGCAATCCATACCTCATCTTTGTCAAATAAATGATATTCATCACTTGGCAACCCAGTTAGTGAAAGGTCATCTCCAACATCATCAAGCCCTCCCAACTCCACCTCATCAGCAACATTTTTGCCAAAAAACGCGTATTGGGATGCATCAAAAAGTGAATTGTCTGCATCATCATAAAACAAGGTCAAAACTCAAAAGGTGCATTTCTTGCAAGTCAACCTACACTTTCCATAAACAGTAAATGAAGCAAAGGATTAAAGTGAACTCCGACGCGAATTTTTCCATTTTTCAATTCGAGTGAAAAAGATTAAAGTGATTACAAACTAATTACTAACAAGATTGAAATTACAATCACGATTTCGAACCCAATTACTCTAGTTTCCTCATCAAAAAAAAAAAAAAAAAAGATTTTCTCAATATTCAAAGCAGAACCAAACTCGCCGAGTTCATTCAATTATTCTTTTATATTATGTTTTCGGCCATTCGTATTGATGCTTGCTCACTCATATCACAAAACTCAACCAGCCAAAATTTGGCACCAAATAATAATAAAAAAGAAACTTGCTTGAATCAGGATATAACACAAAAACCAGACATTTAAGAGTACAAGTAAGGCCAACAGGAAATTAAAGCAGAGTGTATCTTGATATATAAGATTCAATGATTGTTAGGGTTTGAGTATAAAAACCCTAGATCTAAAAAATGAGGTAAAAGAAATAAACCTTCGGGATTTTGGGGAAGAAAGCAGGGGGAATCAATCGTGGTGAGTAGAGATGTGGATCCGTTGGACGTCGGCGGTCTGCCATGGTGGCGAGCACGAGCAGTCTCCATCTTCTTCCTCTTCTTGTGTGCTCTATTTTTGTTCGCGTTTTTATTTTTCTTCTTTTTTTTTTCCACCCTTTTGTGTTCCTTTGTTTTTCAGAGTGGAGTAGTGAACATCGTCACGCTACTTCCACACTCGAGCTTAAGGAGCACTCTACTCACAATGAGCGCTTTGTTCTTTCCACCCAATTAATTCGCCTAGTTTTATTTTTCTTTTTTCTTTGTCTTTTTCAAACAAATACAAACCCTTTCAAAATATACTCACGGTTTGATTCGATTTAACAAAAAACTATTACTCCGTATGATTTATATAGCCGAAGTTTCTTCGGTCACCTATCAAACGTAGGGGTCATTATTACACCGTTCTTCAGAAACACGTGTGCAAAATTACAGTATAGGGGTGTGTCAATTTGCATTTTCATTCAACAAAGCAATAAATCAAGGGCATCTTGGTATATATCTTTAGAAATAAGAAAAACATTCAAGTAGGATGTTTGATTTTGAACACCTAAAAATAAGAAGTAGGAAGTTCATAGGTGAACGAGCAGGGGCGGAGCTAGGGGGCGGGACTGGGCCATGCCTGGGATAGAGGAGACCAGATGCCCACACACTTGTACAGCCCTTGGGACCAAAGATGACTCCTGTAAAGCTGGACGAGGCCCCTCGAACTGTTGCGTGTTCTCCAGCCTATCAAAGAAGTCATCAGGAACCGACATCATCCAGCCGCCTTGAGTTGAGAAATTCTGTCTTTCTTAAACATTTATTCATTAGTTTTCTTATCAACCCCACCACCTGCATCTCCACTCAAATTTAGGGTAGTAATTTTTACACTCCTTACATTGATCTTTACAGCCACTCTTGTGAGTCACAATTCGCAAGGTGAGGGACTTCACTCCTCTCACAAAGAAGGATTGTAAAGATCAGTATGATGAGTGTAAAAATCACAACCCCAAACTTATTGTGCAATGTTCTATTCTATTCTATTCTATTATTCCTCATGGCTTTCTACCAACTCCACTTGATTTTTTGGTAAGCGGGACTTTTGTTTGATCTAGAAAAAGCTTCGAACATGGCTAGTCAAAACAACAAAATGAAACGAGAAAATTACTGATAATCGGAGGGAGTATTTTATTTTTAGGTCCAAATGCATTATGGTATCATTAGGTTTTCGTTTCGGTGTTTAGAAATTGGTGGTTCTAGGTTAGAAATTTCCCTTATGTTTTGATGATATAAGTGGCGTCGGTGGTTTTAAAAGAGATGAGCCATAATATACGATGGAACTATCCCGGATATTGGCTTAAGAGGGAGTCACAGAGCAATTGGGGAGCTTAGGACTTATTAGTCCCCATTTGCTTTATTCGATTCGGGTAAGTGGCATAAGATGGTTAGAGGTGGGGTGTTGTGCATTGCACCCACTCCAACTCTAACTAGGTTTATGAGTGTTGGCTTGCGCCTCTTAGTTAGAGGTACTGTTTTTGGAGCTCACCATGTGCTTTAAGAGGGACCTAAGAGAGAAGAGCAGAGATTTGGATAACTGGAGTACGAGTAAAAGTATAAGCATGGGGGAGTTTAATGTGGTGCGATTGTGGTGTGTTAATTCGGTTATTTTAGGCGCCTTAGGGATCCTTTGGGCATGATTTCATCGTTGCTTGTAGAGCATATCAGTTGGGATGAATTGGAGCTTAATCGATGGTTTTACGGGATTTGATGGCTCAAGACCCTTTTGGCGAGTCTTGGACGGAAGGATCGAGTTATGAGTTGGAGCAAGATTCGAGGAGAAGATAGCTTGACCACACTCCGAGAACCACACACCATCATCTCTGACTTCATTGGATCATAACTTTCCAATCAAAAGGTATTTTGCAAAAATTGCAAATGGAGAGGAAAATTCATGATCTTAGCTTTCCGATGATATATTATGAGCTCAAAATGGAGTTCGGAAGAGGGAGTTATGGTTGTTTGAAGTATGCTTGCGCACCAGGGCCTCGACTCAAGGTAGATTTTTCTCGACTCGAGGAGTCTACCGGATGGGTATTTTGAAGAACAAGCTCCTCGAGTCGAGGAGATTAAGCCTCGACTAGAGGAGACCAGGCTCCCTCGAGTTGAGGGGAGCGTCTTCCGGGAGGTTTCCATACCCTCGTTTGTGACGGGTTTTTTTTGGATTCTTTTGACTTTTGTCTTCTAGTGTTTTGTACCTATGTTAAATAAAGGGGCATGACAACCCCTTAATAATACTTATCACTTTTCATTTATTTTTCATCTTGTTTTGATTCAGAGAGAGAAACTTAAGGAGAGATTAGAGAAAATTAGTATATTTATTATGAATTTCATTTCAAAAATTATTGTAATAATTAGTATGGAAGGCTAATATCCTTTTAGACTCTTGGTGTAATCAACATCTTTCATCCTATGTATTAGTAAGGTTTCTTCTCTCTAATTTGCCTTTAATTTCATTGTAATTAATTCCTTGTTCTTCAATTGCATGATTGATCTTTGTTCTCTCTAATTGGTTGATTGGATTGAATTGGGTATTTCATATGTTTGCTTGATACTTGATGGTATTTGATTACTACCCCAAAAGGAAGCAACTTTCACATCTTTAGTGTATGGTTATGACTAATTTGTGATTGGGGAATTAATTAGACAACTAATAGATTAGATTTGATTAGTGTCGCGGTTGCGGCTAATTAGATACTAATTTGGGTTGTGCATAATCTTTGTTAATCCTTGCTCTTCGTACCTTTGATTGTGATTTGTTTGAGTGGTCATTAGACAAATTAGGATTAAAGGAGGGGAATTTGGTAGCGATTGCTCAAATTCCCCATAAAAGTGGATTAATGTAAAATCTGGATTATCTTTAAATTGGCTTAATTAGAGAGAGATTAAACTTGCTTTACTCGGGTGTTAGACTAGATTATCACCGAGGGTCGTCTTAATTCATTTGATAAATCATTTATATCAATATTCAAACCAAAAACCCCCCTTTTAATTGCTTTATTTCTTTTGTTTTAGTTTTCCCACACTTTAATTGCAATTTAGACTTCCCCTCTTTCTCGTGAATACGATACCCACTTACCCTTGCTAGTTTAGTAAGAATATTGGTAATTTGACTAGGAATAACGACTTTCTAGCTATCAGCTAGCTAGCTTGCTGAGAAGTTGTTGTTCCCGGTAAGAACTGAACTTATCACCTTCGATAGAGTTCGAGTACAAGTATGAATATGTATATGTTTGTATCAAGTGTTTCTAAATGGTTTTATGAAACATAAAGTTGCTCGAATTGGCTATGGTCTAAATAAATGTGATATAATATGAGCTCAAACATATACATTAGAAAGCATATGTAGAGTCGCAGTTCGTAGAAGAACACTTTTAAAACACTTGCTGATCTAGCTTGCCGAGACGTGTTTGCTCATGGTAAAAACTGAACTTATCGTTTTAAAGAGTTTCAGTACAAGTTTATATGTTTATGTTTTTATCAAGTGTTTCTAAATGGTTTTATGAAATAGAAAGTCGCTCGAATTGCCTATGTGCTAAATGAATGTGATTTAAGTATTATTAGTATTGAGGATTGTTTATTCAAGTTGTGGAAATAATTGAGAAAGATGTGTTTTACGTACCCACTTTATTGATTTTAAAGCATATGAGAAAGTGCTTACGTTTTATATATGATTCCGTTTCGCGAAAGAAGGGAAACATTTTGGAAAGAAAGAAAGTGATCTAGAAACATGTAAACTTAAGCAAGTGTTAAAGTAGCTAAAGATGGGTTGATTCCGCGTAAGGGGATTAACTCGGGTTTTGGGCGACCGTGATGGCCTGACTAATGTATGAATTTGGTACCTACGTAATTGCACTAGTAGAAAAACCTAAAGTGGCGTCCCCTAAAAGGCGTCGGTTATTAAACAACCGACGCCTTATTACACTTTAGGCGTCAGTTGAAAAAAAGAACGGAAGCCAAAAGTAGACCCAAAATACGAAACCTGCTAGAAATTACTTTAGGCTTCGGTTACTATCATCAACCGACGTCTCAAGTCCGTAGAATAAGGCCCGACGCTACATGACACTTACTGATATGTCACTTTTGCCTTACCTCGTTTAATCCGCATTTCTCATCCCCAATCTCACTCTCTCTTCCCTCCTCTCTCTCCTCTCTCCTCTATCATATCAAATCCCCCCAATTTCCCCCACATCAATTAAAAAAAACCATCTTCAATTGAGCATACTCTCCTCATCTTTTATCTGTTACTTTCTATCTTCATCAGCGTCCCTTTCAATTACCGAGGATGGCGGAAGTGGCAATGTTGTTGACCAACAAAGCAACTACAACTGCTTACAAAGGTAAATTTCTTAGATTTTTCTCACTTTCTCAATTAGCGAGGATGGCGGAAATGGCAATCTTGTTAGATCTATTTTGTGGTCTTCGTATTTTAACAGTTGTCGTTATAAATTATTGATTATAAGTGATGATAGTTTTACTTCGTATTATAGACCTCATAGAAAAGTTTGATTTGTTTTATTGATTTTTGTTTTCTCATGTAATTTATCAAGTGAATTATTTGTTGATTGAATACAGTTGTTAGGGTTTTATCAGTGATAGTCAATACTAATTATTAGAGTTGAGAAAGGTTTATTTGAGATTCAAATGATAATCTTTGAAGCCATACTCCTATTGTGTTCGTTTTATCATTAGTGTGAAGTTTTATTGTGTGAGGAATTGAATAAAGTTGCTCAAGGTGAAATTTCAATCTCTGATTATATTGGGAAACAATCAAATAATTGGATTAAAACTTTGCAGTTTTGTTAATCGTGAACTAGAAGTTTCACCAATCCCTTTTGTAAATTAGTGTGCATTGAAAGTTAAAACCCGAATTTATTTCTCTCTCAAGCAAGTCATCGAACATTTGTTGGGTCGTACATATAGTAGTTAGGGTGTTATGGAGATGGCGTGAAAATATCAGGCTCGCCTTGTATCGGTTTTGTTTCAAGTTCGTATTCCTTTCAAAACTGAATAAGCAAGTTATCTAGTGGTTTTTCGTTTGAACTTGTATTCGACATCTTAGTATGTTGCATTTGGTATCTTTTCCGACTTGTGTATATGTGGCAATCTGTGCGTTTATGCGATTTCGTTTTCTTCATATGTTCCTTTAGTTAGAAATCCTGAGGGAGACATTCATAGGTTAATGATGAGGCCTTTACTGTGACAATTTAGTTTGCATTTTCAAGGTGTTCGTCAATTTCCTGCCCTCGGATGTTAGTTTTACTTAAACTTCTTGATACGTAATAAATTACTATTCTGAGCTTCAAGTGATGCTATACCTTGTTTTCGCCTTTATGCAGATAGAAAAAACTCATAGCGGTGGAAGGTGGCATGCTTCATTCTCCGAGGAGGCTCAATAGGATATTACATGAGTACAAAGTCGGATCCAACATGGGGTAAGTTCAAATGGCTACTGGATGATTGCCTTAAGTTTTATGGTAATACTTTCCTGTAAATAAAGTGATCATTTTCTAGTGATTCTGCTTTATATCCTTGTCTTTGAACATTGATTTTCACGTGATTTAAGTTCAAATTTGGAATGTTTTCATGCTACCACAACACAAGGAAACTGTTAAAGCTTAAAAGGCCAAAAATCTTGTTCTTCTCTTGCCAACGGTGTGATGTGGTGTTTTTTTGTTTTGTGAACAAAGTGACTGTTAGTTGCCATTGATCAGTTGCTCTTTATGTATTTCAAAAAGCTTCAGTAGTCTCTGATTTTATATAAGAGTTGAAAAGGAGATCTACTAGCTTGACGGGGACAATTTAGGTGTTTCATTCCACAATATGGTTTGGCTAGTCAAGTCACGAATTTGACAGTCTTGCTCTTGCTGAATTGGTTTATTAATTTCTTACGACAAACAAAATTTGATTTACTTAACTTGTTGGTGAAGATATAGAGAACATGAACACAAATGAACTTAGGACATGCTTTTCTGATGACGAAACACTAGTACAAAATGATAGAGGTGTCTCCCTTTTAGCGTCGTTCCTTCAACAATTGAGTCTCATATAACATTTGGCTTAGTAGTGAGTGTCGTATGGAGAATATGAATTTGGTAAACAATGTCTCTCTATCAAATAACCTATCGTTATAGGTGCACTGTTCCTTTGTTGTCTAATTTTGTGAGCGGTTTACAGAAGGCATAATTGAGAGAGTTTGACATTGAGTTTCAGCTGATATGTTTTGTTTAGCATGTTTTAAGTCTTACTCATCAGATATGTATATATGATAGATTCTATGTGTTGCCAGTTTCCTTGTTTCAGGGTTACGATCATCAGCATGTTACAGAACCAATGTTGCCGTAATGGTGGATATGAACGCACTGACCAATTAAGCTTTGGTTGCCTGCGAAGTCTTCCTGTACATCTGCAAGTCGGTCTATGAAGTATAATAAAAAATGGTTTTCGAATTTGGATGT
>JBBYHQ010000007.1:3197548-3214544 GCA_038382645.1 Spergularia azorica | reverse complement strand
TTGTATGTCCACACATCCACCGTAGCATGCGCATCTCCGTCACACTCATCTTATGAACGTGACACTGTTTCACGGCCAAAATTCAAACCTTCATCGGGTTTTAACTTATCGACAGACTATCCCCTAGCATATTTAGAATCGGCAAGGATCTACCTTTTTCCTCTTCCAAGATTGTCAAGAATCTGCATTAATGGCCCCTCTGGAAAAGGGGAAGAAAGCAGGCATATGTTCACTGATAACATACGAGTCCAATAGAATCACCATGGTTTAGTAAGGAAGTGTTACATTGTTTTCTTCTCTGGTACTTGAGTCAAAAACTCAATATAAGAGCGAGATTTCATAACGCCTAATACCCCAATACCACTTCATATGATAAGGACTAGGCTATTGAAAATCTATGAATTCTAGGTAATAACCTAGTTAGTAAGTTACATACCCCGGGTTAATTCAAACTACCAAGAAAAACTGCAAAAGGACAAAAGAAAAGTAAATTGAATGCTATCCCAGTTTACTTTAGGTTGAACTTGTACCACGATATTACCTTCCAGAATGAGCAGGAATATCCATGCAGACATATTGACACAAAAGAATAATTTTTTTTGAAAAGCATATCACTGTAATTGATTGCAGCTTCTGTCTTAAATCCATAAACAGTTCAAATGGATGTCTATGGAAGAATAATATGAAACACGTTAAAGATTGAAGCATGTATACCTACCATAAACGAGCATCAAGTTCAGCAGTTAAAGATCTCTGTTCGCAGGTACAAGCTTCATTAACTTGGTAAGTTCATACGACTTGAAGTCTTTCCCATAAGCTAAGCTCAGATCCAAAGGTGTCTTCCCATCCTAAAGGACAAACGAAAGCAAAATTTGATCTATCAACATCAGGATTGTATGTTGGCATGACCACATTACAATAAGCTTATATGTAAATAAAACAAGAATGGTCAATAAACATGGTAGCTAAGGGCTCGTTCGGTATCATTTTGGTTTCTGTTTCCAGTTTTTTTGAAAACCAAAACCCATTATTGAAAACTAGAAAAAGTGGTTTTCAGTTTCCAGTTGTCAGTTTTCATTTTTATATGACTATAATAGAGACAAATGACAATCCATCTAAAGTTCATTTTGTAACTAATTTAACGAAGCCTTAGGATATAAAGAAGCAAAACTGAAAACGGCATTGATACTGAACGAGCCCTATGGTATCATTCCCATGACTCAACGTATCCGATCGTAAAGATAGAAGATGATAAATCCCCCTCGGCATTCTCCCGGCCTTCTCCTGAACTCCCTCCTTGCTAGACATCCGCACACTAAGCTCCCCCCAACCATCTCTCTTCCCCCGATCCACCTCCACCCGAATTCCCCTAGCCCAACTCTCACTCCAACCCTCGACCCCAATCTCTCCATCTGTCTCCTCACTACTCGCTTTGGCCCCTCTTCCCCTTCTTCTGTGATGGTGGTGGTACAATATGGCAGTGGGGACCAGGTGGCTCAATGGTGAAGGCTCAAGTTTGTACTCGTGAGAGATTCATGTCAAGTAATATGGAATGGGAGTTACATATGACCACAGCACGATTCAAACCAACATCATAATTGATATTGGATTTCAGATTTTGAAAGTTTATAACTCAGATTTCGCTTTCTTTTTTCCTACAATACACTAGAGTTTGCTCTTGGGCTAAAATAAGTTTCTTGAAATTTGAAATCTTGGACTGCACTCCAGAGGGGAGTGTTAAAGTTGAAAAAACACAATCGTTTGATTCCCCATGTGCAGAGTTAACGATTAGATATATGGCCTCTGGTTTAATCACAAAGGCCTTCAGACTCAGTTCGTTAATTCAGAATCCTTATGTTCGTCATTCTTTAGGTTTAAATTCATAATCTAGTTCTTGAAGATAACAAGTTTATTGAACTTTGAAATCTTGGATTGTGCTCTCACGAGGAATGTTGAAGTTGAAAAACCACTAGTTGTTGAACCCTTATGTGCAGAGTTAAAAATGAGATGTGATCTTTGAAAGGCTTACCTAAAATCCTACCATCTTGTTGTTGTTGATTAATTCGTCTAATGTAGCAGGTGAAAATTGTTAAAATTCAAAATTTATGTAAAATTTCTTCAAGGTTTGGTATATTTAGTCAAATAACAACAATATAGCACCATTCCTGAGATTCTAGATTTACCAGTCCCGTAAAGGTGTTACTGTGTGATCGATAGGTCACGGGTTCAAGTCTTTGGAGCAGCCTCTTGTCCAAAATTTGACAAGGGAAGGCTTACCCTCTATACACAATAAACCCTTGTGGTGGGACCCTTCCCTGGACCCTCGCTTTGAAGGGACGCCAATGTGTGACCGGGCTGCCCTTTTTATAGAGACCGTAAGCTGAAGGCCCGATGATTTAACCAAAACTTTTGTTTTGTTTTGTTTTGTTCTCGATTAGTAGATTATTTGTGAGACTCTGAAAAATAACCTAAACCAAACGATCCCTATTCCAAGTTTCCAACCATATGATACTTAATGTGTGAAGAGCTTTTGGCGGGGTCAGAAGGGTACATGAGGAAAAACTAGATTAACCATATCTTCACTCCTAACACAAAGTTAAATAGTCACACAGAAAGAGCATTGCAATTATGAGAATCTTTTCATGTTTAGAGGCAACCCGATATCAGGAACAATAAAATAAACATCATGGACAAGGAACATGCTGGGCAAAGTTAAGCTGAAGAAATTGAAAGTCACGAAGCTTTAAGAATGTGGACCATGTCTTACAGAACATATAACTTTACCAGAAGGTCACTGCTGAATGTCTTTTACCTTATTTTTCCTGTATTTATCTGCGCCATTAACCAGCAAAACTTTTGCAATGTCTCTGTTTCTAGTTTGCATGGCAACATGCAACGGAGTCCAGCCTTCCTATCAATTGCCGAAATTTAAAAAGAAACAATGAGCAAGTTTTTTTAATTTGTTTTAACAAAACAATGAACATAATTCCAAAGCAGTTATTTTACATTTAAGGAACGAAATTTAATATTGAAAAACTATAGAATGATCTTTACAAAGATGCAGTTGTCTTTAGAAATGACTTTAACTTACATTGTCAACCATGTTTACATCGACATTGCTCTTAATAAGTAACTTCACAGTCTGCATTGCACCAACTTGAATTGCGTAATGAAGTGGGGTAACACCATCCTGTAAAAAGTACCCAACAAGAGCTGAAGTAGCATTCCTTCTCAAGTATAGAAACAGCAAATCAAGTCAAGGCTTACCTTATCTTTGATATGAGGATTGGCTCCTTTTCTCAGAAGATGGCTAATAACAGCTTCCTTCTTGCCGATGACACTGACATGCAAAGCAGTACGCCCATCCTGTCAACAAGATTACAATCTGACATCCTGTAAGTCCAAGTAAAAGCTTCCTACAGCGGCGAAAATTGGAACTGTCTCACCTTATCAACAGAATCAATACTGACACCATGTTCAAGAAGCTGATCAAGAAAATGAATCTGCCCTGACAATGCAAGGGTGTGAAGAGCGCTCCATTTTACCTAGGATCACAATACCAATCGATTCAGCATCCTGAAGATTAATCAGCGAAACATCCTTTCACAAAATTATATTTGAAATGAAACACCAGCAGGGTTTGTGAAATTCCAGTATACTACGAACAAAAGATATGATGAATTCAGGTATACTCACTGTTGATATCTTCTTAAGATTTGGAGCTAAAATCTGATCCAAAATCAGTAGCTCTTCCGGTTCCAAAAGCTGATCGATTTCTTCAAAGTTTAAAATAACAGAATAATTAGTCGAAATGTCATGGGTCAATATGGAAACACATATGAACCCATTGTACATGGTTCAAAATACAAGAAAAGAACTGCTTAATGCTTAGCATGTGAAGAAACACGAAGGAAATCAATGAACATTTCATTCTGTTCACCAACCAGCTTAGAGCATAATGTCAGCTTTTCAATAAATTGGTGCATCTACCCACACGAGATATATGACTCCACAGCATAGGAAATCATACAACACAGTATTCAACCTCACTGATGAAAACTGTATCAATCATGTCAAGAATTTATAGAAACAACTATGTGTTCACTTTACACCCATTTCCATGTATATTCATGCACTCAAATTGTTAATTGTACAGCTTGCTGAAGTGTTCTCCAAAGATGCTCTATCGCCTAGGACTTTACAACTCGTGTAACCAATTATCTTTCTTAATCTTGATGAGATTATAGTAAGTAGTAACATAGAAGTTGGAGTAGAAACTTAAGAATTGATTGGAAAGGATTCATGCAACTAATCAAGTCAATAATTGGTTTCAATCAACTGAATTTCAAGCTTTCAAAGGCTTGAGGTTTTGATTGAATGTTTCACGCTTTCTGCATCCATAAATTCAGTTGAAAAATAACGACATGGTCATGCCTTTTACAAGCTACAACACTAGACTACTACAATACTACTGCTCGTTGTCCAAGTTATTTCCTAAACACAATTTGGGAAACTCTACGGACAGTCAATTATTCCATGCTGAAATAGAGAGGTATTTGCTGCCACATCAATTATGCTACCTGAAGATGTAAGCACAAATGATAGATTTACCATAGCAACACTTTAGAGACTTAATTGGTGGAATATTTGCTATATTATAATTAGTAAAGCTTCATCCATATTTCTGTACCTTCTTTCCAATATTTAAAGTACTATTTAAATTAAATCATCAAAAATTCACAAAAGAACCAAATTATCTTAACCAACAGAACAAATGAGAAAGGAAAGCCAAACAGGACTTCAGAACAAAACTAGAAAAATAAAACATCCGTCAACAAGCACTTAGAACCAGTCGAAGTCCAAGTACCACCACCTTATAAATGAAGTCCGTGTATCAACCAACAACAACGCAAACAAAGAGAACAAATTCAAAACATTAAACTGCTTTCCTAAACAATTTCTCCATTAAGAGATCCAAGATGAATTTCAAACTTCTTTGACAATAACCTCTGTTGCTACATTTACCTAATTCTTTAACACAATCCTACACCCCCACCCTCATCCTCACCCTCACCAGAATCAAGTTTCAAGAGTTCTCTACAATGTGGTGCATAATTCATACTTCATGTTGCTCTAAGACCTGGCATGTATCCTTAGGTCCTTCCTGCACTGGTTAGAACTACTGGAAAAATCAGCATGTTATGCAGTAGCAAACTAGCAATGAAAAATCAGGTCGTAAAAGAAGTAAACCTATCTGTTTCAACACAATTCTTCACCAACATCTCAATAAAATTACAACTCTAATAGTTTCAGGTTTCTTGTCCTAATATCCCCAATTATCCATTATCAAATAAACTATCAGGAACATTCTGAAAAGAAGCAGCTGAACAAATAATTCAACAAGTCAAACAACAATTTTCAAAGAATTTCAAACCTTTTGTAAGTTCATCTTCATACTTAATTATCGTTTGTTTATCATCAATCGTGGCAACTGGCGAACCTTTCTCTTCTTCCCAATCACTCTCAAAATCAAGGTCATTTTCTTCCTCTTCTTGCTCTTCCTCGTCATAATCACTTTCACTTCCGTCATCAGGATCTTCCCAAGCCCCAACAGCTGATGGTTTAAACGTCTGCCTCCTGACAACGGCTCCTACTTTAGCTCTGGAGCGCAATCGAGTAATGCAGTGACTTGAAATTGCCCTTCTTGGAAGCTTACACAGTCGAACAGAACAAGCCTGACAGCTAAGAGAATTCACATCTCTACAAAAAGAAGGATTCAATAAGGGTAGCTGTTTCAAAGGCGAGGTCGCGGCTGCCCAATACCCCATATTGCCAATTCTCAGCAACTCACACTGCAAAACAATTTATACAACCGCACCAAAATAACCGCCTTTTTCACCAACAAAATTCAACAAAGATAACATACGCGTATGCAGGAAAGATAACATCCGACAATATACAAACTTTATACATCCATTACTACGATTTCGAAATACGAAATCCTAAAACAGCACAACAACAACCAAGACAAATAAAAATTAAATGTAGCATAGAACACATTTTATCAGCAATTAAAGCTAAAACATGAAAACTAGTCTAGTAGAGAAGGGAGAATAAGGAAGAGTGTGGAATAAGCTTTACCAGCAAAGTGGGTTCTCTAAAAAGCAAGCAGAATGGGAAACTGGGAGATGACAAGGTTACTTACTCCGTATACGATATTATTGTTATAGCAATAAGCCAAATTGGGGGTACAAGGCTAGAAACCATGCAAATGCACGGAGACAGGGAAACGATACGATACGATACGGACATGTGACACGGCACTGCAAAGATGATAAGACACGGACACGGCCCAATATATGATACAAAGCCATGAAAGTCTCCACCCAAAACACCCAACAAAATCCACAAATTTCTAAGTGTATAATTTCCAATTAAAACATGAATATATTGATTGATTGAAAGCATAGTTTATTGTTGAAACTTAACAATGAAGATAAACAATTGCTTATAAATACACAATTGAAACAAAAGTGATACATACATGGGACGAACTAAGTCGGAATTTGCGAACTCGAGATGCGTGGTCGACGACGGTTGGGTGGTGGGAGTGACGTAGACGGCGGTCTACGGTGGTTCTGATGGTTGAGTGACGGCGGTGTCACGGTGTGCAGTGGCTGTAGAGTGGCAGAGTTCAGAGTGGGAGTTGTGTTGGTTAGAATTTAGAAGCAAAGTGAGGGAGGAAGAGAGGTACTGGTCAGTGCCAGTGGTCACACTGAGTCATTAAATCCAAAAGTGTTGACGACGTCGCACGGTGTCGGTGTCCACTCCGTATCGGCGTATCCGGTGCGTGTCCGAAATATATTTGGACCGTGTCCACTACCACCAATTAACTTATTTAAACAGTTATTTTGGTGCATTTTGATATACCAATCTGGTCGTTCGGCTCCATTCTTCTTATTTGATGCAATACACAAGATATGCACTTTATAAGCTTGGTAAAACAATGGAGAATGAATGTAGCTTGTAGAAGAAGCTTGAGAACAATTGTAATAGAAAAGCTTATAGAAGAAGCTGGAAAAGGTAAGTAAAAGGAGAGAGAAAAGAAGGTAGAAGAAGGAGAGAATTGGGAGGAGAATTGAGATTATTATTATTCATAATCTAGAAATGATTACAGAGTACAAGTGATTCTTTATATACAATATGGCTAACAGAATAACCAACTAATCAACTTGCAACAACTCTATAACCGCCTAACAACCTCTTAACTAACTCAAACACTATCAACTCTTCACTTCTTAGATGCCCTGCATCATCCCTTCCTCCTTAACAACAGACTTGACCTCAAGTCTTAAATAAGAATTTGGCTGCATGCAAATTGTTCTTCAAAATGCTCAAGTGGTTCAGGTTGCAACAATGTCAGAGAATCCTTCCCATTTGATCAAAACTTGCCTCTAATCCTTGTTCCTGACCTGACAACTCTCGGATCTAAGACATCAACTGGAGTAGGAATGTACAGTGCATCTCGATTATGAAACCACAATGGAATATGTGGAGCAGTTGTTAGGATGCCTCTAAAGGTTTTCAACTGTGACACATGAAACACATTGAATATCTTGGCTGTTGTTGGTAACTTTAGCTGATAGGCTACCTTTCCAATGACTGCACATATTTGGAATTGACCACAATACTTATGAGATAGCTTCTAATTCCTCCTTTCTTGAACAAATTAATGTCTGTAAGGCTGCAATTTAGGCCAAACCCAATCACCTTTCTCATAGACTCTTTCTAACCTGTGTAAATCAGCTTGCTGCTTCATTTTGGCCTGAGACTTCAGCAGATTTTGCTTGATATTGTCAATCATGGTCTCCCTCCTCTGCATTGATTTGTCCACCTTCGATTCTCCAGGGAGGTAGGGTAGATATAAATGGTGGTTATTTGTTGTAGATAATCTCATAAGGTGTCAAACCAGTAGCTGGGTGATAATGGGTGTTGAACCACCACTCTGGTAAAGGTAGCCACATGCTCTAATCTTTTGGTCTTTCACCACATATGCATCTGAGATACATCTCCAAACACCTATTCCCCACCTCTGTTTCAATTTGTGGATGATAGGCTGATGATAGCTTAAACTCAGTCCCATGCAAAGTAAACAGAGATTTCCAAAATTGACTCAATAAAATAGAATCTTTATTACTCACAATGCTCGTAGGCCACCCATGCAGCTTGAAAATGTGATCCAAATATGCTTGAGCAACCTCCACTGCAGTATATGGATGTGACAAAGCTACAAAATGAGCTGCTTTGCTAAGCCTGTCAACTACCACCCAAATTACTTCCTTACCATGGGATTTAGGTAGTCCTGTGATGAAATCCATTGAAATATCAACCCACACTTCTTCAGGTATAGGAAGAGGCTGCAAAAGACTAAAATTGGTCACATTCTCATGCTTGGCTGCTTGACAGGTGAGACGGTTTCTGACAAAAAACGACTGTAGCATCTCTAATCATTCCCTTCTAGTGAAATAGAGTCTGCAGTCTTTTAATAGTCTTATCTCTACCTATATGATGACTAGCTTCACCAGTAGCATGGTGCCATTTGAGTATCTCATTTCTTAAATCATCATATTTTCCAACACTAATCTTGCCCATCCTTCTTACCAAAGAATTTTACAGAGAGTGGTATTTGACATGGATATTTTGTTGCAACTTTTGGATAATAGTTTGTATATGGTCATCATTGCTGTAACTTTCCGAAAATCTCTTTTCTAGATCTGAATCCACAACTGTGAGTACTAGACACAACAACTCTGCCCCTTGCACCTTAGATAATGCATCAACTGCTAAATTTCTTTGCCACTTCTGTATTGGATTTCATAGTCAAATCCCATCAGCTTTGATATTTTTTGCTACATCAACCATTTCAAGCTTTTCTGGTATGTCTTTATAATGAAATGCTGCCCCGACAGGTATTGTTCCATTTGTGAACAACAAATACAATGGCCATTAACTCCTCATAAGCTGACAGTTTATGCCATTTTGGACCCAATGCCAAGCTAATATATGCCAGTGGGTGATCCCTTTGTATGAGAACTGCTCCAATTCTTCATTAGATGCATCTGTTTCTACAATGAATGGAATATTGAAGTCAGGGACATCCAATCCTTGTGCTGATGTAAGAGCCAACTTCAGCTTTTGAAAGGCCTAACCTCCTTCAGTATTCCACTCATAAGCTCCTTTCCTCAACAAACTGGTGAGAGGTTGGCTGATTATAGCATAATTTCCGACAAACTTTCTATAGTATCCAGCCAACCAATCCCAAAAAACTTCTCACTTCTTTGACAGATTTTGGAGTTGGCCATTCAGCTACAGCTTTAATCTTCTTGCTGTCAGTTTCTACACCATTCATAGAGATAGTGACTCGGAACTTAACTAACTGCCGAGACGAGACCAATGCTATCAAGAAGGAGTTCCGGTTAAATGCCATAGATATTCTACCTTTTCCATTGTAAATGCACACTTGACAAGCTTTGCATACATTTGACAGGTTTACATCAACTGAAAAACTGACTCAGGTGCTACCAATGATCTGATGTTGTCTTACTATAGATGAGGATATCATCAAAGAATACCATGACACACTTCCTCAACAAGGGTTCAAAAATTGAATTCATCCACCCCTGAAAAGATGCCGATGCATTTGTAAGTCCAAAGGACATTACCAGGAATTTATAATGCCCTTCATGGGTTTTAAATGTAGTTATAAAAACATTAGCAGGATGAACTCTCAATTGGTGATATCCAGCTCTTAAATCTAGCTTGGTAAAGATTGTGGCTCCAACTAATTCATCAATCAATTAATCTATCACAGGGATTGGAAATTTGTCTTAGACAGTCTTTCTGTTCAATTCCCTATAGTCAACACACATCCGTCATGTTCCATCCTTCTTCCCAACCAAAACAACTTGAGAAGCAAATGGGCTCGACTTACTCTGAATTATTCCACTATCCAACATATCTTGGATCAATTTCTCAATTACGTCTCATCTGTTCAAAGGATTTTTTCAGAGCTATATTTATGATTAAATACTCCTCTAGATGGTGGTAGTGATTTAGGTTCATATCTATCAAAGTAATAGCTGCAAATTAGTAGGATAGTTATTTGTTTTTCCAGAAATGGCAGTGCAACTGATTTGAATTTCAAAACCTTCACCACTCAGTAGTTGCTGGAAACAGAGTTGAGTAGCATAAACAACACAAAGATCTGTTGATTTCACTTGGATCATCTTAATTCTTTGAACATGGATACGTTTTAATGTCATAGTGTTGTTTCCCAGCTCAAACTACATAACCAAGTTCTTGAAATCCCATTTTATTGAATCCAAAGTACTCAGCCATTGCACTCCCAATACCATATCACATCCACCCAAGGGTATTAGGAAAACATCTGAAGTGAATGTCATGTGATTCATTTCCCAAGAGAATCCCCAAGTCATGCTCATGTAAGGCAGGTAATTTCCATCAGCAACTGATACAACCTGATGGCGAATCTTCTCTATTACCCAACCCAATTTCTCAGTAATTTGTGAGTACTTCCAGAGTCAATGAGTATATGGATAGGTTTTCTTTTGACAAAACCAATCACCCTCATTGTTTGAGATCTCTGGTGACAATGCAATCACAAATATGTGTGTTCTTCCAACACCGGTTCCTCTCCTTTTTCTTACCAAAACTCCAAGTTTTCCTCATCCTCATATTAATAAGCACCCACTTCTACCATCAGTTGTTTTTCTGTAAACTGGCATTTGTGAGCTTTACACTACAAGAAATAAGCTAAATAGAGACGGAAAATTGTGAAGGAAATCCATCTCAAACTGCATTTAGAGAAGCATTTGAGACGGAATATCATTCGTCTCTAAACAGCTCGTCTCAAATTTATTAGAGACGGATTTTGGATCCGTCTCAAATTTGAGACGGATTTTGATATATCCGTCGCTAATATATTTGAGACGGATTTCAAATTCCGTCTCAAATTAGAGATGAAATTAATAATTTTCCGTCTCACATTAGAGACGAAATTTATGAAGATCCATCTCAAACTAGAATTAAAAATTTTACATTTTAGCATTTTTCTTTTCGCCATATTACATAAGCACATATTAGTATCCGAGATCAAATATCACATATTTTTTTTCTCATAGGCTATATGGGATTCGAACCCACATCTTTATGCAAAATTGCAAATGCACATGCTCTTCCAACTTGAGCTAATAGCCTCTAAAGGATCACAATCTCAACAATATACTTACAAATTACGTTTATGAATCACATCTTTATGTAAATTTAGTTAAACTATATATCATACATAGTAAGCACCATGATAGTCAAAACCTTAAAAATTTATATGAGAATATCAGTTTAAGTAAACGTGACTAACTAAAACAAAAAAATATATCAATCTTCTCCCATGAACCTTTACCATTAATTGGACAACCTAAAATATTTGACAATTAACAATTTTCAAGAAATTTGAACAAGTATGCACTAAACATCTTCACAGCAAACCCACAGCAGAACATAAAACATTAAAAAAAAAAAAAAAAAAAGGTATACCAACATAATCATTTACCTAGAAAGCCTTCTGAAACTTAAATGGCATCCCTACGGCATAATACTACTACTGGGTCACTCATGCCAAAAAAGGAGTCTATATTAGGGCCTTAGTGCTACACAAAGATAACTAAACATCAAACAAGTCCAAGATCCAAATAACAGCCTAAAGTATAAGTGAAGATCAGGCATCTTCACTTAAACTAATATCCATTGGCTTAGTTATAAAAGTTGTCAAACTGATTCTCTATTTATCACAAAAGATACTGATATGGACTTTCTAACAATAGCAAGTCCAAACAAAAAATACAAGAGGGACCATTTATCAACACGTCAAAACATGAAAGTATTGAACACCAAAAACAAAACTTTGAGACACTGAGAATCTGCAATGGCACAATAAGGCCCTCCAAACAAAATCTTAAGCACATGAAACTAACAGAGAAATCATTCAAACAAGTTATTACGCTACACATTGAATACAAAGTTAGATCAATTCAAGAACAAGAGCTACAAGAGTGGTGTAAGAAACCTCAGATCAGTCATCAATGTCTTTTAAATTTTCAGCTAATTAAACCACGGAAAATGCACGTGGTACCCCTGTACTTTACGGGTTGGCACGCGGTACCCTATACCTCAACTTTCTGCATACGGTACCCTCATACTCTTGAAAACTGCACAGGATACCCATTTTTGTTGCGCCGTTAGTTTACCCATTAATAATGTTGATATGACCATAATTAATTTGAGTTAATCACAATTAATAAAATAAAATAACCAGCCCCCACCCCATTATCTCTCTCATCTCCCCTTTCCCTTTCCTTTGCCCAGACCACCACCACGATACTACCTCACTACCAGCCAACCAGGAGACACCACCACCATGTTCTGTCTGGCCACCACCGCCCTGGTCTTCAATTGCCACCGGTGGATTGTTTTTCTCACTGTCGACGGTTCCCAACCCCGTTCGACCCTTCCATTTCACTAAATTTCTCCCTCCCACACGATTCCCCCCTCCCCCTCGATCCCTCGCCACCCCTCCTCTTCTAAGCCGCCCCCTCTCCTTGGTCCGTCGAAAACATGGGAGAAGGAGAAAATGGGGCTGGCGAGTTTTTGTTGGTGGCGCGCGAGGTGGGGGTTCGGTTCACCCGGCGGTCGCCGCTATGGGCTGAGTAGTCGACGCCAGTAGTGGAGGTCGTCTTTGACTGCCGGCGTTGGAAAGTTATGGTCGTGGGAGATGCAAAGGGGGGGCGAGGAGAGAGAAAGGCAGTGGGTTGGGATTATTGTTTAATTAAGGCTCTAAAAAAAATTCCCTAACGCCGTTATAACAGAAGAAGCAAAAATGGGTATCCTGTGCAGTTTTCAAGAGTATGGGGGTACCGTGTGCAGAAAGTTGAGGTACAGGGGTACCGCTTGCAAACTCCTAAAGTATAGGGGTACCACATGCATTTTCCGAGTAAACTACATGTCTTTTAAATTTTCAGCTAATAAGCTACATACATCATTGAATGGTCCATGAGTCAGGCTAATAACTTGTAATATAGCGAACTAATTAATTACAACATTCGCTAAGTCAAACTTCCAATATACTAATACTAACTAAAACATTACAAACAACAGTTCATGTATCATTAATAACATATCTCAAATATGGACAAACTCGGATTAACATACCCATCCTCACAGCGCTTAGTAAAGAGATGTGTGTTCTTGTGCCTAGAAATCTGTTCAATTTCAAGTCACTATGACTCTTCTTAACTTGCACTGCCCTTCAAATATCGGCCATATCGAATCATCAAGTTCACGTACAGATGTACAATATATAACATGCCCACTTTTCTTCTTGATTATGGCATCAATTGACCAAAAATTTGAATTTTAGACAAAACCCAAATTCAAAAAAAAAAAAAAAAAAACAAAACTAATTCATAAAGCTGTTAATCCTAAAACGAATAAAAAAAACCATATTACTTCAATGATATTCACCAACGACCAGCAATGTTTAAACCGAATTCAACAACGAAGAACTTATATCTAATGATTAACTACACACTCCTATTAATCAACAAAAAAAAAGCAATAATAAAAAAAAGTACAACAATACCTGGTCGCTGCTGGGCGGGGCTCGTAGCTGCCGGAGGTGCTGCGTCACGGAGGCGGTGGTGACTGGTGAGGCGACCGAAGGAGGGCAACGATTCCCTGACCACGGGGAGACGAGAGAGAGGCGAAAGGCGGAGAGATCTATTCTGATCGGCCATAATTGAGGGCAACCACTGGAGGCGGCAAGAATAGGAAAGGGCATGCAGATTCGCCGACAAGGACTAGTGTAAAGATGGGGTCAGCGCGAAGAGAACAGAGCTGGAGAGCAGAGAAAGATAGAGAGAGAAATTGAGGATGAAATATTGAGAGGCGAGATGTGAGAGAGAGATATTTTGAGAAAAAAATTATGTGGATAAGGATTAATAATTCTGGCTGTGTATAAGAACTTTGAGACGGATTCAAAGTGTCCGTCTCTGTCTCCGGTCTATAGACGGAATGTCTGATCCGTTTCTAAGTTAGAGATGGATCACAAAGTCCGTCTCTATTTAGAGTCAAAACCACATTTTCCGTCTCTGATCATTTTTTGAGACGATTTTATTTTAATTCGTCTCTAATTTGAGATGGACATTTTGCGTCCGTCTCTAATCTAACTTTTTCTTGTAGTGTTAGTGCAAGGCTGGTTGTAGGAATAACACTCTCCATTAGCCATTTTCTCAGCTCTGACATTAGCTGGTATATAATTCCTTTGTCTTGTTCTCGGTGTATAATTGATGACAGGATTTTGGAGTGCTGATAGTTAGGATTTGTGACAGGTTTTGTAGACTCAGCAGAATAGGCAGGTCTCTGGCTCATTCTAGCACTAGCATTCAAAAGTTTCTTCCTGACATCTGGCAAATTCTAAGGTTGTAGCCATTCCTTGAGGTTTAAAGGCTCTAACAAAGGGTTTCACAACAGGTTTATGACCACTAATGAAGCACTCTATCTAAGAAGTAGTTATCAAGTAACTGTGGATTTTCGAGCTGCATTAAACCTTTTAGCCTTTCAAACTCATCAATGTAACCATCCAATGAACCCGTTTGAGCTAATTTGTTAAACGTTTCATATAGCTCATTTCATATTTGAATCTTGAGGTTAAAGCTACCACAAACTCAGTCCAGGATACATTATTGTGATGCACAACAAGATAACTAGATGACCAAACCTCAGCATTTCCCATCATGTTCAAGCAAGCCATATCTACATTCTGATTATTAGCTACTTTGCATAATGTAAAGTATTGCGCATCCAAGAACTTACCCCAGTACTGTCGAATGTATAGACTTGCAATTTAGGTGTGAATCATAAGTTTCTCGCCCCATTTTTGTCCTGATTCTCACCCCATGCACCTCCACCTACAGCATAATTACCAACATTTCCCTCGGACCCGAACCTCCGCCATTGTTATTGATGTTTTGCTGCATATAGGCCATTAATTGGGTGACTCGAGCTTGCAATTGAACCTGTCATGCTGTCAATTGGCTAACTTCTGCTCGAAGCTGCGCCATTTGTCCTTGCTCACTCATTGTTCGCTGATTTTGTTGTTGATCGGTTTGATACGCTTGGTGACGAATGCGAGCCAACGTTTCGCGTCATAAAACGTATTGCGGAAGCTTGTTTATAATAGGATCGGATAATGAATCTGAAATTAGTGATACAATGCACAAGATATGAACCGTATAAGCTCGTGAAACAATAGAGAATGAATGTAGCTTGTAGGAGAAGCTTGAGAATAATTGTAACAGAAAAGCTTGTAGAAGTAGCTGGAAACTGTAACAGAAAGGAGAGAGAAAATAAGGCAGAAGAATAAGAGAATTGAGAGGAGAATTGAAATTATTATTATTCATAATCTGGAAATGATTATAGGTGATTGTTTATATACAACATGGCTAACAGAATAACCAACTAATCAGCTCGCAACAACTCCATAACTGCCTAACAACCTCCTAACTAACTCAAACTGTATGCTAACTCTTCACTTATTAGACGGTCGGCTTCATGATCCCACTACAAATACCTCACATGGTCTTTGACATGGGGCAGAGGGAGTAGTCAGTCACTTGTTGATTGTTGAGTAGAGTATGGGGGTACAAATAAATTAGTTGAAACATGAAACCCCATATAAATCTATCGGCGGATGTACTGATTTCAAATATAAGTTGCGGAGAACCATCAAATTTAAACAAAACAACGTGTTGGAGCCACCTCCGTACCCGAAAAAAACCCCTCACCACATGTAACCACCTGCCAACACCAAGCACCACTATTCATGTAACAGCCTCATCCACCATACGTCGCAACACAACCCAATAAGATGGGTAGTCACCTCTTAGGCCCGTAAATCCTCACTTGGGCTCTAAAAGGTGAAGACTTGTTGGTAGTATGATGGTAGAAATCTATTATAAACTGATCATATGAGCCTTAGTTTCTCAATGTGGGACAAATCAATTCCATAAACCACTTTCCATAATCCGTAGTGTTACAAACTCCTCCACTTAATGAACGGAACGTCCCCTCTGCGCCTCAATTAATCCATAGCGCTAGTCACAGGCTGAAGATATCCCCCGCTGGACGACTGGCCTGAGCCTAACCCCAACACTCAGCACGCGGTTGATGGTTTGCTCTAATACCATTTGTAACAGTCCGATCCACCACACGTCGCAACACAATCCAATAAGATGAGAATCACTCCTTAGACCCATATATCCTCTCGTGGGCTTTAAAAGTTGAATGACTTGTTGGTAATATGATGGTAGAAATCTATTATAAATTGATCATATCAGCCTTAGTTTCCCAATGTGGGACAAATCAATTGCATAAACCACTTTTCATAATCCGTAGTGTTACAATTCACGTTCCTACTGCCGCCACTTTACATACATCCTCCTGTTGAGGCCAGGGCAACCACACTACCTTTGCCATCCTCCACGTCCTCCTCCCTCCAAGCCTCCTGTAGACACCCGACTTGGGGGCTTCCCATTTTATAACGCCCGATGATGAGATGGAAAGTGGATGGCGGTGAAAGGTTCGTTTGCAGCAAATTCGATTTTTGATCTTAACCCGAGTTACTATTTAGCCCAACATTTAGCCCAACTGTTTAAATCCTAAATCCGGTTTTAGTCGTGGGTTACATTTATTATTATTTGACCGTGGTAAAGCCCAAAACCAACAAGAGTCCATTCAATTTGATATGGGAGTGGTACGTAGTGAGAGTCCAAATTGAATATTATCGAGCAGGCATCTCTTTGGCATCTTTTAGCTAAGAGTCCTAAATTAGCTAGTTTCTTCCGCAAACCAATCCTTATAGTCA
>JBBYHQ010000007.1:3143293-3157763 GCA_038382645.1 Spergularia azorica | reverse complement strand
ACAGAAACCGAAATTATATTCTTACTTAGAGTTGGTACAAAATAGCAGTTATTTAGATACAACTCTAGCCCTGAGGCGTTCCTACTGATACGGCGGCTACTTTAGCTCCATTCCCGACACAGAGGCCAACTTCACCTTTTGCCAGCCGACGTGCCTTCGTCAGCCCCTCCAAGTGATTATAAAGGTGAGATCCACATCCAGTATCTAATCCCAGGACGTGGTACTTGCATAATTAATGTCTATCATATATATATACCTCGTTTCGACTTCTTCTCCTCTAGGTACTTTGGGTAATTTCGCTTCCAATGACCAAAATTTCCACAATGGAAGCATTTCTGTTCAGGATTCGCGCCTCTCTTAGCAAGAGAATTGTTGCCTGAAGCAACTTTTCATTTTCCTTTGCCACGCGCGGGTTTCTTACCTTTCCCCGCACCCTGCTTGAACTTCCCCTTTTGTTTTACCGCCATGGATAAAACATCTCTATTCGCACTCCCACTTGACACCAAATCCCTCTCATGTTGTACAAGCATGACATGCAATTCATGAAGATTTTTCTTTAAATCATTCATGTTGTAATTCGTCCTAAAAGGGCCGAATGTTGCAGGCAAAGAATTAAGCAGACGGTATACCGCAAAATCTTCAGAAATTGGGCAACCTAACTTGTCCAGAGTTTCAACTTTCTCGATAAATTTGAGAACATGAGGGCCAACTGGTTGGCCCTTTGAGAGCTTAGTCTCAAAGAAACTTGAAGCTGCTTCGTATTGAAGTATTCGCGGCTTTTACGAGAAACTAGTCGTTAGCTGAGCGAATATTTGATACGCACTGAAATCAATCATGCGTTTCTGTAAACGCGGGTCCATAGCAAAAATCAATACATTTTTAATCTGGTCAGATTCATGCTCGTACTCTTGATACATTTGTATCATTTCAGGGGTGCCATTGGGACCTGGAGCGGGAATCGAGGTTTTGTATAGAAAACGTTCAGATTGAAGGGCTAATCACAAGTTTAACTCCCAATCAGTAAAATTGCTTCCATGCTCCTTTAGTTCATTCTTTTCCATAAAATTACGAAGCTAGGAGTCTTTGGATATTACAAAATCGGACGTTTGAGCCATTTTCGAATTTTAAACTACAACTTGGAAAAACAATCGATTAAATTTATCGTGAAATTCACATTAAATCAATAATTTGTGAATTTAGGCGTTTATATAATGATCTATCTAAATTATATAAATGATTCCGAGATCAGATCTTATATAAATTTAGGCACGCGGAGGGCGATACATCCTAAATTTATGTAATTTCGGTGAACCAACTCATAATTGATTCTACTCTTAGAAATCTCGGTTGACCGATTTCAACTAAATCAATCCTTTAGTCCCGGATAGCAAGACTTGTATTGCAAATCACGTCGAGATTAAACCAAAATTCACTCGTAATAACTCTTTATTAACCTACTTCCCCAAGGTAAAAAGGAAACACCCCGCTAGGGCGAGCGTGCCCCTAATGAACAAGGGTTGCATAGGCGTGAATTGTGGAAGGACTAAATCTCGATTTTACATTTTAGTGAGAGATCTTGTCATATTTTATCTATCGCTTTTAAGTGAACTAATTCTAGCGAGTCGCGGATAAAGGATATGACAATGTGGGATTTACGTTTGGTATTAATTGTGCAAAAATTAAACTAAGCATGCATCAAATAATCCAAGTCCTAGTATGGCCATAAGACTAGAACCTAATAAAAGCAATTAAACCTAAACTAGGCTTCAAAAGCTTCTAAGGCTCCTCTCAAAAAAAAAAAAAAGCTTCAAAGGCTCCGTCTTCAATTCGATCTCGACTCGCCAATCATTGGCTCCGGCAAAAGCGCCGGCCTTCAATATAAACAAATGTACATATGGACTATCCTATTATACATTTTTGAAAAGAAAAAAAAAAGTAAATTAAATATTATTACAAACCGGCGATACGAGATCGCAGTTATTACAAACCAATCGGATATCGTCCATACATTTCGGTACAGTACCGATACTATAGTACTCTATGGCCATACTATACTGAGAATCATGCAAATAAAACCGAAAATCAGATTTTCAACTTTACAGTACAAGCAACCCGGTAAATTTAGGAATTTCTCATTCAAAATTAGAATCATTAATCAACATAAAACACATTTTAAGTTTAAACTAACAACCAACTAATTAGGGTTCGTTCGGTATCACTGCCGTTTTTAGTTTTTGGTTTTTTTGTGTAAAAAATTTAGTTAAATGAGTAGCAAAGATAAATTTTAATTGTATGTTGCTATAATAGACATATTGAAAATGAAAACTGACAACTGAAAACTGAAAACCACTTTTTCTGGTTTTCAAAAACGGGACTTTGGTTTAAAAAAAAAACAGGGAACTGAAAACAGAAACGATACCAAACAGACAACATACAATAAAAATTTATCTTTGCAACTCATTTAACTAAACTTTTTACAAAAAAAAACCAAAAACCGAAAACGGCAGTGATACCGAACGGGCCCTAGTTTTTCAATTAGTTTAATTTGATTATATTTGCTAACTATTTGTCCAAAAAACGCATAAGAAACCCGAAAATATCTAAACAAATCATAACTAATTATGAAAAAATTTAGAAATTATTTCATTATATGATTTAAGCTCACAACCAGTCGCTAATAAAGGACAAAAAAAAATTTGCAAATTTTTTTTTGGTCATTTTCTCTTAAGAAATCAATTTTCCACCAATTATATTATTACTAACTAATAACAAACGGCCAATAAAATTATGAAATAATTTCTAGAAATTATACTCATTATAATTCTGGAAAAATCATAAATTTCTTAAATTAACAAAATCAACATGCATGTTAAGCTAAATACCAATTAATTAGAAAATAGCATAAATCTTGTAAAAACAACAAAAAAGAAGCAAAATTAGCAAATAAATTCCTAAAATACCATAATTTCAGTTGGAGAATCCACATGCCCAAAAAATCACATGCCACTTTAATTTTTATGATACCAATTTTTATCATCAAATATTAATTAAGTTACTAATTAACCTAATTAAAGCCCAAAATTAATATGCAACTTAAAACGATGCTCTGATACCACATGAAAGTTATTTAGCCTCTAAAGAGACTCCTCTAATTAGTACTTAATTACTCCTCATCAAGTTTAGCTAAGATCTTTAGTTGCATGTAAGATTAAAACATAAATAAGGTAATAAAACATATTTTTATACCTTAATCAAGAGGAATTTTGACCTTCCTTCAAATGAATGATCATGAGCTGCTAATTAATAGGGATCCTCCTCCTCAATAGAAAACCTTCTCCCTTGATCCACCAAAGAATCTCTCCAAAAATCTCACAACAAGACTAGTTTTTATGAGATTTTAACCCTAAAACCTTATAGGAGTATATAATTAGCCAACAAATTAGCTAATGATATATACTAGGCTTAGATAAGTGTTTTGATCAAGTTTTTATGTGCATGCAAAAGGGCTTTGATTTCTTATCAGAGTAGCTAAAAAGATGAAGAAGAACAAGGGTATTATTCCTTGTTTTCCTCTAATTAGGATCTGATTTTTTGTGTAAAATGATGTTATATCATGTTTGACCATCAAAACAAGGTATATATAGTATAGGTAATTCAAATTACCATTTTACCCTTACTAACTATACCCCTTAACATCCTATGTTACAATTTGGGTATAATTGGTACACTTATTTTTTTTAAGTGTTAGTTAATTATTATATCACTATATAATAATTACTAATTACATCATTTTAATCTAAAATTACAACTCTTTGTAATTTAAATAGCTAATTGTCAATTTTGACAATTTACACCAAAACCATTATTAACTCGTTAACTGCTACATTAGGGTTTATATTATATATATTGTAAATACAAATATAATATCCTTTGGAGAAACTATCGTTATCGGTGTGACCAAGAGGGGTCAGTTGATTACTACCGTCAAACGACAATAACGTCAAACTCTAGCCTGCCAACCGTTATCGATTTACGTTAATCAACTGACTTAGTATATTTAATTTAATGGCCTCGCTCATTCTCGGCTACGTCAGCTATTTGCTCGGGGCTCAATCTCTACCTACGACCAAGCTTCTCATTCGTCAATTGAGAGGGAGGTTGAGAAACTTCACCGAGTTCTTAAATAGAATATTCTACTGTGTGTAGGTAAAAGAACCATAGGAAAACTACTCTGACTTAATTTACCGACTTTCCTTAAAAAAGGATGAAAAGATTTAATTCATCGACATCCCTTGACGTGTTCTATAGCATTGGATGTTTGCTCTTGCTTACCTAGAATAATTCATTACATCCAATGACTCAAGTGGCTAATCCCTAGACACTCTCATTTTGGGTAGGAGACCATCCGTTGCCATGTTGGGCTAATGAGTAAGATGATGAATCGCCAAATCGCAAATCATGACATAGCATTAATTGGCAACGTCATAAACATTCAAAACATGGTTGCTCAAACAACTATTTCTAGCTCGATAAGAGATAGCCAATGTACCACTTTGACGCCCATTTTATGGAGTCCTTATTGTGCAAGTCATATACCAAAGCCCCCAGATGCACTTACCTCGGCCATGGTCGCCTACCACTTCGCTTGGAACCTAAGGACAGCACCACCAATAATCATCCCTTCAAAGTTTTGTGCAACAACACCTGTCTGCTGCAATGGTGGCAGCACAGTTAATATCTTAATATACTAACCACTAATGACTAATGATTGTAGTCGTGATTGACCAACATAGGAAAACACGCTTTCCCAATCCGAACGGAGGGAGTAGGTGGTAGTAAGCCTTTTATATATTCTGTTGGAAATATGGATGAGTTAATTTTACTTTTGATATTTATGTGACGATCGCGAGGGACAAAATTGTTGTGGCGAGAATTGAAGTTCTCTTAATTTAAGAACGATTCCGCCCTAGTCGCAGTGCACGCTATATCTTGGGCGTCCGTCCTCCATGTTACACAACACCAACCTTGTTTGTACGAACGAAGATCGATTGGTACAATCGATCCGGAATGCCCTAAACTTGCTCAAGTACACTACTCTTGTTTGATGTGTTTAGGTATTGTGTTTATGTATTGTATTTCTCTCTGTGTTTTTGGGTTGTGTATAGGAGTGTAATACCCCAGATTTAAGAGGAAGTTTCTAGGAGATTAAGGGCTCATATGATATGCTAAAAAGGATTGATAGTGCTACTCATACCAATAAAGTCGACTTTCCTTTTAGGAAGCCCATACTATAAAACTCCACAGTTAAGTGCTTGACTGAGAGCAATTTCAGGATGGGTGACCTCCTGGGAAGTTTCCCAGGGTGCGCATGAGTGAGGTCAAAAATGCGCCGGAAGGACCCGTGTTGGTCTGTGAGGTCAGCCCACAGCATGGCGAACTGCCATAGGTGACTACTTGCGGCTCAGACGATGAGTCGGGATGTTACAAATGGTATCAGAGCAACCCTGCGACCGCTTGCTGGGTGCTGGGGTTAGGCACAGGTCAGCCGTCTAACGGGGGAGATCTTGGACCTGTGTGATGTTGGTATGGAATGGTTGAGGAGCGACGGGGACGTCGCGTTCTTTAAGTGGGGGAGTTTGTAACACTACGGAATTTGGAAAGTGGTTTATGGAGTTGGTTTGTCCCACATTGGGAAACTAAAGCTTATATGATCAGTTTATAATAGATTCTTACCATCATACTACCAACAAGGCCTTCACCTTTTAGAGCCCAAGTGAAGATTAACGGCCTAAAAGGGTGACTTCCCATCTTATTGGGTTGTGTTACGACGGATGATGGATCGGGCTGTTACAAGGAGAGTGTATATATAGGTAGTACTAAGAAAAGAAGAAGAATAGGTTTTAGGAAAACCCGCAGTTGCGTCGCCAGCGCTTAGCCGCGCCGCAACTGCCAGCGCTTAGCCGCGCTCGCGGCTAAAGCGTCGCGCCCGCTGGAAAGGCCACTGTATGTCTACAGCGATCGCAGTAGACAAGCCCCACCCGCGGGAAAATCAACTTACCCGAGTCTTTGTCACAACCACCCTCCCGTGCTCGCGGCAAAAGGGCAACGCCCGCGGTTAGCCTGTGGCTGCTCGGGTGACACCATAGGGTGAAAGTTCGGAAATTATCTCCAACATATTGTGCCAGAAACTGTTCAGTAGCTTGAGCGAAAAGGTTATGCGAGGGTGTACTCTGTAAAATTTATTGAGGAAAAGAGCAAGCAAGCAGGCTATGCAATATGAGATTAAAAGGCAAAGGAGGATATCTCGTAATCATGGTCTGGTTAACGTAGTCGAAACAAAGCAAATAGGACCATAGGATGCCATATCTGAGAGAACTTTCTGCATTCCTCCGCCAGTAAATATAAAAGCAATCGTCTTTGACATAACAGAAGCACATAAATTAGAATGTGACATTATTACCCAGGAACCACCCTTCCAATAGACCAGGTTTGTAGTCCTCGAAACGTTGTTTTCCCTAACTAGTTTTGTCCAGATAGTTCCAACTCATGTCCTATTCTCCTTATGATCCTTTTCTTTTGACAAAGCCAATTAGAATCAGAAGAAAACAATTGCACAGTAAAAAATAGTCGAAGAAACTCAAGGTTATATGCTCTTATATATGCAATAAGTGTATGAGAGTTTCTCTAAATATATTTGAAATCACCTTAGTGCATGGATGATAGGGGAAACAGAATGTAATGTATGTATTTGTATGACCACTATTTGTAGTAAGATATGTTCCTCTCAACTTCACAAAATTCATCAACTTACAGTGGCATCAAAATTTGTGAAAGCTAAAGTTTCAGCCTTCGACCTCATCTAAGCTAGCAGTTTACAATCATAGGCTTGAAAGAAACTCACAACATAATAGCAACTCAATACATAATATTAAGTAGAAAGTCTCCTTGCATGATGTCTGACTTTGAGAAGCAAATTAAATTGAAAGGGTTGATATGATGGTGCTTTAGAGTCACAACCACGTATTGCTGAGATGATATTCGTCTTGTCATCATAATATAAACCAATTAGTGGGGCATCAAAGATCTATTGAATATAAACATTTTCATAGATCAAACCACTATATAGTTCTTTTGAAGTTTTAGAAGTGGTTCATAAATGACTACTATCCTAAAGACTTGTCTTGGCGCACACAAAATAGTCTTATATGACACAATCTCATACCTCTGCAACCTAACAACTTGATATAAGCTCGTATAATGCTATTTGATAGTACAATATACTCGTAAACTCTAATAAAGCACAAATGTCTTGAAACCTTACATGCTAGTAACCACAAATCCCAAACCAATCATAATCAAACCTATTCCAACATAAAACATGAATAAGAACACATGCAGATATGATGCCGACCAATTGATTAATCATCGTCAAACAAAGCTGTAACCTCCAAAAACAAGAAGGCAGGCAAGAAAGAGAACACCAGAAAGGAACAATCAACTTTCTAAGAGTGGTTCTTATATTGCTGGAGACAATATATATGTTCGGAAAAAAATTAGCATCTTACTCACTATAGACCAGGGCCCCTGTTAGAATTGTATTTGACTTGTCTCCACATGCCTCTTCATCATCCCGCAATCAATGTGCCTTCTTGTTTCACTATATAGATCCAAACTAAGTGCCCAAAATTGATAAGTTGGCTTATGTACACTTAACACATCGGACACCCTAGCTTGAAAGTAAAAATCCCTATAAATCAATTATCTTTCTATTGTAGTTAGATTCTCATATTTAGAATTGGAATTCTCTAGCGTCTTTTTTCTAAGCAGGTAATTTGCTCCATTGTGCGTTCTTAATATTTGTTGTAGAATACAATTAATGGAAGGCCTTAGAGTATCTGATCTAAAGCCAATTAGTTGAATCCTGCAATACGATTTCTTTTTTCATCATATCAAGTTTTAATACATGCACATACCAAGCACCAGATTAGTGGAAGCTCACTGCCATATTGTGTAGGGGTTGTTGCAGAAAATAAAAGTTGACAAAAATGAACCACACCACTTCTTATAAACTACATAGAGCATGCGTCTACATTGACAAAAAGTTAAATAAAGTCATAAGCTTCAGACACAAAAAAAATAAAAATAAAAATACAATGACCAAAAATTTGCTATTCTAGCAAATATAAATTTAGGTGTCCGTAAATCAGAACCAAAAACATATGTTGCCAAATTCACAAATTGCCAGCTTTAGTGAACGCAAGACAATTGGATTAAAAGAAAAGAGTATGTCACTCACAATCCTAACCTAATTAGGTGCAAATGCAATTTCAATTTCGAAAATAATGCACAATTGAATCGACATATGATCCGATTACATAGCAATAAACTCGAATGTTAACTAAAGTTACCGTCTAATATAAGCTTCAAATATGAGTCAATTAATTTTAAACGAAAACCCCTGAAAATCATTTCTAATTCATATCAAAATTTAAGTTACTAACATAACCAAAATAAAAGCACGACCCCAAGATGATAACTTTAAAATTATTCATAGAAGCACACATATAAAACTTTAAGAACAACGTGTCCACCTCTAATGCATTCCCCGATAATAGAAGAAATAAAATGCGTATCATCTACCATCAATATAAATGTGCGTTGAGATTAATCATCTAATCAGAATGGCCTAACACAGCACCTAAGAGATCAACAATGAGCAACGAAAAATTTATAAGAACAAAAACTCAAACAATATCAGGTATTGATTTTTTTCATGCTACTCGTATTTGCTAGTACGTATAACATCAACACAAAATTAGTACTCCAACCTTACCATTATTGTAAGCAGAGCAACCAGGTTCGAAACTGAAGCTTGCATATGCGAGGTAACCTAAGATTGAAGATGAAAAAATGTGGTTAAAACCCGATGGCTCAGAGAATTGCATTTTATTGATCGAAAATGAAAGAGCAAGTACGGAGCAAGGGAACAATTAATTCCCAATGAATGAATAAGAACTTTACCAGTCCAAAATTGAAATTCATGTATATATGTGGAAAGGAATAAGGGCTTGAACAATCAACGCCCAAAAGTTCATCAATTCACAAACACTTTGCAATATAATATATGAAAAAAGTAACATGACAAAAGAGAGGAAGAGAAAGATACATACTACATTGAAAGCCAAGTGGCTACAGAAAAGGCGAAAATGTATTAAAGAAAGAATTTGCAGTGAGATGTTACACGATTATCCTACAATAGGCCAAGTAGACCAACAAAACAATTAGCTTGATTTGTCAAAAAGGGAATGCATCCATCATTATCACCATTCACCAATAGTATTACAATCGTAGCGTTTCAAAAAGAAAGGAAAGCAAGTGGGGGAGACTTACCATTAGAACGTCGTAAAGGTGGTCCTGTTTGAATTGTATCTGCATTTGCAAGGTAGAAACATAACAAAAAGCGGTTAAGCATGCTGGCACAACTCAATCAGCACAAAGCTTAGATTTGAGAAAAATAGTATAATAATTAGCGTAGAAATCCTCAGAAACTCAATTCAATCATAGAAAACTTATTTGGCTACCCACCTAGCACAACAATCAATTAAGCACAAAAAGTGCACAATTTATTAAAACTAAAATAACAAAACAACTATGAGAAAGAATCAGATTGTAGGAAAATAGGGTGAAAGCATGTTATGACCGATTATGATTTTGTGGTTGAGAGAAAAACACAAATCTGTCGGGAATCTGTTGAGAAGCAACGACGGTAAGAATGTTATGACCAATTATGATTTTGTGGTGGGAGGAATAGAGGGTGAAAGGAGGTGAAAGCAAGGAGAGGCTTTTTTCTAAAATGGTAAGATGGAAGGCCTTTCTTAATAGACGTTTAACGGGATGAGTAGCTAACATACCTTTGAAAGAGGAAGATGAAGTGGGGAGGGATAATTGGACTTATTGGAGGAGTGAACAATCGGTGAAGGAAATGCATGTGAAATATAGGCCTGACAAATAAGCGCTTACATGGCTTTTTTGCCCTAACATATATCTAACATTACGCCACCTCAACGCAAATATTTGCCTATTAAAGATATAGTATGGAATCCTTATATTCATCTAATAAACTTTTGAGGAGAGATAAATTTTAGAAAATCGTGGTTGTCCACAAAAAAAAAATCGTCATATTCATCAAATGAGCTCTTGAGGAGAGAAAAAATTGGTGTTAGCCACATAGAAAATAACGAATGTGTTGTGAAATAAGGAGTAAGAGTAGAGAGATTAGAGGGAAAGAGAGGAGTAACCTTCTTATTAACGAGATAAGGGGTATATATACAAGTACTGTCTTAGAGGACAAGACATTTACACTATGGTAAGGAGATATTCGTATATGTGTATATACTATAACTATATGATATAATATATCCTACAAGATATGGACATCCATAATAGATATTTCATAATACTCCCCCTTGGATGTCCATCATTGAAGATCATGACTCGTTAAAACCTTATTAGGAAAAACCCAATGGGACAAAATCCTAATGAAGGAAAAAGAGTACATCTCTTCAAAATACGCTTCTGAAGTTGCCTCATTAAAAACCTTGCTTGGAAAACCCTATGGGACAAAATCATAGCTAAGGGAAAAAGAGTGCAACGCGTATCTACTCCCCCTGATGAATACATCACTTGAAATCTTCATTGATCTTGATCTACGTAACATGAACCTTCTCGATTGATAAAACTTGACAGTCGGATGATAAAGTTGATTCGTCTTCTTGAACACTCGAATCATTGGAGTTCATTCGAAATTAGTGTTACATTGTTTCTTCCATTTGCAAAACTTGCCATGCATACCAGGATTCTTATCATTAGAGTAGAATGAAGATTTATCGAAATCTCCATGATACACTATACCCAGCCAAAAACGGCTTATGGTATCATCATACCAAATGTATGTATAACACTTCATTAATTAATCAATTGCGCGCTTATTATAATGCTGCCTCGTTAAAAACCTTACTAGGAAAAACCCAATGGGACAAAAACCTAGTTTAAGGGGGAAAAAGTACAGCAATTGTTCATACCATGCGCATAATCTCAATAACAATATCTTCATTTATTTAGCAACATATATCCACCAACCCTCTTCTGGAGGTAAGGTGTTTGAAGAGAAATGTGATATTAACTTAAATAATAAAATAAAACGTCTCTATGCATTCATATTCAACCAAATGTTGTCTCGTTAAAAACCTTGCTAGGTAAAACCCATTGGGATAAAACCCTAAACGAATGGAAAAAGAGTACAACAATCATGAAAATATCCTTCTCGAGATTATAACCGATCTTTCTTCTCAAGGTAGAAAACATTTATAATTTGAGATTATCATACCCTCTTACTCCTTTTACAAGATTTTATAAACTACCACAATATTTAATTCTTATAATCTTTAAGGATCGGTGTAATAACTTTTACATTATACTTATGGTACTTCTGGACCATATTCATTCATGATCAATTTATACATTCTCAACTTCTGGTCGAGTAAATCTAGATACGAATAATATCAAATGGACTAAAATTTCTCACCATCGATTATATCTTATCCATAAAGTATGCGCGTTCTTCAAGAACATTTTGTCAATCAAATTTACTCAAAATTCTTTCATATCAGTTCTTCATGAACTTTAATATGATACAAAAATGATAACAATTATATGTCAAACAGTACCAAGGGTCACTTTAGGATGTAAAAACAACATATATTAGAAAATACATTTGGCATGAAATATGATATTTAAAACTAATAAGATGAACTAAAATGTAACAACATCACAATAAATTCATGTAAAAGTAATAACAAGAAACGCCTATATGCACATAATGACTAGACTCAATAATGCAACTTTACTGTACATATTTTGAATTCATAAATAAATTGGACTGCTGGTCCATGAGCTCATTTCCAACAATATTATGTCGACGCTAAGTAGACTTTACATGTATTTCCCCATTTTCATGTCATGTCCAACATATCTCGCATATGCCTTTTTATTTACCGGTTCCATATATACCTGTATAAGGATTTCATAATTCCTTACATTAACTTCATTGGTCAGTACTGATAAATGATATCTGAATACAAATTTAGGAGGTGCCATTCCTTTTCTAGTAGGCCATCTACAATAATTTAGATATCAATGTCTCTTTTATGGAACTCATAGTATCGTATTCCTCTCCATGAGAGCCAACTGCATCATCTTGCCATTTATTCTAATATTGGAACCGAAAATAATGCTTATATTACACTTCGGGTGCAATGTTTAACACAAACGTGGCAAGAATCTAAATGTTAAATACATGTCAACTCTTTGACTGATCTGCAACTCACTACTTCATAATGGTATCTGTTTATAGTCAAATCATAAGAGTATCATGCACAAACAATTATTAATGACTTGGGAAGATAAAACTGGTTCATATAATATATCGATAAACAAATTCATTTATATCTCGTATATATTTTCTCATGTATCTCATATACATTTACAAGGAATTATTGTCTAACTTGGGGAAACATATATTTTTACCAGCTTTCTCCCATCATTCTCCCCCTAAGGTGGTAAAAACAATCAAATGGATGGATGTATGGGGCCACTAATCAATCATGTCCACCTTAATTGAAATATAACTACAAACTTAATCGGCTCAATTCAGGAGCACACATTATCCATGGTCGTGGGGAGTACGTATATGCATCATGAAGTTAGTTTTCTTGTGCTATAACAAAACTACCCCAATATAGGAGATCACTTTATTCATAAAATTATAGACATGCTTCATAACTACCTAAAAAAATGTGGACGTCAGGCCACTAAGTTATTTTCATTGACTTTGAGTGGTGTATAATCTCATTACCATAAAGATCTCCAATATTACATTTGGCTTTATCTCAATGTTACGTCTTGCCATAAAAGAATAATAAGTTTATTATAACACGAGATAGCCTTTCAGCACATTATCATATTCCATGAAGGAAAATTCCAATAATTTCATAATTCGATGGCCTTATTTATCATATCAAACTGTATGTTAGTTTTATTTCATTTCTTATCATTTGTCAAATCTCAAACTTATAGCCGGCGAAATAGTAGTGATCATAAGTCAATCTTCTTATTGACTAAATTTCACAATTCTGCTGTGCATTATTAAAATTGATGTGATATATAGTTGGACACAATCTAGTGTCTCTTTCAATATTTATTACCTACTTTAATGGGGTAAATGTACTCTTCTAGAGCAGATTTTCTTATGGTAGATATTAATATCGGTTTTTCTAACATCTTGGGCACATGTTAATTTTATTCTAGGCACATGTTAATAATCTTGTTTTGATTACTTTACAACTATTCTTGGCAAATTTTTATTTCTTTCCACATCAAATATATTTTCTCTCACCTCTTTTATTTCCTACCCATAATATATTTTCTTATACCTCTTCTAACATTTTCTCAATTCATACGTATGTCAGTAAAAAAAAATCAACAATGGAGGACATGGGAGAAAGGTACGTTTTCTTTTCAATTGATTGTAGCAATTAGCCTCTTTAAATATGATTCAAGTGGTCACATGCATGTCAATTGTTATTTTCTATACTCATCCAAATCACGCACTATGAATTGAATGAATAGTGATTGCGGATGAAAAATTGATGGGTTAATATGTGTAGTTTGACGGCTAATAAGATCGCGAGAAGACATAGCTATTAGCAAATGTGAGCTAGAAGCCAAAAGTAGCTTAATCAATTTTTGGGTTAGTATTGTAGCAGAACTTCTTCGACTTCCAAAATGAATGAGAAAACAAAGTTTTTTTTATATTCTGTATGTTTTATTCTTTTATGTTCGTAAGTCTGATCCTCGTTTTTCGAATTTAGGTGGGACATCGTTAGCTATATTGACTTGAACAATGTCCCGGATGATGAATTAGTGGTGTTCGGAAAGAATTCGCAAATTGATAGAGGGGAGAATGTTGATAATAATTGTTTAGAACCTTATACTAGGACTCCTGATATTCATAGAGATGGGAATGCTGATTATAATTCTTTTGAAGATTTTATTGGTAATCAGCAAATTGACAGAGATGAGAATAGTGATGATAATTTTTTTGAACCTTTCATTGGTCAATGTTTTCCTAGTGGGGAAGAGGCTTATAGTTTTTATGAGAATTATACTTTTAAGAGTGGGTTTTCAATTCGAAGAGGTCGGTTTGCTAATAATAAAGATAGAAAAATGATTAGGCGAGATTTCTTCTGTCATCGTCAAGGGTTTGCTGATGAGAAAACATGTGATCCTTTGAAGGAGCAACGGAATAGATTATCAGATAGGTGCGGTTGTAAGGTTGTCATGCGGATTTCGTTGAAAAAAACGTGTGACATTTTTCTTGAAGAATGGCATGTTACCCAGTTTACTTCAACTC
>JBBYHQ010000007.1:3088689-3116685 GCA_038382645.1 Spergularia azorica | reverse complement strand
TGGTCTCGGGTGGGTAGGTGGGTGGGGGGTTGGGGGAGGAGAGAGAAAAGGGAAGGGTGGGTTTTTTATTTTTTTGTATTTGTATTTTTGTATTTGTTTATTAGGTTTAATCTCAGCCATTCATCTAAGTTGGATGTGTGGCTAAGATAACTTCTGACCTTTTGACCGAAATTTATTTCTGACCGAATGCAGCCCCTATATATATATAATATTAAGTTGTCAAGCTGTCCATAGATATATATGGCAACAGAGATGATGGATTCATGCATGGGGCGCCGTAGTTTTGAAAAATAGTGGGACGAAATGTTGTAGTGTAGCTAGCATTTAGCAATGCCGCGGACTTGCATAGTTGAATTGGTGGCACACTGGCAAATATTATTGATTGATAAATATCTGTTATTACTACGAGATTCAACAATCTGGCAGTGGCTCATAATACATATCATTGGCCGCCGGTAGGGTTTATATAATTATATAGTACTCCGTATTATATAATGTATGCTGCTTCTTATTCTCGAGCAGAATATTCAACTTGTACATCATTCCAGATTAGCACGCAATTATAGGGTATCCTTAGCTTGTTGGAATGGATTAGTACGTTGACTCTGATCTTTCTGCATACCTTTCTTTGTTCGATTGGGGATTACTACTCTTAAAAACTAAGCTTTGCACTTTACGCTAATAGATAGGGGTGCGTCTTCTTGTACTGTTACTACAATCTTGTTTAATAATTGATCTACCCTCGTTCTTTTCGTTTCATAAATATTATTAGGTTTGGATATGTAAAAGATCGAAATTCATGACGACAAATGTTAGAAAATGAAAATAATGGACAAAACTGATATTGAAGTTAAAACAAACACGAACAAGGGTCGTTTTGAGCAAGCACGTGAACTAATTATACAGACCTAAAGCTAGTAGCCCGACCTGACTCGACTCACCTTGACTTGACCATCACCTAATTGCCAGCCCTAGGTATGATGAATAAGATCGAGTGTAAAACATGAATTAATAATATGAAAAAGGCTATTTGTATATGGATATACATTTACAAATGTATATGTATCCAATTTTGATCATATGTCCCACCATATTTTCATTTCTCTCTCCTCAATCTCACCATTTAAAGTAAAAAAAAAAATACAAAAATTACTCCCATATATGTTTGCTAATTTATATGACATATACAATACAACTAGCCTAACTCTAATAATAATATCCTTTGACTTTCCTATTTTGGCAATTTGCTTGATATTTCTACGGATGTTTAATATTCACCAACCTGTGTTTGACATGTGGAATGCTGGCATGGACTAACTTGAATTATTTCACCAAATCTATCATGTATTCATCATGCATTCACATGTGGTGTGCAACCATGTTGCATATCATGGTGGCTAGCCAGACAGACTTGATTTGTTATTTTTGATTTTGCCTAAAAGGGAATTACATACGTACCATGCTATTCATCAAATTGAAGAATTAGTTGCATATATATAATTCGTCGATCATATGAGCTCTAGCTCGTAATATTAACTGGTAGTCAACGACTCAATTCGACCTGACGATTTATACAAAATTAACCTGATTTCGTTTAATCTGATCTTGAGCCTAATTACTATAATTTGCAATTCTCTGATCCTTGTTCTTCATTTACAAGAATAAATATCTCATTGAATTGATTATGCACGTTATTAACGTTTACGGGACGAACACTTTTGTCAAACTCTCATACGGACTTACACATACACATACTATTTGATGGTCAAATGGTCAAAAAGTCAGAGACTCGTCGTATGTGTCAATATGCATACTTGCATAGCAAACTAAATTAAGTTTTTGATAAGAGGATTAGGTAGCATCATAATTGAAATGTCCTATACATGTTCTGACTTCAATATTTCAAATGTTTACTTGATATCATTATCATCATTCAATTTGCCATCATTTTTTAGATGTTAATTTGATATGAAGTATCACAAACAGCTTCTAGTGGTTCCTATATTAAACTCCCTGGGGTTATCCCATATCAATTCTCACCCCCGCAACATTAGTTGTTTCTATCATTTCAACTAAAAATCTGACAGTTGATTAACACTACTATTGGTTAAAGTCCAAGCACAAATGGATACATAAATCAATAATGTACATAGATTACTATTACACGGTGTTATATATATGAAGCAAGCTTTCACATTTCTCATCTCTATAGTAATCGCTTTAACTTTAAGCTTGTAACAACATTTTCTCATTGGTAATTCAATTTCTTAGATCTATATCTGGACGGAGGAAGAAATCACACACACAAAAAAAGTACAAATAAAATCTAAGTATATGTTCAAACGAACCAAAAGTGGTGTTTTGACTAGTAAAATGTACATTTGACCATGTGACATTTTTAGTAGAAGGATAAGACAAAAATGTGGTTGATCTTTTGGGGGCATGTACCTTCAATTGTAGTACCTTGTAGGAGGCAGGACGAACAAGATAAGGCGCGTTTAAAAGACCCCACCGTCCTCATACGCTCCTAGTCATAGCCTTGTCACCCGCGTACGACGTTCTCATCATTCTCTGTCTCTTCCTCATCACACCTCTATATAAGTTGATCATTTACTAAGTTGTGAGCCAATTCAACAAAGTATTCAAGCTTAAGTGTAAGATATTTATTCTACAAGCTACACCATTTTTTTTAGAAACTCATTTAATTAACTACTCCATTCTTTGAAGCAATATTCGATCGTTATTGTAATATCGTCTCTCTAGTTACTTCATTAACAGAATTATCGTTTAGTCAGAGTCACAAAGACGTGAAAGATTATTAATCATGGGAAGTCTAGGATATGGAGAAATCGTAGAAGAGCAAACAATGAATTGGTCCAGTGTTAGTGATGATTGTATGTCATTGCGATCATCAGCATTGCCTCTTTTGTCATTGAATCACGTATCGTACGTGTGTAAATCGGTAGCTGATTCGGTTAAATTCTACGTCGATGTTTTGGGCTTTGTTCTTATCAAACGTCCCTCGTCGTTCAAGTTTGAAGGAGCTTGGTACGTTACTAATTAGCTTAACTCTGTTTTTATACTAAGACGTGACACGTTTCACACAAATTTTGTATGAATTTACGTGTTTCGTTATATTGTTTTTCTGTAAATATAGTTAACTAAATGCAATTTGTGTTTGATTGACGTTTCCTTAGGTTGTTCAACTACGGAATTGGAATACATTTGTTGGAGGTAGACAACCATGAGCGAAAGGCGAGCAAGATAAACCCGAAAGACAACCATATTTCGTTCCAGTGCTCGGACATGAGGCTCGTGATGAAGAAGTTGGAGTTGATGGGGATCGAATACGTGAGTGCATTAGTTGAAGAAGGTGGTATAAAGGTTGATCAGTTGTTCTTCCATGACCCAGATGGTTACATGGTTGAAATATGCAACTGTGACAATATTCCTATTCTACCCCTCTCTTCTTCTTGCCCTCTCAAAAGACCCACAGAAGATACTACTAACACTTTGACTAAATTGCCCCCAACAAACTTGTATGGCAGCCATGGTTCAGAGCTTAATTGTTCAAGTGAAGTAGTTGAGGCAGAAATGATGGAGAACTTGATGGTGGACATGATGAACTTTGCATTTTAGTTTTCAGAAATTTAAGCATTTTGAGTGTGAGACTAAATGGTTTTTTTTTTTTTTTTTTTTTTTTTGGGGTGGGGGCTAGAATTGGATTATATTACATTTATTCATAAACATAATTGGTGATTTAGGTGTGTAAGAATTCATTATACATGTAAATGTCAATGCTATTATTCATGGGCAAAATTAGATGTTGAAGTACTTTCCTAGCACAAGAGCAAAATGTAGTACTTTTGAGAAATCATTTTCCACAGTTGGTATCGGACGAGTCCATCAATTTAGTAGGCGTTTTCAGTAGGAATCTTGATCGAGTTCAACTCATAAGATGGGTTTCCCCCGTCTTCTATAGTTATGCATTCTTACTCTGCTCGGAAAAAAGGATACAAGGAACAATGACAAAGCTCACTTGCAAAACATAAAGGCATTTACTGGTTAGAATGTAAAGAAAAGAGGTACAAAGGTTTCTTACTTATATTCTTCTATGAGATGGCTGAAATATGCAACACTAGATGGTTACATCTCCATCTCACATGTAAGACCAAACAATAGAGTTAAAATTATCAATGCTGATGATCGCGTTCTAAAAGATTAAGCTGAGGAAACTCCGAAGCTCAATAAATTGGTCTAAGATTGTATTAGATTTAGAGAAAAAATGAGTTCTTACATGAGCATGCCCCATTATTGGCCCCTATTTGGCCACATATGCTGCCGAGTGCCGAGTACTATCCTTCGTATATATAGAACGGATGAATTAGGATCCAGTAGAGTCAAAACAGCGGTCGTCCGGGATTAGGTCGACTACATCTGTTGGAAGACTTGGAAGTAAGAAAATGGGGTCCTTGGGAGTGAATTTACAATTTACAGTTGGAACCCCTTGCAAAATCAACTATAAATCTAAACTGATGTTAGTGCAGTCAGCACCTCTTGATCCCTCCCAGGAAAAGTTAATCAGGTGTATGTTAGGAAGCCTCAAAAACTTTCGGTCAGACCATTACGCTTCAAAACTCGTTGCAAAATCTGTAAATCTCACCCCATCTGAACAAAACTGACTCTCTGCATCCGTCTTTGGGTCTTGCTTCTCTGCTTGTTCCTGCTGAATCGTAACTGAAATGACTGGATGGCACCTTAAAAAGACTACTCTGCAGTGTTTGGTTACGTTTGCAGTAGAGAGCGATCTTGGTTTGGCGTTTAGAGGTCGAAGAATGCTTCACGAGCATAATGTTCTCAGCATACAGCAGTGCCACAACCATTTCTACATCAGCTATGACAGATAACAACAAATACGTCATCAAGGGACCAGTTTCTTGGTTCAGCTTTGTTTGGAGGATTAATCTCTGCAGTATCAGAATCAGCAAGGCGATAGCCTATAACAATCTCTTGCCTTTGACGGCCTCTGATCATTATATCGTAGAAACTAAGCTCTTCCTGATCATATAAATAAAACTCTGCCGACTTGATACACATGTCATTGCCCTGCAATAAATTATAAGAATTATACGACATGGACAATCATAGACTTACAAGTTGATAGCTTTAAGGCATAATGTCACAGCGGACAGAGCTTGTAATATCTCTGCGCCGTCTTATTCGTCTCCTGTCTTTCTATTTTGGTTAAAACCACTTGAGAAAATTCACATCTAAATATGAATTAATCCTATACATATCTAATGCAAACACACAAGAGTGCTCCCGCACAAAAAACAATAGGCCAACATTTGACATAGGAATTCAGATTGATCATCGAGTACATTATAAAATCTGAGATAATTATCAACAATTTTTTGAGGAATTTTCGCATAACTTAAATGTCATATTTCATCTAAACAACGAGCAATTGTCACGCATCATAACTGATCACTTGCTTTCTGAGAGAAACTGAACTTGTGTATTTCTTTTCTTGTTTTATCCAGAGAATAATCACACTATTCACACTCCAATGCTATCATGTGTGATCGAATTGGTATTTACAGGAAATGGTGAATGATGATTATAAGATTTCGAAATGTGAGCGTTCAGCTACGAAATTAGATCAGTCATAGCCAGATTGGTTTTGTATGGGATGACATTTGTGTATCATCTGAGCTTAAAATTAAGAGGACCATGACTGTAGACTCTGTAGCATTCTGTCTCTATAATGAGTTGATGTTAGAGTGTACACTCACATAGTCACATATCTTGTTGAGGTCATCCCTCATGCTGCAAATCTGATTTATTTCAGCTACAACCAAAGTTTAAGGGATGGAGGATTATCTCCCCTCCTTGTGTGTGTGTGTGTGCGTGTGTGTGTGTGTGTGTGAAGAGACGTGGGTAGGAACCGCAAACTACAGAAAAAAGCAGGAAACATTTAAGAAACTAAGCAAGGACATTATGAAGCCATGAGACCCCCTAATATCCTGCTGTTCCAAATATCTTAAACAAGACGGAGGCGGCCCTAACACACCTAGCCAACTCACTCGATCAATAGAGGTGTTAAAATTGGGGATAAAAGAAAGAACGAAAAATAAAGATTTGTGGGAGATGCTTATGACAATCAAACTGCACCAAAACAGATTAGTTAGGTTGAACGGTACGGGGAGAGCTTTATGACATTTTGCCGAAAAGCTCAAACTCCACCAAAGGGCATTTGACAATCAATCCCTTTACCTCCCCCAATGGGCTAGACCATTACCCTGCTAGGCTAGGGACCAGAATGTAACTAGTCTGAGCTGGATATGACAATGGGGTGATTAGGGACAAATTTGGACCGGTCATATCAGATTTACTACTTGGCGAGTCAACATGACAATTCAAGTTGAGTTGGGTTATTTTCTGGTCGATGTGCTTTTTAATGTACCATTGGAGGTCAATAGAGGGTCAGTTCATTACGAGTTCAGGGTGGGAATTTTATGTATGGGCCAACATTAGGTCAAATAATATTATTAAGTTATACTACGTATACTATTACATCACTTGTAGATGCTACCTAACGTCATTTAGGTGACGTGGGTTGAAAACCAGTTACCATCAAAATTACACTTTGTTGAGCTACTTAGTGTTTGAGAAAGCTACATACTCCAGAGTTTGATGGTGACGAGGAAACCATGACTTGATGGATGTTAAACTATATAGAGTTATAGACCATTGATGTGTAAGATGGGGCTTTTATGACGATACACTTTGTTTGTGTTCCAAGTCCAACTTCTGAAATTTTTCCGGGTGAGGCGCACCGAGGCACTAGGGAGCCGTTGCGATGAGGCGAGGCGAAGTCGCAGTGTCGCACGCCTCATGCACACGCACTCATTTATCGAACAAACTTCTATATTTCAAAATCATATTTTGCAAAAAAACTTACCCCTTTTATGGTATTTAAAGAGGGCCAATGGGTAAAGAAGTATAATTTAGGGATTAAGGAGCAAAGGGAAAGGGTAGTAAGGACACGAGGGAAAGAAATTGGAAATTCCACAGTCATGCACCTCGCGTGCGCCTCAAGCTTCTGAGGCGATGCCAGCTTCGCCTCATGGCGCCTTGCGCCTAGGCGCGCCTCAGGCGTGCTTTTTTAAACTAAGTTGTTCACAATTCTTCTTTCCCCTTGGAAACGGCGAGTAAAAGTATGGTTATGTAACTTATGTTATTAAACAACGTGATCGTCTCCAAATTGTAAGTAGAAGCAAAAGCATGGAAGAGGATGTCAACTTTGATGAATGATACCTACAGCACTACACATGTCAAAAGAGAAGAAACTTGAAAATCATACCTTCTCTGCAAAGAGCTCTTCAAGAACGCGATTAATTTGTTTGTCTTCAGCCACCATTGCGAGTGCCATGCTCACCAACTCATTTGAAAGTACATAATCACTTATCCGTGAAACAGACACCAGGTTCCTGGTCCTTGAATCCAGGACTTCGCTAATAATAATTGATCTGTCAGAAGCTTTCTGCATTTCTCGAATCCATGAGCTGTGACAAAACCCTAGATGCCGTAAGTTGGATGATTTTGTGTCTTTATTTGGCAGACGCTTTGACTGCAACGTAAACCATCACATTTGTTTAATACCAGATTATCTAGACAGGAAAATGAAAAAGTTTACATTTTCATATACTTCAGATAACAGGATCGCCTATGTTACTACGGCCAGGTGCATAGAAAGCATGTAAATGAAAAAGCTTAAGTAAGAGAAGACACATAACAAATCTAAGAAAAGACTATAAGAAGCTAAAGCCTGCTGCATTTAAGGGCTAACAGAGATTACAGTGCAAAAAGCATAACGTGATGTTTTTTCTAGGATTTAATTCCTTTCTTATGTGTAAACCAGACCTTAAAGACAAGTATACTTTAGTGATTTTCCGTAGAAATCAATAGTTTAACCAGACCTCGTGAATCATATGTCCACCTAAAACACTAGAATCTCTAGTGCATGCCATTTAAATACCCTACATAAGTAGATCATCTTTTAAGATTAAAAAGTCTCTAGTCTCAATATAAAACTCACGGTAACTTTTCGGTATCGGATAACCATGTTCAGGGAAATTTGAGCTCATCATAGAGACATAGACACAATATTTGCAAACGCCAGCATGTGGAGTGAAATGACGATGGGGCAAAATTTTTGAAAAGGTAATTCAGTACTCATGCCAGATTAGGAGTGAAGTAATCAATAAATTAACCTGAATATCTCGAATAAGGAGTAAAGTTGCTAGACATCTAGAATCTGAATGCACAACTGAATCCTCCATTGATTCATCTGCAAGAATCAAAATCTGTTGTCTTAGAGTTAGTAAGCAATAAAAATAAAATCACATAAAATACGAAGAAGCAGTAAGCAATAAGAAAATGGCATACAAATACAACGAAGCAGTAAGCTTAGGACTAATCAATGCTTTACACTACTGATCAAAAGACTAGACATCACAACCAGCAAAGGCATCAACACAAAACCATATAGGTTAGAAGCTTTAAGCACCACGATATTCTGCACAATGGATCTTCTATCACTGAATCTCTTAGGGGAGCATTTCAACAAGCATGGAAGAGGAACGAGATATGCTGACATGTTACAACCAAAATAAAAGAGAGGACATGCAATCACCTGGAAATTCGGGTTAAGGGGTTATACTTGTGTTGTGGTTTAATTACTTGTAGATTTCAGATTTGCTTAGAAGATAGATAATTTTACATCAAACGGTAGAAAATATGAATATATGACAACTTCCTCAAATAGTGTGAATATGATGATATCAGGTCATTTGTGTCGAAATGGGTTCAGGTTTCTCTAACCTTAATCCCTGACTGCTTATGATGTAGTACAAGGGGATACCGAAGTAGTATATCCAGAACATAATTTCAATTTATCAGTGCAAAATTTAATTTCACCCTTTGCCTTCATATCTAGTTTTCTGTTGGTAATATTCAGGATACATGAATCTCACATAATTCACACAGTTATGATTTAAATTAGAAAACCCAGTTTCTTTTGCAGTTCCTTCACCAAGGAAAGAAAAGACCATATAATTCTTTACTAAAAAGCAGTAAAGCTTCACTAAAGGACAGTGGTAGTGTCTTCTTTTACGATAATAATACAGATACGATAGGACATGCTGCTAGGTTGTTCAGCTCATACAAGCGACACCAAATCATTCAACCCTTGAGATCCTTTCCTAGGAAACTTCATCAATGAGAAATGGTTATAATGAGGTCAATTGAACTAAAAACCTAAAGACATGAGGATAGAGACATATGGATGATCATGCAAGAGCGAAGGGGATGAAAGCTAAAAGTTGTTCCAAACTTACCGAATCAAATGCCTCCAAAGGAAGGCCTTGTAAGTGTCGCCTTATGACAGCATTGCCTACCCGATGAACCAGTTTAATGTTCCTTAAGTTTGATATATCAAGCCCACCATCAGTTAGCTTCCTCTTTCTTTCTTTCTCAGGAACCTCATTAAGCATCCACAGCTCTGAACCTTGAGCCAAAAGTGCTTCCAGTACCTTTATACAGCGATTAACAGGAGCGACTTTAAATATGCATCAATGTTCAGGAAAAAGGAGGAAAAATTAAAGTATCAAGAATCCTTTAGGGAATATCTCTCCGAATAATTTGTCACTAGTTAACAAAGCAGAAGGTGCGAAACGAATATTGGGAACTTTTTCCATGCGGGATACAGGAAATTCAACTTGAAAAAAAAAAAAACGAAACAATTTGTTTACAAGAACTAAGATTCATTGAGACCTTCATTGCCACCATTTTCTGTGGCTTAAGCAAGTAATCCCGTAACTATGTTTACAAGTACACTTTTTATAAAAAGTTTCTATTATTCAGAACGGTTCACTTGTTGATGATATAGATGCTTTAATGAATTAACAAAAATTCTAGACTTGAACTCATCAAACATAAAAATCAGAATTAAAAAAAAAAAAATTCTAGACCTGAAGTATAAACATAGGCATACAACAATAATCAGATGATATGATCCGGGCTAACTTTCTTTATATAAACACCATGAAGAGGGCAGTAGGAAATTGAAGATTTAAGCACAGATGACATAGTAATACAGTATAGATTTCAAGCATGTGAGAAAAACGGTAATACCATAATCATGTCCTCAATATCTCGACGCCAACCACAAAACAATATCTTCTCTGGATATTTAGGCGGCTCAGTTTTTTTGGGACAGAGAACTTTATTAACCTGCAATCATGTGATAAAATTTTGAGATAAAGCAAATTAGAGCCTACAGGAAAAATAGTTTTCTATAGAGGAAGAAGAAAATCCCGCACTCATTATAGTAGGAAAAACAAGAGATTGATTATTAAATTAAACTTTAATGAATACAATGTGGCATCCAGCAAAAATCAGGCAACAGGCCAGGTTCGAATGGGTTACAAAAGGGATCCCTATGTTTCAAGAAGATAAGCAATATCTGTTGTCCCCATTGCCATTAACCTGAGTACCAAAATATAAGAGACAAGATGGACTTTAGTAATATCACTGACTGGTGTTACGCCGCGTAGAATAGTAGAATTAAATTGTGGTTAGGACTTAGGACATTGTGAAGGACAGCGACTCACATTGACTCAGACAGGACAAAACCAATACTCTAATCCCCCGGTCCTCATGCTCCGGTTCTATTATTGCAAATAGGCCATCCTGTGTGGTCTTTGACTAGGTGGACTCAAAGTCCTCTTTTCTTCGTGCTCACTGAATATAGGATTTGATAGGGCTAACATAGGGGAACATTGAGTAAACTAATGCTTTATCCATGGAGTCAAAATAGGCTTCTAGAAGCACCAAATTCTCCTAATAGCACTACAAACATGAGTATCAGCAGATCTTTTGTCGAGAGATCAAGGACAAATCCTATCAAAAAGGTGACCTGATGATGAACAAAATATGACAAGGAGAAGATTGAAGAGTGATACGATGCAGCTCACGCTTCTTCAGGGCTTGTATAATAACACAGATTGGGCTACCAGAATTTTCCTTCTCCTTCAATTGGTTTGGCATTTGTGCATGACTCGGAATTGATGTGATTTCGTAGCAATCATATGTCGTCTTGCTCAGGCGAGACAATCAAGAAAAAATATAAAAGAGAAAATAACATTCATATGTCTTCTTTCTCAGGCGAGACAATCAACAACAAAAAGAAAAAGTGAAAACATTTTTCCGTCTCCAATTATGTTTCTTCCAGTTAAAGTCATCTTTGAGTTTAACTGGTCAACTGATTTGCCTTGCTACCACATGGGCTCCTGAGGCACGTTAGTAATCCCGAGGTAAATGAGTATAAGACCCTCCAGAGGTACTGAAATACGCACAATTTCACACATCCCATGCCAAAGGAAGAACAAGACACCCTCTCAAATGTAGCTTCTCTTTCTTTAAGAGCGAACACCTAGAATTGGAAGGCTATAAATCACTGCATTTCATGATTGATCATGCTACAGACAGCTTTAAGGGAAAAAAAAATTACAAAAGGAGAGAGAGAAAATAAAGAAAATATAAACATGTTATATACTGTTCTATGAGATTCTTACTTTGTGGTGTTTTCACTAACGCTTTTAATTCTGCCCTAATTTTCTTTTGTTTTTTTTTCGCTCTGGAGTCTCAGCTAGACTTTCTACAGTTGATACTTAGATAAGTCCTCACAAGTCACATACTCACACCTATCCACAGGTGAGAACCACACTTGGTGAGTTGTATGTCGTCACTAATTTACAGTTGCATTTGAAAAAGATGTCCAAGTGGGCGAGAGCGAGAGTATAGTTTATGACAAGAGTACAGTACAGCATACCTCGTGTAAGGGTCCAGGACTATATGTGTCATCATCTTCTGCTATTACTAGAATCTCATCCCCCTCTTTCAGAATATAATCATCATGCGGATTTATTCTTATCTTCCCGTTCTCAGCAGCTACTTTAATGCCACATGGAACAGCATCAGGAAATGATCGTAATACATCTTCAAAACACACACCATCTAACTGAGGCCATCTTTTGACATAAAATTCAGCATTTTCAAACCCCAATATGTTCTCCCATATCTGTCCATTCAAGAGACATAAGCAACAAAATAAATGTATAAATAAACCCATAAAATGTGTAGAGTTTCACCTAAATGCAAACATAATGCTTTTTTTTTTATGTGCAACACTTAAAGGAGGAGATCTTTTTACTAAGGTAATGAATAAAATCTCTTTCAATCGTATTATAAACTCCTAAACTTTCCTATGTTGGACATTTTCAATCTCATAACCGACTGGGGCTTTACAGATGCCCTAAAAGCAAGCACCAACGTAAGCTACATGACCGCCCCTCCATCTTCAACTTTTTTTTTGTTTTTTTGGTTGTGTCCCACAGGAGAATTCATTTATTTGACGAAGCCATTCTTTGCACTTCCAAGAAAAATAAGGGTAGCAGATGGCCCCCACAAGGCTACCCCTTGAATCAGCATTGACCAAAGAGGAAAAACAGCATTGACCAAAGACGACATCCTAATGTGCCAACCAAAGTTGCTCCAAATAAACTTTTTCAGTCATTTTCTTGTTCTATTCCTCCCTGGTATTTTAATTGTGACATTCTTTGATATACCTAGATAGTAGGTGTTCTCTTTCAGTCAAGATAAGGAGAAGAAAACTAAATAAAATTAGAACATGAATGCTATTTAAGAGATCAAGCCCACAAATATCGAAGTAACCTGCGCAAGCCCAGGTTGCAGTGCACATTGTATCATCAAACGCCCGATCACATCATGTGCTACAACTATTTCAACAAGGTCACCACCAACAAGCTTGACCAATGGCTCATTGTCGAGATCACTCAACTCCACAACAACGTGACCCCGAAGTCCTTCCTTTACTCCAGTCAGGCTCAGAACAACCCGCAAAGCTCTTGCATCACTCTGCGGAAGCTGATGACAGTCAGGATATTGACAACATGGTGAAGAAAAAATTACTAGCAGAAAATACTAATGCTTTAGAAACAATATTCCAAAAACCTGATCAGAATTTTCATCAGCTGCTAACACTATAATAGCACGTGCCTTTGACACAGAAACCTGAAAAGATAATAGAAGTCTTTAGCAGACATGTACTTCTCCATATGAATCAAAGCAGTAAGAAGCTTGGTAACTTAGCTTGAGAGAACAAAAGCAAGAGGAAAGGGCCGGTGTCCTGAAGTCCTGGTAGACCTTTATATAGTAAAAGCTAAAATCTAATATCATTTCATTCAACATGACAACAATCAAATACATACCTTTTTCAAATCAGCAAGTATAAGAGGACTGCCACTTCTGCAAATAACGGATGTTCCCATGAAATCAAATTCTAGTTTGGCAATATCCATCTCCATCTCCTCCTTGTCTCTTTCAGCGAGAACAACAATCACACCACCTCCAAGGCTTTTATTTGCTATTACTAATTGCTTCAAAAGTGAGCCCTGAGATGAAAAGTCACAAAAGTAGTATGCATAAGAGAACAACCTGAACTTTTTTAGTAACATTAAGAAGTCTCGTAAAAGAAGAGAAAACCGTCAATGTAAAAGTAACTCCTAAAAGTGACCCCAAAAACAAGGGAGAAACCACTCAAAGTCATGGACTCGAGTGAACTTTTAGGGATTGAAGAGTATTGACTATCCACCAATTGGAGGTCGGTCACTCGGAATTCATGGTTGTAAAATTTTATTCATGAAGCATTCTACCGTTTGAGGAGACGGGTTGCTACAGGGGACCAACTGATTGGGTAAGACTGAACTTTAGTTTTTGAGCCTTTAGTCTCTCTCAGTAATGCGCCTTAACTAACAATCTGTGCCAGTAGCACAGATGCACTTCTCACCAGTATTAAGTATTTAACACAAAGTCTAACATGCATTGCCAGAGATTGATGGTTTGGAGTGGACTCACAAATTTATCGCTCCATCCAAGGATCAGTACATGATCGCTCTCAATAACTTCACTTTTCCCCTTTCGCAGTGAATCCACCTTCTCCGAGATAGCATCAGAAACAAGCCCCAACATCATGGCGAATATCAGCATGCCTCCGGCACTTACAGACACAGACACTATTCTCTGACCAGTCCCCACGCGGTCAGCATGAGTCCCAGAGTCTGCAATAAACGTCCACGACAGCCAAAGAGCCTCGGTAAAGCTATTTTCACTAACGGCGTACAATGCCAAGCCACCAAATCCTATCAGAAACATAGTGGCAAAGAGCAGAGCTAGCAGCTTGGCAGAAGGATATACAGAAAAACAGACGTCAACCATATATGCAATTTTCTTCTTTGGTGGAACCTCTTCATTGTAGTTCTCAGTCCTATTTGAAAAGGTGTTCAGCTGAGGAAGATAGTCGAGGTATTTGTAAACCAAAAAGGGCATTAAAATGGTGAAGAACACGACACATAGAGCAACATTTTTACTGTCAATGTCACCAAAAAAAGACAACGACTTATTAATACTAGACTGCAATGTTGTAATCCCATCATCTTGAATGAGATCATTCCCTTTACATAATTTGCGAAGTTCAATTACTTCAACCTGCATAAAAGGTAATCAACATCATTGGCCATAAAAGGGAATCAAATAGCTCGACCATCCTAAATAAAACATACTATGTTCCTGAAGCAAGTACACAAGATTGACGACACCGTAGACGATACAACAGCATCAACTCTTGAGAAGTTATAAATATAAAGGATAGCACTTAATAATCTGTTTGCTGGTTTTGCATTAGTTTAAAGTTAAACAGTAAGGTGCTTTAACAAGAATAAGTGAATGGCATTGTAAAATAATGATCATGCCGGGTTAGAAGTTAGAACTTGAACAGATCAAATTTAGGATGTAAATTGTAACAGCGAGAACTTTGCAATCATCTCAAGACTCAAGTTACATAGTGAGATGATCTGATGAAAATCTGAAGCATTATATACTTCATATGCCGCTGCTCTGCTAGGTCAATTCGAATGACACAAAAAACAGATTTTTCTTTTATCCAACACTAAAACTCACAAAAATTTAAACGCAAAGCTAAACATTATGTGCAATCAAGTACTCCGTATGAAACAAAGATATCCAACTATTCCATCAAATTTCTTAATTTTCATTACTGTTCTAGTTCATCAGTTATCTTAAAATTGCGGTTAGAATTAAGAGGAATTGATCAACAATGCCGCAAAATTACTTAATCCAATCCGTGTTCAACAAAACGCCTAAATTCCTTGAACCACGTTTTGATTTGAATTCCTCCCGCATATTCAACACACAAAATCAACAGAGACTGGGGGAACTAATAAACAATCCCACAAATTTACTTAACCCAACTTGAATTACGGTTTGATTTGAATCCCTCTCGCATATTCAAAAACAAAATCAATAGAGACAGCCGACGGGGGATACTTAATAATAACCACAAAAGAAGCGCGAAAAACAAGAAGAAATGAAAGAAAAGGAAAAGCGATCAAACAGAAGAAATACCTCTAGTGCATAAACTTTCCAGCGCAACGACGTCGTATAAGTCAAACAAGAAACACAAGCGAAAACCAGCTGCCAATATACACAAATACCAAAATCACATCACATCACACATTTCACAATTATTTCAATCCAAATCACTAGCAACATTCAAACTAAAACACGATAGCAAGTCTTAAGTGAGACGGCCTAGCGTCGTAACTTAAACATCATATATTGGCTCGCTCCTTCGTAAGACCGTCTTACCGAAACTTAAGCTATTAAGTTAAGTAAGTAATAAAAAGTAAAAAATGGATAAAAAGAAAGTAAGAAGAAGTTAGTTTACCAAGAAGAAGAAGAGGCGGGAGGAGGCGGGGGTGGTGGAAACGACGGCGTCGGGATCGGAAGGAGACGAGATAGAAGGAGTAAGAAGGAAGGAAGGAGAAGATAGAGTGTGGAGAGGAGTAGGGAAGTTGAAGGTGGACCAGCAGCATCGTCGAAGGAGAGGAGTTCTGAGCCATTGATTGCAACTGCCGGTGGAAGAAGAAGAAGACGATGAAGATGGCATTTCTTTTTTGGGGAAATGAATGAATCTGAGTCGTCACATAGTGAGTAAAGAGGGAGGGAGCAAGTAAAGAGGGAGGGAGCAAGTGAGTCAGTGTGTGCGGAGTAAAGATGGGGAATCTCATGAATCTTTTCATTCTTTTTTTACGACCTCCTCCCTATATTTTGGGTTTCATTTCATCGATCTCCATTCTCCGCCTTCAGCTCCCCACATCGCATGTGTCTTTCCGGGAGAAAAGGCTGCCTTTTAGACCATTAGCAATACAAAAACTTAGGCCGATAAATTTGCCAAGACAATAATTACTACTTCTAACGCAGATTCATTGAATATGAATCATATAATGGACATATTTGCCTTGAAATATACTAATTTGCCTTGAATCTTCACCTAAAACTTATATCTGAGTTTTTCCGAGACCCTCTCATAGTTTTGCAAACACAATGTAATTTACACTTTTACAATGGAAGAACTAGCTTTCTTGGTTCTTAACTAACTTTCTTGGAAGCCATCTCATAGTTTTAATTATATTCACTCTTTCTCTCTCCTAGTTTTCCGCAAGAACTAGGTTCTTAAATAAAAACTCGGTTCTTATTTTAGAACTCCCACAATGAAGAGCTTGCATTTTGTAGTTATTATCGCGGGTCGGCTTCACGTCGGGGGGATTAAAAAGTGAACTAGATAATAAAATAGAAAAAAAAAACTCTAATATAATTGTCAGTATTTGGTAATTAGGATAACAAATGAAATCAGTTGATTTTGGGACTTGATTTTTGTCACCTTTATTTGACACTAGGACTACCAACATTGCCCTTTACTAATTACCCATCATTAAACTAATCTTCATCCCCTCTCTCTCTCTCTCTTTTTTTTTTCTCCGGTGATACGCTCTTAGCTCCATTGTCATTGACATTGTCTTGTAATTTCTAGAAATCACGTACTTTGATTTCTCTTTATCCTCTCTTTTTGTGTCTCTCTCCTCTAATCACTTTTACTCCATTGATCGAACTTCATCCCAATCTTGTGCAAGCATTGAAGCAACGTGTTCGAGAATGATTATATGAAGTTTTATACACCATCTGTCTTTCTTTAAACACTCCATACTGAAAATAACCCCGTGTTGAGGAGGGTGTACACAACAATCGGTTAATCAAAGTTGCAAAAAAGTTACATAGCGAGTTAGATAAGAATCTTAGCAAAATTACATGCATTTTTTTGGAACTAAGATTAACAAATTAATGTGTACACCCTTCTCAATAACGTCGTGTTTTGCATATGAGGTGTTTAAAGAAAGACGCAGGGAGTATGAAGATTTTACATGTAGAATTTAAGATTTGAGGAAGACAAACATGAATTCAAATGCAGATGTAAGTTGCAAAAACCTTGTGTTTTATCTAATTTGGTTAGTTTCAAAATTTTGCTATGTTATTATTGAAGGAAAACAAAAATTACCTTTGGCGACCAAGTTGGAAACACGGCCCAACCATGGGTAAACCGTGTTGGAAACACGGACCAACCATAGTGAAGTTGTGTTTGGAACACGACCCGACCATGGTGAAGCCGTGTTTTGTACACGACGCGGTCATGGTGAAGCCGTGTTTTGTACACAAATCGCTCATGGTGAAGTCGGGTTTCGAACACGGTCCTACAACGTGTGACCCACATCTGTCCAATTGCTGTTAAAGTTAATCTGGAATTAGAATATTAATGTTACGTAAGTTTTATTATTGTTAATGACCATGTTGATTTAGTTTCATATTATGTAATGGAGGCGAATATGCGAGATGGTGAAGACTGCGACGAATATAGTAACTTTTTTTACAAACCAAAATTTCTTGTATATCAACAACGCCTTTGTTTAGGCCAAGAAAATAGCAAAGAGCTAGTATTTTTTTATTTTAGTTTTTTTTGGTAAAAGTTTCGAAAAAAATGAACAAAGGTATTGATGGTCAATAGAGCGAGGTGTTACCTACATTGTGAGAATGGCTGTTGAAAATGGAAGTATATTGCATCACTTGATAAACCGAAAAAGACTACTTCCCATAAGTTAGACTGTAAGTTCGCACTAAAAGTTCAAGATATGGATAATTGAATTTGGCGAATGGCAAGAGTAGTCATAACCATGGTTTGGAATTCTACAAGCAAGGGCATAGATCGAGTAGCATTCACTTATGTTGTATAGATTGATTCGAAAATTGGACGTTGCGAATGTTCGGGTGATGCATGTAAAGCAAATTATCAATGATTTTAAAGAGGATGGGTGCCACAACTCCGAACAGTTTCACAATGAGAAACAAAAAAATAAGACGTGTAGCCATAGGAAACATGGATGTCATTCAATATGTATTCCATCTTGCCGAAAAACACAATTATACAAGTTTTAGTATGAGTGATGTCGAAACTGGCGAGATGACACATTTGTTGGAAGCGTACTATCAACTCATGTTAATCGATGCTACATACAACACCAAGAAGTATAAATATCCGACAATTTATACTCCATACATGGAGAAATATAATGGGAAAGTGTGGTTATGTTTATAAACTATTAGAATTAGAAAAGATGTATGATCTTTGGATCTATTTCATTTAAGTTGTTTTTATATAGATTCATGAGTGATAAATTTATGAGAACGACTTGGTTAATTAGAGTAAGAGTAACTATAATCATAGACATTTTTTGTGAATGTTTACATATTTATGTCATATTTGTTTTTTACTTAGTGTTTAGCCAAGATTGAGAATCATTGGCTAATGGTGAGGGTAATAATGGTAATATGTCAAATATGTTCTTCTATAAATACTTTAAGAGTTTGTAAAAGTGCATATGGTGGTGAGTATGTATGTAGTACTTCCTCCGTTTCTTTCATTTGTTTACGTATTCCGTTTTGGCCAATTTCAGTCAATTGTTTACGTTTCTATTTTGGTACATATTAACCTATTTGAATTTCCCATTATGCCCTTACTAACCTTATTAACACTTACTTAGTTGGGCTAGCGAAAACATAAGACGACCTTTAGGCCAAACCCTATAATACAAATTTCGTGGGTATCTTGGGAATAGCGAAAACATCAGATTAACTCGTGAAGTTTGGGTACCATGGAAAATATCGCTTTATTTTATGTGCTCTACTACAAAATTCGTGGGTATCTAGGGAATTGCGAAAACTTCCTTCTCTCTTTACCTCACCCTAAAACACACTCCCGCCTCCAGAAGCCTCCTTCGGCTAGGAATGGCCAATTTTGGCCATTTCCAGCTGATCTTGTCTATTTTTAATGCTCTTTTACTCATTTCTCTTGTGTCGTTCTTGTTTCATAATAAGTTCTATTTGTGTAAGTGTTTTTATGTCTCTTCTTTGGGTGTTTTAGCCCCCCATTTTGGGAGTGTGTGTGTGTTTGTAGGTGGAAGAATGCTCCTCACTTGCTTCTTATGCGGCTGCGGATTTGTGGCAAGATTTTCGTCTCCAAATCAACATATCAGGAAAATCTCATCTCACTCGAAACGCCCCCCCTCCCCCCCGCCCCCGCTCATGGCTGTCCCAAACACTGTCTCCTAGAGGGCATCCAGAAGAGACTCATCTTTTTTCTTATGAACCTATCTTCTTTGGGTTTGAAATTTGCTCAAATTTGTTTGATTTGTTTGCTAAAAAGTTCTACCGATGTAGATGCCGTATCACTTTTTATCTATGAATGTTGTATCCCATCGAAGAAAAAAGGTGCATTTTCTTTTCTTTTTTTTTGGCATACTCGGTAATTCGGTATACGTTGGGAAAATGTGAAAAAAAAAGAAAAAATAAAAAAGGTTTTGTTTGCGCCAGACGCCCAAAGTGACAGCTTCCCCTTGATAGTTCCACCGCGCGGCCGTTATCAGCGTTAACTGTCACCACCAATCAATTTCACCACCGCAAAAACCACCGTGCATGAGTGTCGCTAGCAACTCAATCATCAACTTGAGAGAGAGAAATGGGCAAGTACGAGGTATCAGGCGAGCTAATAAACAAAGTCCAGATCTTACTCCGCAAAGAATCCGGCCTCCCTTCCTTCAATCCCTCCGATCACCCTCCGCCGCCGCCCTCCATCCTCCAAGACGCCATCGCCGCCGTCGGATCAAACTCCGGCGATTCTCTTCTCTGCGACGGCTGTAATGGCGAGCTTCTCCGGGGGTCTGATTCCATCATTTGCATCTTTTGCGGCCGTTTTCCGCGTAATTTACCAGACTGCCCTTCTCCTCCACCGCCCATTTCGTTCACGTCTACTGTCGGCTCTCAGTGGTTTCTCCGCTCTCTCGCTCTCGATGGATCAGTGAGTTTGATCTTAATTTTAATTCATTATTTATTACTACTCTTTAATTGAATTGTGTTTGCATTTTTGTGGGAATGTGTGTTATTCGGAATATAATTTGTACATCTGGACCTCCCGTAACCGTGCATAGGGTAATTGTTAGTGTTGAGAATTTTTGAAAATGTGCGCAAAAAGTATTGTCCCACATCGGTAGAAGTAGGTGTGAGTAGACAAGTTTATAAGCTAGTGGACTACTCGTCCTATACCCACTTGGTTTTAGGATGGTCAAGGCTCAAGAGTGGTATGAGGATGGTTGGGATTGGAGGCAACACAAGTCGGATTTGGTGATGTGCTAGCTTTGATCGACCTGTCATGGTGCTGAGGAGACCTAGTCAAGTGGGAGTGTGATAGTTGTACTCTAGAGCCTTTTCTGACTAGTCATGTTGCGGAGGGAGTGAGCCTTAGCTGAGCAGTCGTGATGTGGAGGGGCCGTGGTGTGTTGAAATTAGTTTATTAAGCTTGTGGACTACTCTGTCTATCGCCAATTAGTTTTAGGATGGGTCCTATAGGCCTGATAATAGTATTCTTTTTTTATTTTTTTTGAGAACAGATAATGGTATTCTTCGGCTGACCGAAAAGATATTGATGCATTATGTAGTTTGTAGGAAGTAGAATTTATTGTGAAATCGATGAAATTGGTTAATCATTTGGTATGGTATTTGCTAATTTGGGCTGGCTATCTTTGTTTATTCGTTGCACTATTAGTTGCAGTTACTGTGATACTTTTGTGTGTTTATGTTAATTTGTATTTTACGCACTCGAAAAAAGTAAGCAACATTTTGTAATTAGATTGTGATTGGTTTTGTAGGAGAGTATAGAGCGACCCATTGAAGGAGATAGTGAGTCCGGAAGAGCGCGGAGTATAGTTAGCAATGAAATTCCGTTGTCTACGTTGCTTGACATGCAGCTAAAATGGTCTGATGAGTCGAATAGATTTGGCGAGAAAAATGAAACTGGCAAGCAATCTGCGAAGTTGGTTGGTTTGGATTTTGATGAGCTTTTTCAAACTGAACAAAGCAAGGAGGGCCCTCCTAACAGTTCATATGAGCCGGTGGTAGTGAGCAAAAAATTTGAAAGTAAAGAAGATACTTCATTCTCTGGACAGAGCAGTCTTAGTTTGTTTGAAAACACACAGACAGGATCCGATGAGGGTGCAATTGATGAGTCTGATTGGGCAGCTGAGTTTCAGTCTGCTAATGCAGATGCTAAAGTTGATTCTGGATTTCATATGGACTCCATACAGAGGCCTCTTGCTGAAGAGGATTCAGCAAATGTTGCAACTTCTCAAGCTTTTTCAACAAGTGCTATTGAATCAAAATCTGAGCCACATTTTGATTTTCAGCAATCTGAAAGGAACATATTAGTCCAAGATGGTGAGAAGGGATTGGAAATGGTTGATCCCTCATTTGATTGGTTGCCTGCTGCCGATAAGCAGAAAATGAGTGACGAGGTAGTTTCTCCCAATGATTATAAGTTAGATGGTGTTGGTGGTCCTTTTGATAGCTGGGACGAATTTAGGACGTTTTCAAGTGCAGAAAATAATCAAAACGAACCCACTAGCATTAGTTTGCGTGGCACTGAGAGTAGTAGTGGATTTGATATATCTGATTCATGGAATGAGTTTGCCGGGTCAGTGGGATCAGGACAAACCCAACGTCAAGAGAGTTTGGGCGTGGATAAACCAGTGCATGGTGAAGCTGATGATTTTGCTTTGTGGGGTCATGCTGGTGTAAAGCAGAATGATATCCATGTAGAAAGCTCGCCAAATAAGGCAAATGATCAAGGTGGAACACTTGGGCTATGGGGTGGCGCCTCCAATGAAGTTGATGATTCTTTCGACTTCTGGAATGACTTCAAGACCTCTGCTGCTGGAGATAATAATCAACAACAATCTAATAAAGAAGAAACAGCGGGTGGGGAAGTGTCTGCTGCAGGTGGCACAATTATGGTTCAAAATAGTACTGCTGGCCACAGTCATCCGGAACATGATGTTGGCAGATCTGAAGCATTGGGCGACTCTTTGATCCTGGGGAATGATAACTCGCTTGATTTATGGAGTGATTTTGCAATGTCAACTGGTATACTCGATAGCAAGCCGGTTAGCAATGAGACTTCATCTGGCGCATTGAGTGACTTTTCAAGTTTAACGGTCAACGATTCAATTCCCGCTCAAAGCAGTGCAACCAAAACTTTGGAAAATCAAACATCTATGCAAAAAGATGATGATTTTGGTTCTTGGAGTGATTTCCGTAGCTCCTTGAAACGACCAGATAATAATTTTCCAGGATCAAAGGTTTACGGGTCAAGTCAAGATCAAACTATTCCTGTACCTGAGAAGCAATCAACAGCCACAGACAATGATCCACACAATTCATGGAATGATTTTGATTGGTCAACATCCATTTTAGAACAACAGTCGCATGTTGGAGCAAAACCTTCTGAAAAACTGAGCAGTGAAGACGATTTATTTCCTGGATTTTATGTTAGTGAGAAGCTTTCAACTGGTTTAGCTGACAATCAAATCAAGAGTAATGGATCTGCAGTACATGATGGCAAGTCGACTAGTGGAAATGATGAACTAATTGATGCATGGGGTGATTTTACTAGCTCAAGTAACGATCAACCAAACACTTGGAACAGCAGCAATGTAACTGCAGCTGCTTTTCAGGAACCTGTTAAACATGACCCCTTTGGGGAATGGGATGTAATTGGCAGCGCTCCTAATAGTGAAGCTTTGAATAACGCTGCAGTGGGAAATCAGAGTTTTCCAGATTTAAACGTATTCAACGCTGATGCGAACTCACAACTTGTAGGATCTAAGAGTTCCTTGCACCAAGATTCATTTTTGGCAATGGTAAATGAGCAAAATGGTACTGCAGATGAACCAAGTTCTCAACCCAAAGTGCCTAATTCGTTCAGGTGAGTGCATTGAGATCCACATCTTACTTTCAGTGATATTCTACTGGTGCTTTTCTCTTATTGTCAGATGTTACTTGTCTTTCTTTGGTTCCTTTTTTTTTTATATTGTTCTAGAACCTGGTCTAAAAGCATTCATATTGACAGTAGGACCTGCACTTTCTTTCTTTGTTCTATAATCTTGTATTCTCTTCTTCCCAGTTTTTCTTCTGATTTTAATGGCTCCATATGGTGGTGGTTGTTATTGTTGTTGCTGTTGTCGTGGTTGTGGTTTTAATGGTGGTGGCGGCGGTGGTTGTTGTTGTTGTTGTCCTTGATAATTGTGTTACCAAGTTTTTGCTAGGCTTCTCATTAGAAAAATTGGTCACTGGTTTGTCGGGCACTGTTATAGTTTATGTCCTTGTTTGGGTTTAACGTTGAAAACGTCAGGAGTTTAGAACTGCTCGTAAGGATGACTATAGACATTGTATTATTGTCGCAATAAAGTTTGCTCAGACAAAGTTCCATTATCTGCTTTGAGCTTAAGAGAGTCTGATTGTTCCGTTAATTGAAGTCCGCCATGGTTGTTATTCGATTTTAATATTCTCAATTGATAGTCAGCCTTTGAATAGGTTCCAAATACTTTATTTGTAACATAATTTGGTGTAACTGAGATCAAAGATACATAGGTGGTTATGTGCTGGCATTAAGTGTTTCCCTGTGTCGAAATTGAGGAGTCTTCAAATGGGCTGAAGGTCTGAAAGGGATATTCTTGTGGCTTCTAGATTTGCTACAATAGGATCTCTTCAAAGATGTTCCAGGGAATATCAGTGATGCAATGCTGTTTATATTTGGAGAGGGGCAGTGGGCAAAAGACTTTGTTTTTGGTTGAGATTAGTGCGAACTGGAGATGAAGTTTAGAGGTGGTTAGGTCTATACTCAATAAGCATATCTAGTGACTCTCATTGCTATGTAATTAGAAGGGTTGCATCTGATAGTGCATTTTAGAAGGGTTGCATCTGATAGTGCATTTTAGTACTCCCACGTATTAGTAGTTTTTTTTTTTTTCTTTTTTTTTTGTGGTGCAGTTTTAAGAAATTCAGGATATACACCACAAAGCCCCTCTTTAGAATTACATCAAGGAAGCTACTCTCTCATTTGACTGTTTCTGGTTTTATGTTTGATTGCTGGGGGTAATTTGGGGATGCTTTTTTAATATCCTACAAAAGTTGGAACTTGATTGATTATTTTAGGACAAACCCCAATGTGATCATTCTTGTTGGGACAAAGGAAGCGTGTTCTTAATTCTTTCATTTGGTAAAAGCTTAAGCTAGAGAGGCTTTCATAGCTTCAGACGGAAAGAATAATGCCAAATAGATTATTTTGGGTAAGATAGGTGCTTCCTTGAAAATGAAAAAAGAAAAGCTATCTTCATTCGTTTGGTATTTATGGTCGAAATTCTCTGTGTCACCTTGACGTGGTGGAAGTCATCAGTCTAAGCCTGATATTATTCCATAGCTTCTCATGATGAGAGGACTCAGGAAAAGAGCCCTTCAATTGGACACACCAGTAGTGAGTGAGTGAGAAGGGCATGACTCTAAGTATTTGTTTGTAGAGATCTCTTCTGCGTATAAACTCATGCGGACAGCTCTTCAAACATTATTCTTCATAGAATGATTTACGAGTGGGAGTTGGAGTAAATCGTTATTGATTTTGGAAATGTTGTTCATAAAGATATTTTTGGTTAGAAGCCTGATTCTGTAGGAATTCTTACATGCAAGTTATTCTCAAAGGAGCTAATTAGGTCACTTACAGACTAAAGCTCCTCTCGTAGTTCGATCCACTCTGACTGCTTAGAGCCTTGACGTTTGTCTGATTTGTTGTACGTAGTGAATCTGTGTTTCATATCTTTTTGTACTGTGAATCGGCTTCTCATTACAGCAGAAGTTGATTAGCGTATGACTGTATGAGCAATAGGTTTGTGCAATTTTGCAATCTCCATCGATTTTTTTGCATAAATGACCTTTGGATTTGAGAATAATTACAGGGGAATTTTTGTACTGAATATCCCAAGCCGACAGTGAGGGGGTGTTGGAGTCAATTTTATGGGCAGGGGAGAAAATTCCTATGGAAATGCATATTGGAGGTCATGTTATGGTGTAGAATACAGAATTCTACTTATCTCTAGTGCCCTATGGTCTGTATTCCAGGCAGGTGCTAGGCTTTAGTTTTGTGGTTGCCATCATTATTGAGGTATTCTAGTTTGCTATCTTGACCTGAGCTGAGATTATTGTCCTCACCAACTTTTCTATTATTGGGTATCCGACTTTTGTTTTTTTTTTTTTTGGGGGGGGGGGAGGGGGAGTATTAGCATTTTTATTCTTCCTTATAGGGCAAAGAAGAACAAAAACATACAAAACTTCCCAAAAAGTATAGCATGTCACTACTCCTAAGCTAACCACTACTAGTAGCTAATTACGCAGAATAGAGCTACTAAACCTGTCAATTGCTCTTACACAAACATGATACTCTATATGCTGAGCTATTTGATCCTGATTTCTAGAGACTGATTTGAAGAGCCCTTGTACCAGATATTCCGAGGGGAATTGCATTTAAAGTATATCGGCCAACCTCATCTTCATGCCTTTCACACAATATGCATCTGTTTTTTCATTCCCCTCCTCTTCAAATTATCCACCGTAGAGAGTGCATGTTGAATTGCAAGGACTGTAATGATGGAGCGTTTTTGGACACAGTAATAGTCCCAAACACTTTTGTATCATGTTACATTTGGCTTTCTGTTTCTGAAGAATTCATATATCTGTTTGCTGCATTGAGCCTGTTTCTCATGCCAGTTGTAAACCAGGGTTTAAGCTTCATCTATGCTTCCTGTCTTCTGCACAATTTCATCTCTGAGTTGAATCAGACTTCTCCAAACTGTGGAGCAGTCCGCTTTAGCATTAGCATCCCAGAAATCACTATTCTTCAGATTGTATGCAACAGTCCACTTACTCCAAACATTATCATTCTTATACTGAAGCGTGGTATTTCTGACTTTTCCGTCTTCAATCAATGACAGGCAGATTGGACTTGGACATAGTGGGAGGGCAGAAGATCTGGAAGATCCTAGAACTTTAAGGCTACTTAGGTAGCATTTAGTAACTTGTAGTATAATAAGCTAGGAAAAGCGGAGACAAGAGAAGAATAAGGAGGAAGTGTAATTGATTGCACTCAGTCAACTACACCTGTTTTCTTACAGAACTTCCCGCGCCCTGATTTTTTTTTCATATCTACAATAGATACGACGAATTAGTAGTACATTTTAATGGTAACTAAGTCTACCAAACAAGACATGAGAGGAATGAACACCCTTGAAACATCCAGACCCTTCTAATGGTGGTGGCGATGATATAGCTTGGCCTCAGATCCTGCAAAGTTCACCAGTTAACTTTGCTTCGCCAAAGAGATTGCTGTATCCTTTAGGAGAGTCACAGTGAATCAGCTCTCAAATTGTGCAGGGTTGACTAGGTGGTCCAGGTCTGAATGTCTGATTAAGGATGGTGAATGTGCACGGGGAACCCAAAGGTTGTTAGGTCTCAAATTGAGCTGGGTTGAGCTGGTGGTCTAGGCCCATTATAAGGATGGTGAATGTGTATGGGGAACACAGAGCTAGCTCAGGATGAATTTGACGTATACCAAAGACGTAGTGTGTTCTGAAATTTCATCGAATTTACTATGAACTTGGTTCAAAAACTTCAGGCTTGTTAGCTGCTCAGATGATCGTATGTGGGACATGCCACACTATGCTTATCTCTTTCTTGTAGATTGTTGACAATGTCTGAGACTGTTCCCAATTGCCATTACAACTATGAAGAAACCTGGTGAATATTTGGACACTTGTACATAACTCATTTTACATGAATAGAAATTTGTTGTTGTACATAACTCATTTGCTAATTGCCGTTGTACCCTTTGTAAATACTATCGAGCCTCGATTGAGGACTTTTGCCCAAAATCATGTTCTTATAGTTCCTCTTTGATGTTTAGTATTCAATTGAATCTAGATGATGAATTTGATAATTAGAAAGATCTTTAATATACATGTCCTTGTGTGATGCAGGAAGGAACATGGGGATGATGAAGCTGGTGTCTTTGACAACCTCAACGGGAGTGAAATAGCCTCCAAGGAAACAATGGAGCAGAAGTCGCCTGTTGTCGAAAATTTAATCTCAGAGATGCATGATCTATCTTTCATGATTGAGAGCAGCCTATCAATTCCTAAAACTGGTACTTGAAAACTAAAGCCTGTGCAGTACAAATTTCGACAATTTTGTGCAGGGGTTCATTGCTCTGTTACTTATATTTTCTTTATTATTCTTCCGTTGTATACATCTGTTGTTGTTAATCCCTGTACGTTGTAAAAGCCTTTTTATTTTTCGATGTACGGCCTCCCACTTTTTATTCTTTACCACAGGAGCTTTTACCATCTCCTTGCAGAGTTGCTTAGCTTGATGCTTGTGCAAGTACATCAGTGATCAGTGACGCTCTTTAATGAACAATAATATGCACAGTTTTGGCTTACATAGTTACATGATCAATATATTTGTTCTGTTCATCTGCCAAGAATACTGTCATGCAAGAGCTAACATAGCCAG
>JBBYHQ010000007.1:3053255-3066447 GCA_038382645.1 Spergularia azorica | reverse complement strand
TTGAGTCACTTTAATCAGTTGTACTTGTCATTTCAGTTGGGATTAGGTTTTGTAAACTTGGCTTCAGTCTTCCGCTGCCAACTCGTTTATGTTATATAGCTCATTTTGGTTTAAATTTTATCAAAGTTTTAGCCTTGCAGTTGACTCGTTAGTCAATTGCGGCATAACAATCCTAGATTTTTGTGTAATTAAATTTGGTCAAAATTTAGGGTTGTTACAATACGTTTCAACACAATTCAATAAGTTGGGAAGTAACCTCTTAGCGCGTAAATCCTAGCTTGGGCTTTGAAAGGTGAAAGTCTTGTTGATAATATGGTATATAAAATCTATTAAACATCCCATAAGCTCCTTCAATGTGAGACAAAACCATTGTCATAAACCTTTCGGTGTTATACATATCCTAAAGAAAGAAACATGTGAGAATGCATGTAAAACTAAATATGCTGAATAATTGTTCCCATTTTTGCTAAGCTGATTGGGTGGATTGCCTGGCATGGTTTCATATGGTTCTACAATGTGGTAAATTAATTCGGCCTTTGGCATGGGGTTTTTGTTTTATCCCATGCGTTATACCGATATAGTTTTTAGTCAAAATGTAGATTGATAGATAAATAGACATTTTACTATGAGAATGACATGGCATTCTTCATCGGTTATTTGCAGGTCCCTTCACGTACATCATCACCTAATTATTTTAAATTGTTGCCTCCTTTTTTTAGTGGATTTCTCATTTGTAAACTCAAGTACCCCCATTCAAAAATAGAGTATTTATTGAGTTAGAGACAAAATTGGTCATCCTCTCTCTTTGATATATCAATTTTTCTAGGATTTGTTTTCACCAACATTTCATCCAACTTGTATGTCAGGCGTGGATGGAATTAAGATGTTGTGATCATGAGATACAATTCATGATGAATGAATATGAAAATGTACACAGATATCAAACATAATTTGGTGATCTTGGAGAAATAATGGGGGAGGAAGAGAAAATTAGGGGAGGTGAAGAATCCATATCACTCACAGGAACAGAAAGAGTAAAATTTTATTGCAGCCATGGTGGCAAAATTTTGCCTCGTCCTTCCAATGGAACTCTAAAGTACATAGCCGGTGAAACCCGTGTTGTCGTTGTTCCTCGCTCGATTAGCTTTCCTGGTGAGGACATTTATTAATTAATTAATTAGGATAAAATATCTACAAAACAATTATGTGTTTTTAGATTCCTTTGTATCATGTTTTGGGCTTTATTGGATTTAATCATGTTATAGTAACATATCTCAATTATGTAAATCATTATGTGTCTTAGGCTATTTAATTCTTGTTTGTCTTAAGACCTACACCTATTTCATGGTTTATTCCCTAATGATTTTTAGGATTAAGAATCTCATCTCTTATGCCAAAAGGTTGTTGTATGGTTGGTGTTTAGTGATCGATGAATGCGAATTTGGTATGAAGGATACTAACTTTCAAATTTTAATCTCATGCTATGTTATGCGCTACAAATAATTTTGAACCCGTGCAATTCCTAGCCTGATATTTGGCATAATATTAGTGGTTATTATTCAAATCAAATATAATAAAGATAATCTAAAAAGTAAAATGGTAGTTAGTTAATTTTTGTTAACTAGCTAGAAGCCCCATCCGTTGCACGGGCACTCTCGATGTGTGTAAACTTTAGTATGATTGATTTTACACTTCAAATTCGAAAATGATTATGCGTCATTATCATAATCGTGTAGGTGTTCAAAAACATACATATAAAGTTAAAATATAAAATAATATATAAAGAAAGAGAAAAAACTTAAAAGCAAAGTGCAAAACAATGGGTCGAGTGAGTGCGATTTTTCAAAGTGGGGTTTCAAAAAAATGTCAATAAAAATGGGTCGACTTTCAAAATGTTTTTACCAAAGTGGTGTGCACGTCATCACTTTCTAGGTTCACGTAAGAATCGCCATTACACGTCATCACTTTCAAAATGTTTATCAAAATCGTTGATTACTAACAATCTATTTCGCCCAACTTTGGTTATTTAATTTTGACCGACCCTTCAAAGTATCTTAGTGTTTTTCAAACGTTGCATTAGGCTCCTTGGTAATGCCCTTGATAAAACTGAGGTGACGATACTGTTGGAATTGTAGAGTAATTAAGTGGTTTTGGTCCATGGTTTCATGTTTATCATATAAAGGCATGATGTATGTTGATAAATTAGAGAACAAGAAATAGAAAAGATACAATAAATGTATTCATTTGTATCGTGTCTCTTTTAAATAAGTAATCTCTTCATCTTTCAAGTGATATGAAAACACATTCTTAAAGAAAAAGTCTTGCAATCTTTTCTCTTAAAGAAAAACACCAAAAACTTTCAAAAGAAAAACAACAGTTTGTTACTATTTAATAAATATACTAAGAATAAGTATATTAATTGTGAAGTCTTCTTTGTATCTCAAAAGTGGATTTTGTGATACCCGTTGCTCTTCTAAGGGCCCAATACCACTTTTAGTAAAGTGGAAAAACGTCAAGAAGATTATATACTTAAATTCACCAAGTTATTGTTGCGATTATTTATATTGAACCCTTAAAATTATTCAGTTTCAATAAATAGTTCTAACAGATTCCCCACTTGGGAGTCTTTTAAGCTCATATAGGTTTCACTTATTATGTTTGTTACTTTACTTCTATGTTGTTGTTGTCATCATAGTCACCTATTCTTTAACATAAGACATCTAATAGCTTAACTTCAACCCCAGCAGCGGGACATCTAATAGCTTATATTCATTTATTATTTCCTATATGTTTGGTTGTTAACCACTTTTCATGTGTGGCCAGAACTTAGGAAGAAGATCAATGATATGTTTGATGGGGAATTTGTCCTTAAGTATGAGATTGGCATGGAGGATCTTGATTCTTTGATAACGGTAAAGTCAAATGAAGATGTACGTCATATGATAGAAGAATATGATCGTCTTGAACGAGAAGGAATTTCAAAACTTCGGACCTTCTTATTTCCTGTCAAACTGGGTGTTATTGAATGTCGTCATTCTACATTATCAAGTCTTGGACCACAAGAAATAGAACAACGTTTTGTTGATGTTGTCAATGGCATTATTCGTCCCACGAACTTGGGTCTAAAGCCTCTAATGAATACCAGTCGTTTAAAGTCTTTTAGCCCTTCTCCAAGTGAAGGTTCTCCTCAATCCCTTTCTCCTCGTAGTAGTACAGTTACACATAACACCTCTTTGCTCCAAGAGAACTATTTGATTAGCAACCTCCAAAGCAGACTCGCCCGTGTACATAAAGTCCAGAGCTCTCCTACTATTTGCACTATTGGTGGTGACCCTGACTATAATGCCTTATACACGAATAACTATTTTCATCAACCGCCTCACTGTAATCGCAGTTCTACATCACAATACCAACATTACCATAATAGTTGTCAATCACCACCTAGTGTGGTGCAAGATCACCATATTCATACTCATCACGGTTGTCAATCTCTTAATGTACAACATAATCATCATAGTTCAAACCACCATAATTTCCAATCTCCTAACAATATGCAAGATCATCATTTGTGTCCTCCCTTAGGACCCTTAACACCTAGGGCTGAATACAATAAGCATTTCCAAGTCGGTTTAGCAGGTCACCAAAATGTTATGTCGAGAGGTTACCCAGGAAGTGGCGGCCATAGAAGATGGGACCACCTTGAGCAGTATGCAACTCCTAGTGATATGTGGGGCTGATAGGAGAATTTAGGGAGTATCCCTTACACGTCTTGTTTACCTATGATATTGTGCTTGTTATCAATGTCACAATCTGGGTGCTTGAAAAGGTACCATAAGTCCATAAGAATTAATAGAATTTTGTTGCAAAATGTTGATGATGTACATTTGTTTTTCTTCTTTCATTTTCTTTCAAAGAGATCTTTAAGTAGTGATATATGTTGAATTTTAGTGTTATTATTACAAAATTTGTAGTTATTATTGCAGGACTCACAAATATTAGAAATTTGGCTAAACGATCACACTGTTAGGATTTCCTAAGATTTTTTTTATTACCCTAAGGAAGTACATTCATTTTAAGAAAATTGTCCTCATACTCTTATAGTAGATGAGGAGCAGGGTTAACGGAATTGCAGATCGCCCGAGATCGAAATCGCGAATCGAAGTCGCAATTCGCCAAAAATAGAGAACTCAATTCGCTAGCGAATTTTGTTTCTGAAATTCGGTAGAAATCGAAAGGCAATTCGCTAAGAAATTCCATAGGAAATCGTGAAATAATTATGGTATTTATGAAATTTCCAATGTTGTGTTTAATTTTTTGAGGGCAGATTATCTTAGTCTCGATGCTGTGTTAATGTTTGGAAAGTGTTAACTTTTATTGGTGGAAAAAAAGGAGAAATAAATTATTAACTCATTTATTTACATAAAAAAGTGCACCATTTATGATCTGTTATTCTGTTCCTTTGTATTCTTCGTTGCATAATATTTACTTTCTTCTCAAACCTCCATTGTTATCCCATTCCCCTCTTGCTTTGCTCATTCTTCTTGGATTCGCTGAAAATGGCGATTTAGATCCCGATTTCCAACGATTTATGCGAAAACGCACTCCGATTGAGAGCGCGCGAACTGATTCGCGATTCGCAGGGGGTAGGGGCGATTTCGGTAACCTTGATGAGGAGATTACTATTTTCAAGTTTTTCCTTGTAAACTAAAAAGAGATTGGTTATCAATTTATATTCGAGATAAACTAATCAAAAAAAAGATTATATATAATACGATGACCCGAATAAGATTAAAAGTTTTATTTAAAAAACCTTGTGTGTGGATGGTCTTCCCACTCCGGATAAACTTGGGCGTAGTCATCATGTACTCATGTATCGGTCCTAGCATATTGTACTTTTGTAATGACTAGTTAGAAGATTCGTACCATGTGTTTTTCTCGTGTCCATTTATAATAGATGCTGCAAAAAATTTGACATAAATTTACTTCAATTTCACACCAATAATAACAACCTAAACAATAATAATTATAATGTTGACTGCTCGTTCAGCCACGATCTAGAACGTCTTAAATTTATTGAACCACAATTTTATGCAAATGTTTGCTTTTGTTTATTTGGTGCCATGGTGGAGTGTTTGGATCATTGGAAATAGCTTGATTTTAAGACTAAAACTTTTTCGATTGATAAAGTTAAATGCACGTCTGACAAATGTATGGAATAGAGTTGATTTCAATGGGCAATTTGGGAATGCGGTGAGTGTTTTATAGGCTATGTTTGGTAAAACTAGCTGAAATAGTACCTGAATGTTGAAATAGTAGCTGAAAGCTGAAATAATAGCTGCAACAATAGCTGAAAGTTTTTAGCTGATAGTAATAGTAGTGTTTGGTAGAATTAGCGGATACAGAAGCTGATATATTTAATTTATTTTTAATTTCAATTTAATTTAGTAAATAAATGAGGGTAAACTAGGAATAAAGTTATGATAAGCTAGCTTATTTTTAAATAAGTTACATGAGGTAACATCTTAAATAAGCTATCTTATTATTTAAGTTAGTGGTGTTACCAAACCAACTTATTTAGTCAAAGAGCTTAAAAAACTAGTCAAATAAGCTAGCTTATTGTGCATACCAAACATAGCCATAAGCTCACTGGGGTATGGTGTTGTTTATACTTTTCAAACAAGCCGTTAGAGAAGTATCGCACGAGCAGTCGGGCACCATGTGTATTGTATAGTAGAGTATAGGTAGACTTGACAAACGGGGTCGGGTCCGATCCGGTTTATTCGGGTCGTGTCATCTTTCGGGTCTATTTCGGTTCGGGTCGGGTCTAGTTCTGGTGTATCAAGAATGGGTCAAATTCGGATCGGGTCAAACCTTGGTCGAGTAATTTCAAAATGTTCAAATCTAATCATATTAATTTCAAATTTCATAAAATTTTGTGTCATATTATGTTCAATTGAAATTTTATTAGTAATTTGAGTGTTTGAAAATGTGATATTGCTAATCCAAGTCACTTTTGTTCACGAATGTAAAAGGCGATTCTGTATGGAGGTCTTAGGCAAGCTCGGATTGCTTCGTTGACCAGACTGATCCGATCTCGCTTGTTGGTGCGGTAGATCGCCTCGTAACCTATTCATTTAACTGTTTGATTATTCGGGTCTGACTCATTTTAATTCGGGTTTGTTTGGGTCGATCAATATGGGGTCAAACCGTATTCAGGTCAATTTCGGAATCGGGTTGAGTCATTTGGGGTTGAATTCGGATTATAAATTTGCATCAAATCTGGATGTTCGTTAAGTAATTCGGGTTGGCGGGTCCGGGACAGTTTTGTCAGGTCTAAGTATAGGGGCACAAAGTGCACAACACAGGTAGGTAAACTTCAGGGGCGCCTTGTGCACTTTATTTGTAAAAATTGAGTTCATTTAGGAAAAAGTTTCGAGGAAATCCTAAACTAACCCGGCCACACCATCACTTAGCATTCACGTGAGTTTGAAGTTAATTATTTTAATTTGACATTAATCATCACTTAGGCCATGTGCGATTGGACTGCTTTTTTCTGATCTGATTTGATTTGATTTGATCTAAACTGAATTTATTGATAATATAACTGCATTCAAACGAATTAATAACTAAAAGTAGACTAGATTCATTGATTGTTATTTGCATAGTCCGATTTGATTTGATTTGAATAAAACTAATCTGAATTTATTTGATTTGAATAAATCTGATCTGATTTGAAAACACTGTTTAATTAGTTGAATCGCACAGGGTCTTAGCATTCATGTGAATTTGATCATATCTTTAATTTAATCCTATATCTCTATATAAAATCGGGTTGCAAATGTGTGGTAGGGACATTTTGAAAATTTTATTAGCTAATAGTCTAGACGTTGTATACTTCAATTTTTAGGTCATAGCTTTCACATATCATTTTTCAATTTTCAAAAAATAAAATAATAGTATAAGATGTGACACGCATGTGGACACACGTGTAGATTAAGTTTGTGCATGAACCTTGAATATGAACTGAAAAATCTGTAGATACAGTTTTTTGTACATATGCTAAAATAATACTCACAATTATGAATTCTAATATTGAATTTAGACATTGATGTTTAATGATCTTTGAAAATTGTGTTGCATGCATGTTCTAATCGACCTAGAGAGAATGCATGCATGAATCTAAATTTAACAATAAAAACAAATAGATAATTGTTAATGTTTACTAATAATTACTAAATTGATATTTTAATTCGATTAACCTAAAATGTTTGTATATGTATAACAAAAAAAATAGTAGTACGTAATAGACGGGTTTGCAAACCGTGAATGTCATTATGATATACACACTTAATATGCCTAATATATTGACAAATTGTAATTGTGAGTGAGAAATGAACTCCGGATCTATAATTATGATACGCACAGAAATGTCAAAAAAATACGTATACATTGTAAGCATTAGGTTCATATGGGAACCCTTACTCCCATAGGAACCCTGAGAACCACTCATGAATGGATGAGATTATTTATGCTTTCTTTTTTACATCTTCCTTTTCCCTGCTTCACCCACCACTTCACCCACCATTTCACCGACCACTACATTCTCTCTCCTCCCCTCACTTGCTCCCACGTCCCCCTGCCTCCGGCCACAACCAACCACCGCCATCAACAATCTCCGATCACCCCACCGCCACCAATTTGGCCGGCCACGACAACCTCCCAAGTCAGGCCGCCGCGAGGCTAATCGAAAGAAGTGGGCTAGTTCAGTTGTGGTGCTACCGTTGGTTGTGGCGTCGATATGGTTCGTGGGCGGCGCAAGGCGGCTGTGGTAGTTGCGGTGGGTCCGGCAGTTATATATTGTGCATTCTAATTGACCTAAATGTTCATTTTCTCAAAATCAATTGTACAATCTATAATCATTGAAGGTACATTAATTGTGCAATTTTAAAGTTTGATGTTCATGGTGCATTGGACAACATCTAATTGTGCATTCTACTAATCCTGATTGTGCATTTTGTCATATCTAAATTTTCATTTTAATTTCCTTGATTGGATTGTACAATTTCGAGTTGTTGAATGTGCATTACACATCATCTAATTGTGCATTTCAATATAGTTGATTGTGCATTTGAATATACTTGAATGTGCATTCTGATTTTGCATTAATGTCGGCCGGAAAAACCTCCATTGTTGCCGCAGAGGGAGAAAAATGAGGAGAGAGAAATTTGAAGAAGGAAAATTGAGGAAGATGGGAGAAAATAGGTGTTGCAGGGGGCGCTAGTGAAGGGCTCGCCGACGGTGGCGAGTCTGATGGCCTGGTCTCCGGTGGCTGGGATGGTGGTTGGTGACGGTGACGGTGGGGGTTGGGTGGTTTACCAGTGGTCGGGGCTTGGGGAGGGAGGAGAGAGAAATTGTGATTGGGTTTGTTTTATTTTGGGGGTCTAATCTTGACCTTTAATTCTTAATCTGATGGTACATAGGAGTTCTCATGATTCTCATGGTAATGAGTGTTTTCATGATAACTGAACCCTATGATTATATGAAGAAAGAATGCTACTCCGTAATATATATTGACCCTGCGGAGCAGGGCTATTTCATTAACAATCAAATGCGAAGTTGTTTCTTTTTATCTTTATAAATTTTTACTCCAAATATTAGATGGGAAATTGTTGATATAGGATTCAATTTGTGTGTGTGATATCATTATAAAAAAATTGTTTTCTTGTAAAATTCACGTATAATAAATTTGAAGATTCTAAATTCATGTAAGATTTATATGAGAGGTCTATAATAGATTTAACGAGAAGATCTTAACATGTTGTAAATGCATCTAACCACACGTCCACACTTAGCTAGTTTTGGTACATAGGAGCAAACCAACTAATACTGCGGCGGTAACAATAGAGTTGCTCATTTGGCAGCCCATTTAAGGCGGCATGTGGATTACTCGATCTACTCGAGTCTGGATAGAGAGTGGTAATGTATTGGATTTTGTGGCTGCGACCCGTGATGAAAATCCTCAATCTTTCTTATGAAAAATAAAAATAAGAAGAAAGCGAAAGCGGCCTAGGGGCTAGGAATATACTACTCCTACCCAAATATATTTTCCTGTTTCTTTTTGTAGTTTTGAGTTGGCATATTCAGGATTATTTGTAAACTAAATAAAAGACCCGTTTACCTTGAAATCAAGTAGAGTTGGTTGACTGCAATGCAGAATGAAATACTTACTAATTTTTAAAGCAAGTGGACGATTCATTTGGTCTAAATATACTTCCTAACATGACAACTCAAAACTGCAAAAAGGAACAGGAAAATCTCTTTGGGTAGGAGGGAGTATGAATTTGAACGCGAGAGTCGAGAGTCGAGACAACTCCCATTCTCGATCGATATGACTTCAATCCTCAGCGTAACAGGCCCGTAGATGAGGCTGGGCGAGCAGGGCCCACGAACAGGGCCTCCTAAATCTGAGGGGCCCAAAACGTTCAAAACTGAATATATAACAGAGTGAAGTACGAGTTGAGGGATCAACGTTTTCATTTTTGTTCAGTTAAGGACCTCAACGTTTTTTTGGGTCTATTGAGGACCTGACATCCATTACCGTTAGATTTTCCGTTACAATCTTACACTCTTCCAAGTTCCAACCCATCTTCTCAAAACTTTCTCAATTTTCTCTCTTCTAATAAAATATCACCACCGCCTAAAACCGTCGCCGCCGCCATTAGATTCACCCTTCAATTCCAAACCCAACCGAGGTGCCAAATCAACCTTGATAGTAATCTCCTATTGACAACATCAAACAAACCAACAAAAAAGTCACCCAAAAAATAAAATAAAAAGTTACTGGGTTCAATAAAATCAAATTAATTTCTGGGTTCATTGGGGAAGACGAATTTGTGGGTTTATTAGGAAAATGAAGGACGATTTAGTATTGATTTGAGAAGAGGGGATAACGGAAATAGAAGAGGAATGAAGACGGATGATTATTGGTTCGATATTTGCTACCAAAAAAAAAAAATTGATTTGAGAATTGAAGAAGGCGAGCTAAAGTTGAAGAATGGAGAATTTTTAAATTGGGAGTTTTTTTTGGAGTTTTTTATGGTTTTAGTCAATGAATAAGTTGAAGAACAGAGATAATGCAGGAAGATGAAAATGAAGATGAATGATGATGATGATGATGATGATGATGATGCAGTGAGGAGTGAGGAGAGAGGAGACAGAAATAAAGGGTGTCAAAAGTGCAAACAAACCAAACGTTAGACCCTACTTGTGCCACGTCAGTAGCATTTAACTGCAAACTAACTGCAGGTCCTCAATAGACCAAAAAAAACGTTGAGGTCCTCAATTGAACAAAAATGAAAACGTTGATCCCTCAACTCATACTTCACTCATACTCCCTCCGGTCCAGATTAAACTTCCCGCTCCCTTCTGCGCACTTCAAAAGGAAAATTATTAAATAATTCGTAATGATTCATTTAGCAAATAAATTTAAAAGTTAATTATAACCAACATCTTCATCTTGAGTCCCTAATTATTCACTCGACAAAAAAACTTAATAGTTTGAAAATGGGGAAGATAAAGTCGTAACCCTAAAAAAGAGGATGGGAAGTTTAATCTGGACCGAAGGGAATATATAACATACATTTTTCTAGTATATCATATGAATGATTGCAGCCTAGTGGTAATGTTTGCATGCAATTTTCCTTTGCATCCGGGGTTCGAGTCCCACTTTCTACTGTTTTTTTTTTCCTTTTCTTTTTTTTGTTTTTCTCTTTCCTTGCCTTGATTAACATGTTTCTATTGATTTATTTTCTTTACCAATGTTTTTTTTCTTTCTTTCCTTTTCCCAGATTAAATGTGTCTCTCTTGATTTGTTTTTCTTTCCCAATGTTTTGTAACTTTCCTTATTTATTTTAATTCTACTTTCAAAGTATTTTAAGGGGTCCGAAACAATGTTTTGTATATAGTCTCAAACATAGATGACGTCGTTTATATTTAGGGCCCAAAATTGTCGTTTTGATGTATTTTGTCCCGGGCCTCTCAAATGAATGCTACGGCCCTGCAGCGTAACGACCAAAAAAGTTCGATACGTCGTGACAAAGATGGAAATTACTCGGTACCAACGTACATAGCAAGCTGTCTACCAACTACTACAATAATATAAGTCAACACTTGTATTATAAATCTCCTAAACTTTTGATCAATAATTCCATACGTTAGATTTAATTTCCGCGGCGAAACTATGAAATTACAATTAACAAAATTCATACTGTTGACTGTCTTCTTACTACAAGCTTTGGTGATAAATGATGTCTCAGGAAGAGATTTGCGGGATCTTATTAGACCATCTGATAAAAGTCTTGATCAGCTCAAGTTGGAGCTCGTTACGCTTGCACAACAAGAAGCTAAAAGAAGAAGGCCGCCGCCATCAAGAACGCCCCCGCCGCCACTTCGTAACCAGCCACCGCATTGGTTCAAACCCCCTCCATCCCCACCACCTTACTAGTTACGGTTGCTTGATGTAAGATTAGTTAGCTTCATTTATTATGTACTACTATATATTGTGTATATATACGACCGCCACCCACCTTCATCATCTGTCGTTAATTCGTTATTTTGGCACATCTAGTTCTAAGTTAGCCGTGAAATGGGGAACGATTTTTATAAATAATGCTCTAAATTAAAATAATTCAAGTTTTGGGTGCGCAACGAAAATATTTACGTAGAATGGGTCCACGTAGAATCGGATACCCTCGAACCAAATTTGTACCAAAACCGCTATGGCGCGTGACGGTTATGACCATAACCGCTCAATTTTCAGACGGTTTTGGTGGGTTCTTTTTCCGTCAAAATTGCAAGATTGACCAAAACCGCCCTAAAAAATGACGGTTTTGGTCCATAACCGCCCCAATTCGCAGCGGTTTTGGTCCATAACCGCCCCAATTCTCAGCGGTTATGGGTAAAACCGTTACGCGCCGTGACGGTTTTGCTTTGTTTCGCCAAAAAAAAAAACTGAAGCTAGCTTGGAGAATGCCAATCCTACTTGGACTCATTCGACGTAAATACTTTCATTTCATACCCAAAACTTGAATTATTTTAATTTAGAGCATTATTTAAAAATAACGTTCTGAAATGGGAAAGGATTCTCTAGAGTTTCTTTTATGTAGAGTTGATGGAGTTTACCGAAACAAGTAATAAGACAAAATAAAAAGAATTTAAGAGTCACCAATAAACTGTTAAAAAAAATAAAAAATAGAGTTGATTTCTTTTCCTTATTATGGCAGCGCGTACACCCTAGTCCCGAGACTAGGTACTCCCGGGGGCCACGTCAGCAATACATCATCATTGCGTCACCTGTTTGATAAAAAAAACCGGCTTAATTGTGAAAAAAAAACCCTTAAAAAACAAGAAAATTCAAACCTCCAACCTTTTCTCTCTCCTCCCCGCGCCACCACCGCCCCCGCCCCCTGCCGCCGACGCATTATAACTTGCCGCCGAAACGTCATCGCCGATGACCACCATTTTTCCCACCAACGCCTGCCCCCATCAACAGAAGAAGAGCTACGGTTTTCGAAACAATGGTGGGGATCGGGTGTGGGGTGGAGACGGGTAGGAGGAGGAGAGAGAATGAGAAATGTTGTGAATTAAGAGTTTTTTTTTTTTTTTTGAGGGTTGGTGAGTTAAGAGTTAATTTTGATCTGAAGAGTTGTTTGGGGGAAATCAGGATGATAGAGAAATAAAAAGGGACGATGAAAACTATGGATTTTTGTGCTTTTTTTTTTTAATGTTTATTATTCTTCTACTTTTGTAATTCTCTTATTTCACTTTATTTTTCTTCTTTAGTTACATATGGCCGTAACACGTATGGGTTGGGTATGGGACATTTGGTGCATTATATGTACGTTATTTGTAAATGAACTAAATAAAATTCATATATAATTAAAACGGATTGAAATTTCCTGGAGTTGAAAAATAACTCTATACGGTAGAGTTTACTTTAAATGGAAAATTAACTCTACCAATTATATTTATCTTTTATTTTTACGGCAAATGCACGTGGTGTCCCTGAGTTTTGACGTTTTGCACATGGTGTCCCTGAGTTTGAAACTACTACTCTATAGTGTCCCTCAGTTTTACACAACGCGGCACGTGGTGTCCCTGGGTCTAACGGTGTTAACAGAGTTCCGTTAAGTGA
>JBBYHQ010000007.1:3028513-3043796 GCA_038382645.1 Spergularia azorica | reverse complement strand
AATAAAATAAATCTGGAAATTTTTCTAATTATTGTTTCTCAGATCTATATTTTTTTTCCTTGATCTTTTTGATGATCAGAGCTTTTTGATACTGATGGAAGAACATGAAAGGAAAAACGCAGTCTCTGGGGCTGTGGATGAACAAAGAAAGGAGGAGGAGAGAGAAAGATAATTGCAAGATTAATGCCTAACTAGTATATTAGCCCGTGCAAAATTGCACGTGTTGTTATATGAACTTGGTTATAACTCTATTTTATTACTCATACTTAATGCAAAATATTAGGACTCTAAAAAATTTAACCGACCAAATGTGACCCGTTGTACAAGGTTTGTAGCCCATTTTTTCCCTTATCAAGTTCTGACCAAAAATAACTAGCGAATATATATCAGTACTTTATATTTATGTACGAATTACAATTTTTGACCCGTAACCCGTTATTTTTGGGTCCCGTTTTTGTGAACTGTAATTCATATTAACCCCGACTACTTTTTAACACACTTTTTTTTTTAACTCTGACCCCACCCGTTGACCCGTATTTTGAGTTAAAACGAAACACACAAAAGATGTATTATTTCCTAATATATTGCGCCTATATATATTACTTCATAAATTATCTCCAAAATAAAATGATTTAATTTGATTTGATTCAGATTATTTCGTCCAAATATGTTTCCAAAATTATCTCCTAAATCTCAAATCCTTTATATATAACGTTGTTAATATAAGTATCAAAAAGACCAGTTGCCTTGGTGGTTGAAGTGTTACAATTGTAACTCTGAGGTTATAGGTTCAAATCCCCCCAACGTAAAGAACTCACTGAAATGGAGGGAGTATAAATTATCCCTTAAAACAGAAATCAAGACCAATGTTTTGTAAAGATTCATGGACTGCACAGAAGCATCGGATGACAGATAGCAATCAGATACGGAGTACTAATTTTACCCAGTTAGAGTGGGTCCACCTCTCCTATTAATTTAGTATCAAGATTCTCTGGCCATTTAATATGAGTAGTAGTTCCACAGACAAAATCATGTGCACTAATGCATTTTTACACAGTACATACTATAGATACACATTCAATCCCAAGATGGAAAGAATGGTGTGTTTCTCAAGTTCCCGGGAACTTTCATGTCCTTGCAAGATCTAATTAGCTTTTAATGAAGTGTGTACCCCCCTCCTGGATGGTTACTATATAATCTTATTTTTTTATTCTCTCTTACCTTGTCATAGACGGGTGTTTTTGACAGAGAAGTAGATTTTACTATTGTTGTACGTAAACCGGACTATAAGGGCATCATAGAAAAGGTAGATCATGGATCAGAATAAATTTGGGCAAAGAGACTAGTAGACGACATCGCCCTCACATTGATGCTAAGGTTAAGGTAGAGAAATACGGAGTAATATCATCGAGCCTTCAAATCAAGGTTGCGTCTAAAACGCCTCAATAATGGCTACTAGATGCGTTCATTATATGTGGGAAAGGACTCAGAAAGGAGCATGCATGGCCCCCTCTACACTACACATAGATGGCCCTCCTTAAATTGGGTGACAATACCAATCAATTTTGTCATAATGCATGTACCCGTAATTGATGTTGGGATGATCAAGCATTCAACATTGACGAGGAGTGACTGAAGAAGGTAAAACATAAAGGCCTACGAAAGTACGAATCTCTACATAAAGTGGTCAAAAGGTTAATGATGTAAGCATAATGGGAGTTGTGGAATTGTACTGCTAGTATATTCCTTCTCTTGGGAAATGCTCACAAAAAGCATAAAGTACCGAGTATTAAGGTAAGTTTCGTGAATTTACTCGTACACGACATATTCAATAAAGATAGTCTAATATACGAGTAGTACGTTAAACTTACCATTCGGCACTGTCCATGGACGACGTGTTACCGCATTACCGGTCAACGTTTACTCCTCCAAAGCTTGAAATCTTCCAATTTACTTTCCAAACTACCGTTTTTCCGTCAAAATGTTATTCAAAATTACTTATCTCGATACATTCTCTATAGTCTATAGACGATTAAAATGTGAATGTAATGTTCTTTTAGAGTGAATGATTGAAACACTCAGTATGTAAGGCCTAACATTAGGACAGGTGGAAGAATGAGCAGCACATGGTGGATGGTTCAAGGCTTCTTTCAGTTCTTTGTGTTGGTAATTAAACAGTACATTTCTGGCCCCCGTGATTAGGAGCTTCCTTGTTACTCTCTCTACACCACCAGTTTATAACACGGGGTACTAAAAGAAAAGAAAGGGAAATAGGAGGGTATGTAGCACATTTTGAAGCTTACTTATTCATCTATCACTTGCTTTATTTTACTCATTCGTTATTATAAATTCGCAACGTTTAGTTTGAATATGTGAAAAGAATTCAAACAAAATGTTAAGAATACGAGGGAGTAGTTTTCAACTGTATTTCTAGATTTCCTTATTTTTTGTTTATTCAGCTGTAACATCTTATACGTTTGGATCCGAGTTAATTTGGGACAAGTTTTTGTTGTTGTTGGACTGTTTGGTGATCCATAGATGACATAGATCAATGAAGAGATTTAACACTTTACCCCATAACAGAAAATTTTAGATAAGTATATACTAAAATGTACAAGTTTAATGAATTATTATGTGTACTACAGAGCATTCCTCTAAATTTACATGGAATTTCACTAGCGTATAGTCTGCTCTACGTCTTTAGCATCACTTTCTCCGAAAGCTAAATCTCAACTCTTTACTTCACGTGATTTCATACATTTAATTTCACCAAAAAGAGGCTTTAGCAAAGCAATTGTAGCATGCATATAAAAGCGGGCTGAACTATTTTACGATTCTGTAAATAAAAATATGAAACGTCTAAAACAATTAAAAAATATTGTCTCTTTTATCTTTTTATTTATTTATCATATGTATTTCTAACAAATCATCCAGACAAAATGTACTATATATTGATCTAAATCTTGATCATATTTGATTGATGAACCTATTATATCTGATTTGTTTTCAAAATCAACTGAACCAAATGTACAAGTGTAATCATCTTTATCTATCTACATATAAACAGCTCTCATCTGCATATATTACGTTCTTCTTAATTAATAATTATTATATTTCGTATGAATTAGAGATACGTGTGATATGAATATACAAGCACGATCTTTGGAGCAAAACTTGCAAAAGAGAGTAAACAGTAAACACCCTCTCCATTGCCTAAGCCATAGGATGATGGTGCCTTTACCCTTTAGTTCTTTTGAGGTTTGGAATAAGAGTATAAGACCCCTTAGCAAAATAAATAACACGTGATCCTATGCATAGAATCACGTGAGATGCACGTGAGGGAAAATAGTCGGCAGATGTTGAAAGTAACAACTACAGTAGTAACTATAATCAAAGTACTACTGTTTTTCATGTCTACGATATAGTTTTTCACATTAATACTAACACCCTAATTAACATTGACTTTCAAAACGTGAATCGCGGTCCATTTGAGTCTGGCCTTATATTAAGTACGGAGTACAAGTCTACAAACTCCACCCTTTTTCCCTTGATGAGAGACAAGGGTCCCCCCCTCTCCTACCCAAGACAAACTTGTTAGGAACAACTGAACAAGAACATCATAATTATAGAAAACGATTTCTTCGTTCTTTTCATCTCATAATACTTTATTTGATACGTAATATAAATTTGTAGTTAATTTTCAACAAATGAAAAGAATAAAGGGAGTAATAACCTTGAAATCCGAGAATAAGGACTACAAATTTTATTTCGTATGTGCAATTCTCATTATGACACTGAATTTATGAACTCTAGTAAGGTGTATCTAGTGCGCACTAGAAATAACCAAGCTTAAACCACATGGAATACTTCTATGGTAACTGGTAAAATGTACTCCGTAAGTCTGTAACTCTTAAGTAGTAACTCGTACGAAATGTTTGTAGAGTATCAGGTGATGTGTTTGTCCCTCTAGAGTCTAAAGTCCTAGTGTGATTCAATGCCAAATTATTGCATCATGATTCCTGCAATAAATGCAGTGATATGATCCCTAGTTGAGCTAACTAGTAATGGGCATTGTTATGTTAGTGACTATGCGATACAAAACCTTATAAGGAATTAACGATTGCATCTAAAGATTTCTCGATACAATAGATGGAGTAGAGACGGAAAAATTACCTGAGTGGCAAGGAGTTGGACCCCAGCAAATTTGACATCCCAGCTAAACTCAGAAATAGCCCAGCCAATCCCACCAAAGGTATTAGCATTCTGAATTGTGTAACGCAAATATTGTTCATTGTCGGTGGCTTTGTAGAGCCACAGAGCTGCCCACAGCAACTCATCTTTGTACCCACTTACTGACCCGTAATAGCTCTTTACCACTTCTATGCTCTCGTCGTATTTTCCCCTGTACTTGTCCGCAAACTCAAACAACTACACCATACAAAAACACTAGTTAATCAATAAACAACACCCTAATCAACTACTACAATGTGCGTCGTCGACTATAAACATCAACTGATGTTACAAATACAGTATTCGTATACATTTCTGAAATGTAGTGTACGTATGTGTTAGTAACTCGACAATGTAAAAGGGATCCCAATAGAATAATATTGCTTCCCATATCACAAGGGAATAGTATTGGCACTATTTAATTAGCATGTGTACTTCTAAAGCAAAACACAATTAGATTGCCTAATGCCCATTTTTATGGTACATAAAAAGTATAAACAAATTGACTATAATGTTAAACTTAGGCCCCTTTGCTCCACTTACTTCGTACTTCAGATTGAATTGAGTTAGTTATCAACTCATACCATAAACTTTATGAAATCATAATCTTTCTGATTCTTTTAACTGATACTACAAACCTAAACAATAACAAACCCATTGAATGTACCGAAACATAGTAATTAACTTTTTTGGGACGTTTATCTTAGTGAAGTTAAATAGTTAAAAAAAAAATACCCGTAACAATAATTAGATAGTTTTTTCGGTACATAGTCGAACAATTAATACTGCGGGAAAGGGGATATTGGTATTCACATCTACGACAACCCTTGATCACCCCACCATTGGACGTTACTTTAGTGAAAGTAAATAGTGAAGTGATATTCAAAAGGTAAGAAATGAATTACCTGTTGAGCATGGCGCAACAACAAGTGTGAGTAATGTGGGTTAATCTTCCTAAACACAATTGACGCAGCAGCCATGGCAGCGGCCGTCTCTCCGGCCACATCGGACCCAGGATTCGCCTCGTCAATCTTATGTGCTCGTCGGGACGTGGTCATGTCCTCCGGCCGCTGCCAACAATAATGGTCCGTGTCACCATCACCCACCTATCACACAACAACAACAACAACAACAAAAAATCAGTACCATTGTACATAGTACATACATACACACACATTAACGTACTACGTTTCAAATAAAATCAAAAATTCAAAAACCCCATTTTCTAACACAAACAGTAAAACAAAAAAGTAAAATTTGAAATGAGAAAAATTAATTACCTCAACCCAAAGGACATTGGGACTAGTATGAGCCTTGATGAAATAATCAGTACCCCATTTAATAGCTTCCAAAGCATGATCTAATTCACCAGTAATCTGAATAGCGTGACCATATTCTATAATTCCCCAAGATAACATTGTCACGGTAAATGCCATGGGCAGTCCAAATTTAACGTGGTCTCCTGCATCATAATACCCTCCTACCAAGTCCACCTGCGCGGTTAAAAACATATATACTCCGTAAGTAACTAATTAAGAGACGTAATTATTATTATTAGAGTAATGAGTAGTGAGAAATGACAAACCCCTTGTTCGAGGCCGTCGGTGAGGCCAGAGTGGTCACGCCAGGAGACACGTTGGTTGTAAGGAAGGCGGCCGGAACGCTGCGACTCAAAGTAAAGAAGGCTCTTCGACAAGGCATCCGAGTAGTCGAAACGGGAGGCTTTGGTAATGGTTGTGGTGGTGATGGAGAGGAGGCAGAATATGATGATGAGGAGAGAATTGGAATGGGAATGAAGTTTTCGAATTGCATTGCCATCATTATTGTTGTTAATCTTCTGCATTTTGTTTTTCCAGTAATTTTGATTGGCTGTTTTTTTTTTGGTTTGAAAAGCTTCGTTTTCTCCTAAAGAGGTTTTAGGAGAGTGAAGCAGAGGGAAGAGGAAGGGAACAGAGAAGGTTGGGAGTTTTTCCCCCTTTAATAGTGTGGGGAAAGTTTGAATTTAATCTAAAATTAGAAAATTAAAGAGAACGTTTTTTTTAAATAATCCTTTTAATAAAAATAATTCAAGTTTTTCCGTGCCGAATGAAAGTATTTACGTAGAATGGGTCCACGTAGAACCGGATACCCTCGAACCAAATTTGTACCAAAACTGCTATGCCGCGTGACGGTTATAACCATAAGGTCCATAACCGCTCAATTTTCAGACGGTTTTTGACAGGTTCTTTTTTCAGTCAAAATTGTCTAAGATTGACCAAAACCTCCCTAAAATAAGACAGTTTTGGTCCATAACCGCTATGGGTAGAAACCGTAGAACCGTCACTCGTCGTGACGGTTTTGGTTTGTTTTGCAAACAAAAATCCGAAGCTGGCTTGGGGAATGCTGATTCTACGTGGACCCATTTTACGTAAACACTTTCGTTCCGCCCCAAAACTTGAATTATTTTAATTAAAAGCATTATTTTAAAAAATCGTTTCAATTAAAGATACCCATGGGGGTAAATCTGTATTGAAAAGACGGTGATGAGATGACTTGAGCTGCAATCAGACCACAGTGGCCGTAAGTTATAACTCCAAATTGATATTATCATAGGGTGTTGTTAGGTTAAATTTTCCCAAAAATTAAATATAGAATAAATTTGGTACATAAGCTATTAAATTATTGTGTGTGAGTTGATTGTCAATTGTTATGGCCCGGCACCGCAAATCATCTTCTGATGACCCTCCGAATAAGAGTAATGGGAAATCATCTTCTGATGATGCTCCTGTGAACAAGGATCAAGGGCCTGTCATTAAACGCCGCCGGAAATCATCTTCTAATGATGCTTCGAAAAACAGGGGTGACTATGATGTTGCTGCACAAATCAAGTTAACCCCTAAATCAACTCTGAGTTGCACGCCTGCCAAGGAGTCAAGGATTTCGAAATGGTGATGATTGCCAAGATGAGGAGCGATTGGGACAGCGAGATTGTTTTTGACCACTTCTTCTCCGGCCTCCATGATAATTGTCTTGCCATCCCTTACTGGGATTCAGAGTATCGCGACTATGTTGTCAAATCTCTTGGCTTGACCTTTGCCTCGCAGAACATGGCTGCTCTTGTTTTAAGCCCATCTGGACAAGTTCTGAAGAATGGATATGACTTTTTAAGGTACTATGGTGCCGGGTCTTTTCCATTCTCGGACGTGCACTTTGCTGCCATTAACAAACAAGATTATCAGATTCTGAAACGCAGGTTGGATACTATTTATAATGAACAATGGGGACAGTGTTTGAACGACCTAGGTACCCTCCCAGCAGCGTCTCTGGAGGAACTTTTGCAATGCAAAACTCTCTCTAAGATTTCTGATGAAAGGGTATAAGTGACCTAGGCGAAAAACTTGTCATTTTGTATCTCTGCTATGATGGGAGCTTCATGAAAAAGCTTATTCAGCTCCAACAGGACTGCATTAAACAAGGGCATGACGACTTTGAGGTTGTTCTTGTATGTCTCGCCTTTGAGGATGATCCCCTTGTGTTTCTCAACCAAATCAAGGTTGCTGCGGAGAAGCTGGACATATCTTGTTGGTGGGTATTTCCCTTCAATGATAAGGTATGCCGCACCCTATCTCGAATCTCTCACAGTTTCAGTGAGGACCAGTTGATCGTTTTACCACCCCGTGCTGATGCCAAGTCTGCTGAGCTCGAGGGAAAAGCACTCGCATCGTTGTTTGGGGTTGATGGTTATCCCTTTACCAAGCTAAGGAGGCCATCATATCTAAGAGGGAGTTTATTCTTAAGTCATACACACTCGAGGGTTTGTTAGAGGAGTTTGAGTATGTTGTGTGTAGAAAAGGCGGTGTGAAAACTCGTGTGCCCGTGTCTGATCTTGTAGGCAAGAATGTCATTCTTTACATCGATGTCTTTGAGTCATGTGACATTGATGCACGTCTGTACGAGCTGCTGCGTAAGAATTACTCTGCAATTCAGGCCCATCATCATCGAGGGATTGAAATTGTCTTTGTTTCCCGGGATTCATGTCCGTCCAGTATCGAAAATGATTGGTTGCAGAAGATGTCATGGCTTGAGTTGCCTTTCTCTCCTCTTATTAACGAATTGCTGAACAAATTGTTCTTGGAAGGCATCGTCCCAAATTGTTCTTGGAAAAGATGGACGGATTCTTTCAAGAAACGCTCAGACTTGTCTAAGAAAAGGCGACACTGCATCGCTGTTTCATGATACTCTTCGTTCAGAGTTAATTGCTGAATTAGTTGAAGCTATACAGGACGATGAAGACTAGCCAGGCCTATGCACAGCCCTTGTTTAAAATTTGCATTGTTCTAGTTTTTCAGTTTTTCACATCTTAATGTATTTACACCTATAAGCCGAGAATTCTTATGTTAACTTCTCCGATACTCTTTTTTTAGAGCATCTCCAATGGCAAACTACAATCCTTGTAGTTTGTATTTACCAAGTAGGAGCCATGTACGAGAGAGGTAACAAAGCCAAACTACAATAGTTTTTGTACAAAGTACAATGGGAAACCACAACTAGTGTAGTTTCGGGTGGGACCCAATATATTTTCCTTATATTTTTTAATTATTTTCAGGTAGAGGAAATGATTTTTTTTATATTTTTTTTAATTCTCAAGCAATGTTGCTTGGTGGATGGCTTGCTAGGCTACAAGTTAAAAATGTAAAACAATGGATAAGCAAATGACATCAGCAGCTTGCAACGCCAAACTACAAGAAAAATCTTAGCATTGGAGATGCTCTTACCAAATATAATGATATTTTTGAAGTAAATATATGCGGGGTACGTTTTAACTCAGGGGATCACCCATCAAAATCACGACTGTTGGCCACTTGGCCAACATCCTACAGTAGGTGTTGCGTCTAACGCAACGCCACTTACCTAATGTTGGTGCTGTGTTTAGTGCCACTTCTTTTTCCGGGTTTTGATACAAATTTTGGTTTGACATAGGTGCAGCATGCGAGGACCAAGGGGACCTTGCCTTTCCACACGAAATAACGAAATTCAGCATCAGCCATTGTAGAATTAAAGTCATGATTGCACAACTGGAACAGAGCTTAATGAGCGCATGGTATCACATAGCGTCCTGGATGACTTTGAAGGAGTCTCGTGAGTTTCTATATTTCCATTCTCGTCCGCAAGTTTACTTGGACGGAGAACACCACTGACGTTTGTGTAATGTAGTTATAACACCTCAGATTAAAAAAAAAAAAAAAAAAAAAAAAAAAAAACCTAATGCAGATCCTTTAAAGAAACTCACAGAACTTTTCTACAGAGAGTACATTTCAACTCGAGTCAACACGCTAAAGTCGGGGGTGATTCTAAGTGCGGAATTAAAGATCCGGAAAGCATACATTAGTAAGCATTTAGATCCGAGATACATAATAGACAGGGCTGAAGTTAAACTCCCGGATCAACATTGAGAAGTGATAAGCGCAGAAAGACGGGGGTACCGGGGGGGGGGGGGATATATCTAAGTACAACAACTACTCTTCTGCTCGATTGGCTGCCCCTTCAATGGAACACTGCCTGGAGTCGACTTGTTAGCTGTAGGCTGGTTTCCGACTCTGCATATTTCAGATTTTGATAGATATTAGGATCGCCAAAAATGTAAGACAATATAAAACCTATCGGTGTGCCCGTCATACACTATGAGCCACTCTACTCCCCAGGGAGAACATCTCCAACGCAGTAGACGCAAATTCTATGTTTTCTAGTGGTGTATCTCATACTATGCACTTAATCTATTCTGTGCATTGCAACATGGAAATACCAGATCAATCACACAAAAGATCAATCTATAAACTCCCTCCATTTCGTAAAATTTCTATACGTTGGGCTTAGGTTTGTGAGGGGAATCCAAGCCCAACGTAAAGAATTAGATAAAATGGAGGTAGTGTTAATTGTGAACCCGGAAAATCCATGTGCCATAAAGCAAAGAGGTGCAATGTCCTAGAAGAGAAGCTATGTTCCAGTTGGACTACTACACTATGTCAGTAACTACTGACCATGTGCACCAAAACTTAAAAGCAAAAGAAAAATGTAAAGCAATGGATAGCAATATGTCATTACATATCTAGGAGAATCAGACACAACTGTATGAAATGCAGAGCAGAATTGAGGCAGCAAGGAAAGCACCATCGCAATATGCAGAAAAAACCACCTAGAGGCTGTAAGAATTTAAGTAATAATCTGAGCAGCTGCCATTCACATCTAATTTCAAATCAATCCCAGGTTCTCATAGCAATAAAAGTTCTAGAGCTCCCACAAGGCCACAACTCAAAAGTCGAGAAAATGATCTATAACGAGAAGGTGAGAAATTCAGAAATTATACCAAACTACTAAACTAGTTTCACTTCCAAACACAAGAAAAATAATGAATTATAAAGATTCGAAAGGGCACTTGAAAGAAAAAAGAAAAAAAAAAAAAAGGAACTACTCAAGCAACAGGCAAATAGGCAATTCAACTCTAAGATGCAGCTTTCCTGGAATCAACAACTAGAGATAAGTTCTCAGGACACGGTGTGTGGAGCAAGACACGGACAATGTAAGAAACCATCAATCTAAATTTTCAATTAAATAAACGTCAGATCAGCATGCATTATAAAAGCTCAGGTGTAATCAACTCACTTTTTCTTGATTTCCCCAGCCATGGTCAAGAAAGCCTGCTCAACATTAATTGCATCTTTAGCACTTGTCTCAAGGAATGGAATCCCAAGCTCATCGGCCAAAGCCTGATTATCCAACAAGACAACAGGATCAAAATGAAGCAGGATGCATAAAAGAATCACGCTAACAAGACCTGGGGAGCAGGCGAAGCCAGTCCCATGACTTGTCAAAATTTGTTTTCTTTTATCTAATTATCCTTTAAATAGGCGGGGATGTTTTACTAAACATCAATTAACAGCAGACATCAAAAGCTCAAGAACTATTGTAGAAAGATTAAACAACTTTGAGGAGTACAATATGAGCTTTGTGTATAGATGACTGGTACCTGTCCCATCTGTGTGTCCACAACCTTGTTCTCCACTAGATCGCATTTGTTACCAACCAGAAGCTTGCACACCGAGTCATTTGCATATCTATCAATCTCATGCAACCACTGCTTGACATTGTTGAAGCTCTCCATCTCCGTAACATCATAGACAATCTGATGCAGTATTAAGAATTTTAATTGTTACTGTTTGATATATAAATACAAACAAATGATGTTGGCAATACATTATTAAACCAACAAGATCCTAAACATGGAATAAAGACTGAAAAATTATGCTCCTTCCAAATTTATTGGTTCTTTACGCTTCACATGTATATGCGAGAGGGATTCAAGCCAAGTGTACAGAACCTTAAAAGATGGACGGAGTGGTCAATACTTTGGAGCATGGAAATAAATCCAAACAAATAGCTGAAATTTTTCTCAGAAGACCTCACAGAACTCACAAGTGTCATTTTGCATAAAGTGACACAGGCAGCAATCAAATGCTTAAGTTAAATCACTGAAAAGAGAAACTCCAGTCAACCAGGTAACTAAGTAGCTCAGAAGTACTTGTGCTTAAACGTATTTATGCCCCAGGAAGATCTCTATCAGGATAGAATAAGGGAAGACACCGAATTACTTCAAAAGTAAAGTTTGCCAAACAAAAGCCAGTGAGCAGTCTGAAAGAACCCTCCGGCCTCCCCAGTCTCAGGTGTACAGCCATGAACAATTGGACCTCCGCAAGAATGGCCATTAGTCAACCTATATGAGGTTCCTTCTTCTGATACTCCCCACAAGCTAGACCCCTTCATCATCCACCCACTAATATAAATATGTCCGTTCACACCCCTTATGACTCACACAGTCACAACTCACAAGAAAAGCAGATGAAGGAACTGCTAGTCCGCTTTACCAAAGCTCATCATGCAGTTTTTCAGTAAGGTAAGTTCTTATACATAAGAATGAGAGATATGTGACTAGGTACGTTCTTAACATAAGAATGAGAAGTATGTGACCATTTAACATTCGTAAGCCACAATCTGTTGCAAATACGTGAATACTTCACCTGATACTCAAGTACTAAGAAAAAAGGGTATGTAATTCATCATGTGAACAATCTGGGTATTTCCAAAGATCAATATGACCTTGACAGAAATCCTAATTTCTTAAACCAGAGCAGTAATCAATCAACCTGGGACTCATTAATTTACTGATGTAATTTCTTCCAATAATGTCACTACGCGATTAAAGATGACATGGAACTTTATTTAAGAAAATGCCAAAAAAGTTCTGAACGATGTTCTTACGATTATTCCATGTGCTCCTCTGTAGTAACTGCTAGTTATTGTCCGGAATCGCTCCTGCCCAGCAGTATCCCACTGACAATTAAGATAACCAAACAAAACAACTTAAAGATGTAGGTAAATCCCAATAGATAAGAGCACAATATCAGTAAAAAAAATGGAAACTCTCCGTAAAACAATTGGAAGAACTACTTTTATTCATGTAATCAAAAGATAATGATATGTATTGTGGCACAAGGCGTCATCAGCAATACAAATTTCAGAAGGGTGAGTACACGGACAGGCATTTACAAAACAGCGAGGGACTGCAGAGCCAATCACAACACAACCTAATCAAGGGATGTTTTACCAACACGGCTATTGATCTGAAGGAATAGGGCATATCAAGATAAAACATCGGCAACAGAAACTACTAGTTCAAGGCTTCAAGCATCACATAATTAGCATCACCTCGGATGCAGATTTAAAATAAACAACCACAAGTTGTAAACTGACACCTGTAATTCGAACACAGGTAGACGTAAAAACAGAAGTACTAGTACCGAATTCACTAATAACCATTTATCTATCCTTGTAGATTCCTTAGAGATTATACAACAGAATAACAACACAGGATATCCCCTCATACTCAAAACAGTTCGCGAGAAGAAATAGAAAACAAAATGTGGGAGCACCACTAACAAAAGTTTTATTCAGTCAAAGACTCAAGAAGTGTATTAGCTGCCATTATAATGTTGTGACACAATTAGTTGACAATGGAAGCTTACTACGGAATCAATCCAAGCGCAATAGCGTAAACTAATCAATAAAAGTAAATGATCACGGCATGACAGACAGCCTACATAAACTATACTCCATACAAACGCTTCACAACCAGCTATAAAGACACACATTAAAAATGAACAACCACCATTCATCATAACGATCACTAAGGAAACAAATATGGTAAAACAGAAAAGGCGAAAACCGACTCACAATCTGTAATTTGACAGTCTTGGCTTCCAGCTCTACAGTTCTGATTTTCTGAAATGCGGATAAATAGATAATTCAATCAATGAAATTCCTCATTTTTAAACAAATTAAACTCAAAGAAAAAAGAAAAGAAAACTCACAAAATCAACGCCAATGGTACTAATGTAGCTGTCAACATAAGAATCATCCTGAAATAAACAACATTCAATCATTTTCAAAGAAATAAAATAGGGTAACAAAGTAAAAAAAAAAAAAAAGGGTAGTCGAAAGATACAGCAAATCTCAAGAGAAGGCATGATTTTCCAACAGATGAGTCCCCAATTAGTAGCAGCTTGAACAGATAATCACTGCCCCCAATCCAAACAATTAAAAAAAATCAACACCAGTAATAATATCCAATTAAAAGAAAGAATTAGCAACAAGAAAAATAAAAGAGAGAGAGAGTGCATACTATTCGGTACTCATGGCTGCCTTGCGTGTTCTTCCGGCGGGGAGGAGAGAGAGAAAAACGAGAGGAGAGATAAAGATACAACAAGGGAGAAGATGGTTGTGAGAGTCTTCTCTGAGAAGGAAGAAGAAAAAAAGGGGAGCGTTGTTTGTTTGTTTGAGAGGGGCAATTAGGCCACGAAGAGAGATCGTGCGAGGGCCATTTGCCCGTCTAATGCACTCCTCCTCCTCCTCCTCCTCCTCCTCCTCCTCCTCCCATTTCCTCTTTTTCTCTTTTTCTTTTTTTCTTTTTTATTTGTTTGGAAGATATATTTTCCGCAAGTACGATAATCTCAAGTCATTGGATGATTTCGACTCTTCGATGTTTAATTAGTATGACAATATATCGAATTATCATTTCCATATGGACAAACAATTTGTAAAGTAACAACCAGTCGGTCATTGGTGGATCGAGGATCTTGGGAGGAGGGGAGGGGTCGGCAAACTGACAAGTATATTAGATTTAGGTTCGGGGATTAAAAAATATTAAAAGTACCATAATTTTACATTCAACTTAAGGAGCATCAATTTGAAGTAACACTTTCAGTATATTAAACATTTAAGAGCTAAGTGGCTCAGCAGCGCCATCCTTACACGGCTATATATTTAAAGACTATGTCGATTTGTATTGGGTTGGTACCATCAGCGAGCAATTGGGTGGCTCTTACTAATCATTTAGGCGTGATTACAAGACCCCAAACAATTTGTGTGTCACGAAAGCATTTCATATCGAAGGGCAAGTGTCACGAACCACGACAAGGACAGTACCGTTTTTTTTGTATTGCCTTCGAGTCTAGACCCATTTAGACACAGAATAGCGTTAAGTCAATACCAATCATCTAGTACGGAGTAATAAGTTCCCTTAGTTATGATGAAGATTCAAGGTTGCTCAGATTATTTTACTGCTTAAAAACTCAAACCAAAAATTCAGAAAAAAAAAAAAAAAAAAAATTACTGTCGTAACATGGTCCCGTCTAAAAAATCAAACAAAACTTCTTGCACAGAAAAATGGGCCAAAATACAACCAAAATTAACCAAAATGTAAAAGAACAAGACCACCATCTCAACGAAATGGATGCAATTTAGATGATGAATAAATCAATATACAGCAAAAATGTGCCAAAAATTTTACGGAGTAATTCAAAGGAAAGAAATGGTCAGGACTCGGAGAGGCTGAAGTAAACAGTACTAGGGCTGAGCAAAATATCCAATTATCCGATTATCCGAATATTTGGATAACCGATCCGATAAAACGTTCGGATTGGATATCCGTATCCGAAAATTTCGGATATCGGATACGTTTCGG
>JBBYHQ010000007.1:3012758-3028413 GCA_038382645.1 Spergularia azorica | reverse complement strand
ATTTAATCTTGTTTGTCTAAAATTTTTGGAATTTTACGTAATCTCTAACATAGAGAAAACCGCGCCTTAAAGTGCGTACCGAATAGTGTTAGGAAGAGTGGACTTGAATGGAGGGAGTATAATATAATATATAAAATAATTGGTAAATAATAATAAATTAATATTTAGTATCAAAATTTACCGACGAAAAAGGCGCTAATATGTATTTTTGACCCGCTTGTTAACCTGTATCCCGACCCGAACCCTTATTGACCCTAACCCGAAATACACCCCTCGTATTCTACCCGAACCCGAATCTACCCTAACCCGAAACCCGCCCGCCCGCCCGACCCGTTTTACAGGTCTACTTTCATTATATCAATAAAGACAAAACTTATCCAATAGCTCTTCTCCAAAATCCATTAAAACTAAAAAAATTTAAGTACAACAAAACAATCCGATACTCACACTTGAGTAAAATAATTACATTGGGAACTCCGTATGCTTGTCGAGAGAGTTTTTGCAGGTTTTTCACTTGAGAGCTTTGATAGCTTCTTGATCATAAAAGTTGGGAACTCCGTTGAGCCAACTGCGTTAAACAACAACGCTTCTTGGGAGGAAACCCAAGTAGTTTTATTTCATTTTTATTTTGTGTGTTTGTATTTTTATTCGTTTACTTTTTAATGTTTGCTTGTGTGTGTAGGATAAAAAAAAATTAATTAAAAAGAAGAAAAAGATGCTCGGTGCTAGGATGCAAGGTATGCATTTTCTTTTCCCTTATCTCTCTCTCCTTCTCCTTATTCTCACCTTTCTTATCCACCACAATTTTATTAACCATGTCTATTGTACTATCTCTCTTTGATTACTACCCACAATTCACCACTTTTGTTTGTTGTTTCTACCCAATGTTTAACCTTTTCCCTCACTTTTGGACCACATGATCCTTGGTGTGTTTGAAGGGTGGTTTGTGCTATTTGATAGTGGTGAGGAGGTAATCGTGTTGTTATGAGCATTAATCTGAGAGGGAGATGGAGGATTTGTGAGGAGAGTGTGGTTGATTGGTGCCGACTTTTCCTTGAGGGGTATTTGGGATACGGTGTGAGTTGAGAGTGGCTCTACACCTTGTTTTCTTTTTCTATGAGCCCATTGCTTTCATTTTTTTGAGGAGATGATGCTAGTTTGTAATTGCTGGAGAGCAAATTTCGATTCGTACGGGAGGAGTGCATCAATTTGGTTCACGAGTTCTCATCACGTCTACTGTTACATCCATATGAGATTTTACCTTCCCCTATTTTATTGTTGTCTTGTTTCTGTTGCTGTGTTTCACATTGAGGACAATATTCCGTTCAAGCATGGGGGAGTGGATTCCCTTAGTATCTTTGTATGCACATTGTATTTTTATTGCTTTTCAGAAGAAAAAAAAACACAAAAAAAAAAAAAATTTGAAAAGAGGAAATAAGAAGAGAGAATATAGTCAGAAAAGAGAGAGGAGCGGAAAATAAAATAAGGAAATGACACGAGGGAAGAAAGTGAGCCGGTGAGCAAGGAAAATGTAACGAGAGGCTAGGAGAAAACACATTGGGCGCCTCGGAAAAATGAGTGGAGCGTGCTACTGTAACGGTGATGCAATAAGTTGGGTGTTTGAAGGTTGTGTCTGGGTTGGTCTCTCTTTGATTGTATAAGGAGGTTCGGTTGGATTGTATAGTATAGGTGATAGGATAGGAAAAACCTCAATTCCCTTAGTTGTTTGGGACGATTGGTGGCTATATATATCGAAGTAATCTTTGATCCGACGGTATTATTCCGGACCTACGCTCATGAGGGAGTTATGTGTGAGTGACTTATGGACATTTAAGGCATTGTAGGATCCTTTGCCATTTGGTTTTGTTTGTGGTTTTGGTACTGTGATGCATAAGATAGTTGAGGACCGTTGTGTCGAGTATTACACCCATGATGGCCCCTAACGAGCAAGATGAAGACTCACAACATTGAATTGGAGTAAAGGAGGTAGAATTTGATCATCTTCCACCCGTGCTAACTGTCATAAAGACCTTGGAGAAACTATTGAGAAGAAGTTAGGATATACTCGAGGACGAGTAAAAGTCTAAGCATGGGGGAATTTGATGTGCGCTATTTCGTAGTGGTTAAAGTCGGATTTTTTGAGGCGTTTAACGTTGGTTTTTGAATCAGCTGACTGCAAATTATATTATTTTGTGTGATTTGTGTTTGATACAAGAATTAGTGGTTATTATGACCATTTGGAATCTCAAGAATGCCGATATTCGGTCCGGTTATGCAAGGTCCACTTTGGAGCTTCATATCTCTCACAATATTTGGAATTTTGCATTGAAATCATTTGAAATTGAAAGTTCATGATCTCACCTTTCCATGAAGTGGTCACACACCTTCACCGAATAAGTAACGCAGAAGTTATACGAGTTTGAAAACCGAGGAAAGAGTTGTTCCGCGGACCGCGGATGTGTTTTGGCTGTCCGTCGCCGACGACTGAAGTTTACTGGCAGAAACTGATTGGCGGTCCGCCGGTGCTGTTTGGCGGTCCGCCGAATAATGTTGGCGGTCCGCCAACTTGTGCGAATACGGGAATTTCCGTATTTTTTTTATATTTTCCTTATTTTATTTCTAGACTCTATTTATTACCTAGGTTTACGTCTTTATTCATAACTTTGCAACTTGAAACTATTTTTGAGACTTGTATTGAAAATTAATAGAGAACTAATCTCCTAGCAAGGTATTTGTGGATTGAAGTCGTCAATTATCATAAGATTGTGTGATTTTCATCTATTCAATTTCCTTTGTGAGTAATTTCAATTTTCTTGCCCTAATATTGCATGATTTATACTTGTTTTTGTTAGAAGCGCTACTAGTTTAGTACTTATATATTTCTATCGCAAGATTCGTAGCAACTGCATCTTTCTAATTGATTGTTGATTCAACGTTAGATTGTTGTAGAGAGAATTGATTTATATTCGATTTAGGCCGCGTGTGTTTGAATTGATTATCTTCGTTGACATTCTTCTACATCTTCTTACTTCTATTGAAATATATTCAGGCGCGTGTTCTACATTGATTAATAGTTAGGATTAACTTTGAAATGCTGATTCATTCGGGTTAATTACTAAAGGAAGAATAAGAATATCAGATTTGCAACGATTTGCTCATAGGATTGAATTAGGTGAATATTAATGATCAATTGATAATTGTTGCTGGATTGAAACATAATTCAAGACTTCTCTTCAACTGAAATTCGACTCAGTTCATTGTTTTATAGTTCATTGTTTTATTAATTACTCATTGTTCATTGTTCGACAAAACTACAGTTTTTGGTTTTTGGTTTTTTTTTTACAAAAATAAAACACAACTTGTTCGGTGGAATATGTTGCCAAAAACAATGTCTGCGTAATTTTGGGATAAATCCATCCGTTTTCTAAAACCTCTTTTTATGGTTTCCAAAATCAGATTTCATTTTTTATATTCTTAATCTCAATCATACACTGATACACACCTATATTACATCCACTCCCATCGACACAACCATCAACAACCTCTGCCTCTGCCTCCGGCAGCCGACAGATGTATTACCTCCAATCCGATTACCGTCACGCCTCATGATTTTACCAATTATGAACCTGGATCTATTGCCGGAGAAAGACCAATTGTTTCCTCCGACATCGATTGCCTTGGTCGACGACAATGATTCCAGCTCTTCCGATCACAAGATACCGCTCTTCCTCTTTGGCTTTTCTATCTGCCGTTTAGAGGGTCGCAGTACAGTATGATGGTGGTGGCCTTTGAAAAGGAAACTCAAAGGTCTGATCAGAGTGTCAGACGAGGAAGGATTAGATCTGGGTGGAAGGATTAGATCAGGGTGGGGTGATGAAGGAAACTGGTGCGTTGTTGCATGTTTGTAGAAGGAGCAGGGAGTTGGTTTGGAGATGGTGAGGAGAGAGAGAGAATTTTTTATTTGAGGTCAGGGGAGAGAGAATTGATGGATATTTTTTTATTTGAGGCCAGGCTTGAAATATTTGTACTTATTTTAGTGAAGTTAAAGGTTGGTTCATGACCGACTAAAAACCAATTTTTAAAATTGATAAGCATTTAAACCAAAATCAGTTTTTAGTTTTTAGAAAACAAAAAACGTAAAACAATAAATAATACCGAACATACCCTTAGTTAATCAAATCAAAACCCCGCCAATTTGGTTACTCAATCAACGTTACATACAAAGACAATACCTCGTTCCCTGTGGATACGAACTTTACTTACCCTACTACACAGTTTTAGGTTGAGTATTGAAATAATTTGGTGCAACCCACGACATTTGCCTAACAAATTTTCTTAAAAAAAACTGATGTCTATTAATTGACATGGAATTTTTGGTAAAAGCCGATGTGTATTGTATGTACATAAACATCGTATGTTTTGGAAAACCGATTATTAATTTTCACTTTTCTCGTAAAAATTATATAATTTTAAATGAATCTATACTGCCCAACTTCTTTTTATCATCTTAGATCTAGTTATTCTTCTTTCTTTCTCATCATTCACAAGTTATAACTCAACATTCACAAATGTAATACCACTCCTGTCTCCTCAAATTTACAGATCTCCACCTTGAAACTACTATATCTTCTCTCAATATCTCTCTTACTTGAAAACCGACCACTACCTGGTTGATAATATGCCGCTACACAAAGGTAACGACTTCAATATGTTTTTTTTTTCAACAAGTAGAGTTGCATGTTGATGATAAAAGTAGATCTGATTTTTGTTCTTCCCTTCATATGAGTTTTTTCTTCTTTTGAAATCTCATTTCATAAGGTTGTCTATCTTTTTGTCAATTTGGGTTTGTGCTTTGAATAATTTTGATTCAAAACTAATCATTGTTTCATTGCATGTGTTTCTCTTTTCTCAGATTTAAAACATCATTTTTAGAAGATTGAAGACGAAGAATTTGGAGAATCTTCTAGATTGGTTCTTTTTGCTAACTAGTGCTCCAGATCTACTTTTCGATCCTTGAGTTTTAAATTTTTTTTGTTTTTTTTTTGTTTTATATTAGTTTACTTTAATCTTGTACATTTTTTCTTCGGTCTCTTGTGATAAGAAGTAGAACACATAATTTGTATTGATTAATTTGAGATTTCGAATGAAAGTTGTGTTGCCCTTCTTCGTTTGTTGCATCCTTAATTTTATCTCGTTTTAGTATATGACTACGTATGTGAGTATAATGTCAGGTTTTTTTTTTAATATTTTTTAAAGAATAGACATCGGACTTCACACAGGACTGATGTATAAACCTCCAATATACATGGGGTTTTTCAGGAAAGTCGATGTCTATTAGTCGAATAGACATCAGTTTTCTTCTAAAAACTCATGTCTATAAAAGTTAAGCACATGGGATTTAAAATCGACGTATATCCCTTAGGAATCGACGTCACCCAACTCAACGTCTAGCCCAAAACCGAAGTCTTTCAAAACTGACGTCTTTATTCAAAAAAGACCGACGTCTATATGGGTTTTTGCAGTAGTGGAGGTAGAGTTGATTTCTCCATGGTCCCCTTGTTTGATGACGAATGATGAATTAAAGAAGCCCAATGAAATTTTTCTCGTTAATGATGAGCCTATAAGAGTTATTGAGACTAGTGTTCTTTCCATCGAGAGTGAGATGTTTGTTTCTTTGAGGGATGTTGATGAACTTTTAGAGGATGGGTTTAAGGATGATGTAAAAGAAGATGAGGAGGATGCAGTCACTGAGATTTATCCTCCACCTAAAAAGGAGCGAGCTCTAACACCTATGGATGAGTCTCTTTTGTTGGTCCTTAAACCTTAAATTATCTTAGATCGAGTATCTTTTGTGCTTCAACCATCTAACTTTAACTTGACTCATGAGTCAATAATTTTATCTCTCACGTATAAATCCCCTCCTCTAAGATTTTCTCTCTCCATTTTTTTGTCTTTTGCTTGGTCTTACCCGACACCTCCTTCTACCATTGTCATCATCATTTTTTTGATCATCATTATCACACTCATCCTCATTCTCGATCATCATCATCATCATTGCTCATCCTCACCATCATTGATTATCAACAGTCAATAGCGCATCCCCTTTTTGTGACGTTCGACCACCGTTGTCGACCACCGCCACCTCCTCTCGTCGCGTCACCTTTCTATTTTCTGGCTTATGAGCCAATTTTCTGAGCTAATTTTAGGGCTGATTTGGGCGTGTCCTGAGCTGGGTTCGGGATTGTTTTTGCGAGATTAAGGTAACACGATGTCTACCCCTTCTAAAATTATTATGGGTGTATAACCAAATGGTTTTGATATGATTATATGTCAGCGGATTGATTTTCGAATTTTGATTAAGTGCATGACTTAGTTTCAATTATGTTTGAGACTTTGAGTTTGTATAACTGGTAGTACAAGTATCATATGTGTATCATCTCTTGTTGTCGTTTGTATACATGGGATGTTGGGAATTTTTGGTTGTTGGTTTGGAGCTAGAGAGAGGCTAGCTAGTTTTGTGAATTGGTGAAGTATGAGACTGTTGTTAGCTCTTGGCAGATTGGGTATTGAGGTATGTTGTATGAAATTTGGCTAGCTTAACAGAGGAACTAGTGATTAGTTAAGGTACCTTATTATTGTTAGCAAGTTTTTCTTTGGATTAATATTAACTATGGATAGAATTCTAGGAAAGTGTTATGGAGTTTAAGTTACGTAGTGGGCTATACTCCTGTTGGCAAGCTTAGCGGAAAGTGAAGACACGAATGTTTGACATTTCAGTGCTAGTAGTTTATACATCTAAGAGTTAGCTTAATGTTGTTTAAGTAGTATGATTATTGTGGCTGGTATTTAGATGTGACATGTGAATTAAGGATATTGTTACAAGCATGGTGATGTTTTGTTTGGAGTTAAGTTTCTATAATTGTAATTAGTAGAGTCATAAAATTGGGATTCAGATGATTTTGGGTGTTGATGGTAGGCTACTGTGAGTCGTTAGCAATTAGTTTCAAATAAATAGTGATGTTCACACGCTATTGAAAGGATACATGAATCATGATTTAATAGTCTATGGGGTTGCGGGATTGAGAATTATGGATGATTTCACGGTGTTAGGCTCTCTTTATTTATATGGATGATTATGGAGTTCTCTGATTATTGAAATAAAGAACTTAGTTGGATTAGTTACTCATGTTAATGGACGGTTCAGGTATAAGAGTTATGACTCGTTTATATTATAGAGGAAAGGAAGATGGAGGTTGTGTGAGTTGTTTAAGATTACATAAATTCAGCGAGTGACGAATAAGAGTGAGTATGGTCGAATTAGAAGTTGAATTGTTATTGAATGACAAAGACACAGAGGTTATGTTCCAGATGGAGTAAATCAATTACAATGATACTTTATGTTACTGGTTTGAAATGTTAATTTTGTGATTTTTATATGATTCCAAAATCAATCTCTGACTTTTTAATGTTATTATCGTGGATTTAGAGAGACGTAGTCGCTTGTGGTGTTGGTATGAAATTTTATGACCTTGTGCCTTTGAAATTTGTTATTGTTATTCCTATAGTTGGTTGTTGGCGTAGAGCCACTTATTGGTTTGATTGGCGAAGAGTCCAAGGTTATGTTATTGGATATGTGTGGGTTTGTATTGATTATATGATCACCGTTCGAGTAATAAAATACTCATCACTTAAAGTGAAAGACAATAAGGCTTGAATTAGGGACTATTTATTACTGGGTGAACCACATTTATTACTGGGTGAACCGCATAGGTCTTACTTTGGTTTTGTGAAAGCCGCATCGGCTTAAATTGAGTTTGGTTTGTGAAAGCAGTATCGGCTTTAATGGAGCCCCTCCGCATCGGATGTAAGTGTGCTAGACTCTAATACTACTCTATTGGGTTAGAAATACCCTATGGGTAGACCTATCAAACGGGTCGGGTCAAATACGAGTGAAGTTAAATACGGGTCGACTATATGCGGGTTAATACGGATTATGGTCGGGTTACGGGTTGACCAACGGGTTAAAAATACTTGCTCGCGCTTTTTTCTCTCGGTAATTATTATCATCAAATTATTATTTTATTACTATTTTACAAGCATTTTATGTATTTTTCTTATTATATAATAATAGTTTAATTTTAATTGTGTTCTTATATGTCTCAATTAATCAATTATTAATATTCAATTAATATTTATCTATTTATTTTTCATTTTTTATTATTATAATGTATATTTTGCACAATTAATCTGAACCAACGGGTCGACCGGGTCGGGTCGAGTTATGACCCAAGCATTCGGGTCATTTTCGGGTCCGGGTTGAGAAAAACGGTTTTCTTTGAGTCGGGTCAGTTTTTGACAGGTCTACCTATGGGGGGTATGTACACTTAGGTCTAGTAGTCTCGTGGTGGTGGTGTTGTTGTTGTTGTTGTTGTTGTTGGAAGGACTTGTTCCGCCCCAATAGGGTGGTACGAATAATTTCGTGCTTTTCTTTATCATTGGTTCTGGTACGGCAAAAGTTCCGTTGTTGGTTGGTTGATTTCCCCCTTATTGGATAAAAATGGTTATGTGAATGATGGTTTGATTCTCACAAATCGAGAATTTGAGATTATTGGAATAGAATGATGTTTTCTCATAATTGACATTTACTATCGACAAGTACATTCTTTACTCAATACTGTAAGTGTTACTCGACTTATTTATAACATGTACGTGCTATGGTTTATGATGTGTTGGGATGATTTTCTTTATTAGGTCATGACACGTTTTTACAAGGTAGAGTTGGTGACTCAGCTAAGGAGGTGACGTGTTAAAATCTTTTGGGCTACCCGTCATGGGGTAGGTCTTTGGTTTATTAGTCTTTGATTTTCAGGTTCGTTGGGGAGTAACTCGTGGGCCCTACTTGGAGAATTGATCTTTTAGCTTCCCCTGTGTAATTTGTTCAAAATTTGTGTATAGGATGTTTATCGCCTTTTGATTTGTAGCTGGCAATTTTGTTTTTCCTAGTGAACTTTGAATATTGATTGTAATATTATCGAATTTCAGCGAGTTTTGTAATATAATAATGTTTTTAAATTTAGCCGAAATTCGGGGGTGTTACATGCAGAGTGTTAGAAATCTAGCCACAGAACAACAAAAGATAAGACTGGGATGCTAGGATTGTTGAAGAGGTTAATGTTGGAAAAAAGTTTCCAAAGAATGTACTCACTCTTTCCAAGTTTAAACACCCCATATTGAAATCGCAACCTCACGAAAGAGGGTGTGCACGCTAAACGATTAATCAAAGTTCCGAAAAAGTTACATGGAATTCTTGTTAAGCCTCTTTGAGTCTTATCTAACTTTCGATGTGCATTTTTTTGGAAATTTAAAAAACCGATTAGTATGTATACTCTCCTAAAAAAAGGGGTATTTTGAGTATGGGTGTTTAAACTCGGACGGATGGAGTATGTGTCATAGACGGCCACACGTTTAGGGTGATTACAGATGTTGAGTATGAATACAAACGGAATATATGTAATGTTTGTGAGGGGATTGGTCATGATAATGAATAACTTAGGAAAAAGAATGGAACGAAAAGAGTATGGAAACCAAAGAAACCAAACAAATTAAAGCGCACAAAAGTAATGGGAATGGAAGCCAAAGGAAATTAACGATGTTGGCTAACAATAACAACATTAGAAACGAGATCAGTTAACAACCCTTTACCAACCCTAAATGTACAGTGGTACCTCGATTCATTACTCCCGATTTCTGAACAACAGCTTACACAAAGGACCATTATCTCAACAAGGCTTGTACATAGTATGTCATTTGTTGATGTGCTATTACAAGGAGCATAAAAACAACACTAGAGGTGGAGAAAAATGTGATAGGCTAGTTTGGTCTTTTGGAACACTAAACAGAGTCATTAAACAAATTAATATTAAGCAATTTATGAATATGCATCAAGTGAGCTTATATGGTCGAGGAGTTTGTTGAAAATTAAACAATTTATGAATAGCCCTGATCAGGATTGTAGATGACAAGGAGTTTATTGATTGCTCAATGACTATGAATTACAAGGAATGCACACTAAAGTAGGAAGGTATACTTGGAATACCAAACAATTAGGAGAAAAATGAGTATGTAGTAGAAGAGACTATGTGATCCACAATACGCAATGGCTGTTTCAATATGGTGATTAGTACACATACTTTCATCTTGAAGGTATTTTTATTTTTTTTACCATTACCCCTTTGCTATTAAGTTAAAAGGGAAATGAGAAAGAAAAACACATGTTTCAAGTACATACCATAACATATGCGAAAATGAGCCACACTTCAAGTCCATTAAGAAGCCTCTAAAAATGTCCAGCAAGGAGTGCTTTTCAGACTTAGAGAACAGGGTATGTGAGACTGCGAACAACATGTATCAAGCTTGGTAAATGTTACAATATGATCAAAAGAATGGCAATAAAACGACAATAAAAAAGGAAATGATGGAGATATATGTAACTCTTAATAAAGCCAAATTTAATTTCCAAGTCAGAAAAGCAAGATAAATTGGTTGAACCTTGGGGATGAAAATACAACTTTCTATCATATTGCAACTAAGACAAGGAGATGCAATAAGATATCTCAGATCAGAGACACTTCAGGAATTTGTGCACAAAGTAGAGGAGATTCCAAATGCATTCCTACAGTTTTACACTCAGTTGCTTGGGACAAATCAGACCACGAAACCAGTCCATCAGGATCTGGTGAAAGAGGTTACAAGAGAGGAAGTGAACCAAGTTCTTTTCTCAATCCCTAATGACAAATCACTAAGTCTATCTAGATGGTCACACAAGCGGTTTCATTTTGCAGTCATGACAGGTTCTAGGTGATGAAGTGACTGAAGCAATTATGAGGTTTTTTAGGACATGTAAAATATCAACTCAAATCAACATGAACTATCCTGACTTTAATTCCAAAAGTGAAGCATCCTCAAAGTAAGATGGGCTATAAACCAATGGTTTATTTTAATGTGATTTACAAAATAAAATCCAAGATTATATGTATGTGTATGCACAAGGGTGAGTAACTGATACAACCCACTTTAGAGTGAGTTTTATGGTGTGTTTAAATCGATTTTCCTAACATTTTGGATCATATTTGGCTTAATTTTATTTGTTGTGTCTCTGAGCACTTATTAAAGAATATGCAAGTTTTATGTTTGAGACTTTATGTTTGAGTGGTTGTCGCAAATTGGAGAATTTAAGTGGTGAAACATGTTTATAAATTATATTCTCCGTACTCCGTAAAAGTTAGACCCTGTGCGATTCAAGTCTTCAACAATTAATTTATATAAATTAACACATAATTTAACTGATTTTTTTATCTCAGATTTTTGTTCCAGGGGTTATGGTAAATATTAGGCTTTTTTTTTTTAATTTAATATGAAATATGATTGATATTTTTAGGGAGAAGTAGAGAAAATCAAAATGTGACACAGAATATCAAATATGATCACCACTATTTGTAAAAATTGAATAAATGTAGTTGTTGGTGTAATTCTTTTTTTTTTTTTTTTAAAAATTTGATGATGCAGAAATAACTATTACAATGTTACGACTCCATAATGGTGGCATGGTCGATCTGGGCTGCGAGAAATGAGGAGACTCATGGGGATACCGAGGTCGAGGTGAACCGTGTCGTAGCAAGGGCTCGTAGTTATTTTGAGGCTTATGGGGAGGCAAATGTAAAGGGTGCCAGAGGAGAGGGAAAGCCAGAGGTTGATGTGGAGGTGAGAAATGGAGACCACCTGATCCGGGGATTGCGAAAATTAACTCGAATAGGGCGGTGCTTGGTGACACTACAACAATTGAACACTTGGGCCACGAATTATGCCATGAAAAATGTGAAATTCGTGGCATAATTCTAGTTGGCCATGGGAAAAAATAATTTTTGATTATGGGTAAGAAAAATTATGCCACGAATAAAAAAATTGTGTGGCAAAAAGTCACTTGCGCCACAAATTGAGACACTCCGTGGCAAACACTTACTTGCGCCACGAATTAAAATGTAATCGATTCGTGGCCAACACTTATTCAAGCGGGACTCTCATAAAATTAAAGCGCCACATTAAATTGAATTTTTTTATTAGAAAAACATTTCATTCCATGACTATCATTCAGCCTTGTAGATCTAGTATCTTCTTTTATCTCACTGACGATCACCGCTGCAATTTCTCATCCTTGTTCGTGGGTTAACCTCTAACGAGCAATGTAGTCGTGATCTGCTACAGCATAACTGATGCCCTTTTTCAGCCCCTCGTTTTGCATCCAGCAACGAGAATGTCAAATGGTATTTTTTTCCCCTTTGATTTATAATCGAATTTCATGTTCATAAACTTAGAAATTAGATTTGATTATAAATTACATCTTTTGAGTCATAATTTAATTAGAAGTTTAAGTAATTCTTTTGAATTTTTCTTAGGTTGGATTTGATTAGTTTTGGAATTGTGGTTATCAATATGATTTAGGGTTTTGGATTAATTTTTGAAATTGACTGGAAGATGATATAATTGGGTTCATATGATGTGTAGTAGGTGTGGTATTCGAAGACACTCCTAAACAGGATCTAAAACATTGAACAAAAATTTCTGTTTTTTTTTTTTTTTCGGACAACAATGTTTCTGACAGGGTGCGGAAATGGATTTTAGACTTAGCAAATGTCATCTGATGATGTTCTAATTGCTACCAATAGAAAGCTATCTTCATGAATTTCACTTTGAACACAAATTTCACCCAATTCTAATATCTATAGAAGGAAATATAAGCCCACAAAGTCAAGGTCTGGAGTCTGCAGATTCCGTTGAACTCTGCTGTTAGTTCGGTTTCATTGTTAAACTGCAAGAAACTACAAATATATGCCATTGATTCAAAAACCATGGCTTAGTTTAATTTCTTAGGTTTCAGAATTGGTATGGAACATACGAAATGAACTTCGTTTGAACTTTCTAAGAGGCCTGATTTAATTTGATGAGGTTGCTGTAACTCGAATTGTTTGTTTGAGTATCCTGGGGTATGCCCCTTGTAAACATGTATATTAGTTTTTTGACCTATAAAATTCTTACATTTCAACCAAAAAAAAAAAAAGCTCTTGAATCTGAGTGCGCAAACTTGTGTCTCTAAAGTTCTTGTACTTGCATCAACTTTTACTTGTTTGTACATTCTCCATCCGAACTCTGGTGGTGGAAGTGGTCACTACATTATTGAGACCATTATCTGATGATGGCAAAATTTCTCTCTAAATGCAGTAGAAAATCCCACATTTATTGAGACCATTTGTAATGCATTATTTCTGAAAATCAGTGACATTTCAGGAACATACGTGTAACTTTAAAACTTCATATCTTTTGAGATAGAAGAGTTATAGCTACTTTTTATGTATTGATGGAAAGCTCATTGTTCAAGCTTTCCAGTGCCACCTGTAGGGACTCAATTGCATTAGTGAGCAAGATTTGATAAAGGCTTAAAGTCGGTGCTGCAGAATACATGACCTGCAGAGAAGCGGACTGACCTGATGTCACTCAGAGGTCTGTATCTCTCAAACCATGATGAATTTTTGATTGATTGTTTTTACATATTGAAGCTAAGATCCGTAGCTTTATTTTGATATATCATGCGCTGGATGAGTCATTTTGAGCTGAAAGTTATGATGACTGCAAGAAAGATGTTGTGCACTTAAGAATGCAGATTTTCGAATAAGAGCAATAATCTTGTTTTAATTGCTTGAGTATGGGCCAGTGGCCACCTAAATGCTGAGAATGGAATCATAGGATGATGTTTGATCTAGTTCCTACTACATACAAATTATATTCTTTCGTTACTTATCAATGTGGACAAAGTTTGGTAGCCTCTCTATTGTTACTTGGAAAATCTTATATGTTCAGTTCAGCTTGTTTCTCATATTTAATTTTATTGTCATCTGTGTACCAACAGGTACTCATTCTTGTGGCAAATGGATGTGAGCAGATCGAGATTGTAACAATAGTTGATGTCTTCAGGAAATCGGAAGTCATTGTCGTACTTAATTGCTTCAATTGAGAAGACCCAAAAAATCGTGGAATCTCAAGGAACCAGATTATGGCTGACATGTTTATCAATATAGAATCTGAGATAATTTATGTCTTAATTGTTCAGCTGGTAAGATCTAAGATACCTCTGCTTTTGTTGTTGTACTCATATGCGTTTGTTAAAAGCTATCTTCATGAATTTCACTTTGAACACAAATTTCACCCAATTCTAATATCTATAGAAGGAAATATAAGCCCACAAAGTCAAGGTCTGGAGTCTGCAGATTCCGTTGAACTCTGCTGTTAGTTCGGTTTCATTGTTAAACTGCAAGAAACTACAAATATATGCCATTGATTCAAAAACCATGGCTTAGTTTAATTTCTTAGGTTTCAGAATTGGTTTGATACTTGTTGATGCGTATGTAGCCACTGAATAGAGGCTATGTGTTCCATAATGTGTTGGACTGATGATTTTGGGTGTTGACGTGACTTATTCGAGATGTTCACCAAGATAAGGCAGGGCTGGAGAGGGAAATGGTTTGGAATTGTGATTATGTTTATGTCGTTACTTAAAAAGAAAATTCGGTATAGTTATTGGCACTTATGTCTCTAATTTTACCTAATTGTTTCATGAGTGTTTGTCAATGCCCTAATGTTAGTGCACTACTGCTTACTACTTAGTGGTTACATCTTGTTCCTCATAAAATTTCTTCTTGTGGGCTCAAAGGCACGAAACAACTAATTAAGTCTAAGATTGTATTTGGTGTGTGCTGTTTTGTTGAGCTTTTTATATTGGTGGTCATTATTATCTCTTGGTAATATAATTCTCTTTTATGCCGATATCCTTGTTTTGACGTAAGTACTTTTTTTTTTTTGGCAAAGGTTAAAACGACGTGAGTACTTTCGTGAAACAAGAAAAGTAGGGAGCAATGATAGATTGTGATGGGATCTTACAAGGCGGAATCGAAGGCATTTGAAGCTGTTGTTTTTCATGTGAAAGAAAAAGACCTTAGAATCAGTACTTTTGATGTTTAAGTTTGTTGTTTCAGTACATGACTCGACAATACGATTGGAATATTTAAGACTTTTGTATTGTCGCCTTTGTTAAGAATTTGTGTTTACAAAGTCTTATGTATTGTCGTATGGTCGAGTCATGTACTGAAACAACAAACTTATTGTTCGCCTTTGTGATTTCAATTTGTTAAATATTGTTCGCCTTTGTGATGACAAAGTCTTATGTATAACAATTTGTTAAGAATCAGTGTTTATATTGTTCGCCTTTGTGATTTCATTATCTTGATGAATACAAATAAAAGGAGCCGATTATAGATGTTTTCCATGATTGGATTGAAAGGAATGGCTACGGGAGCACCGCCGTTGCCACGATGTTGCTAATTAGGTAGAATACTGATAGCCACTGAAATAAGTGTCTTGGCCACGAATGCTATCTTGTGGCCAGTTGACATGTTGGTCACGGGAGTATGGTCTTGTCACGAATATTAGCGTGGCCGACATTCGTGGCAAGAAATCCAAATTTGGCCACGTTTTTTGTTTTCCCGTGGCCATTTCTTTGCCACGGCTACTTGGGTCATGAAAGCAATTCACATGGCCACGGGAATTC
>JBBYHQ010000007.1:2973635-2986342 GCA_038382645.1 Spergularia azorica | reverse complement strand
TGATTGATTGGGCTTTTCCTTCTCTTTGGCCCATTATGTGAATCGGACCAAACTTTCCTCCATCGCCAAGACAAAAATATTTTTGTCATCAACAACATCTCATCTCATGGTACTAAAAAACGAGGTCTTATATTAGAGCATGGGATAATCGTAAATTTTCTATATCAGAACAGAACAAGGGGGGGAAAAAACATGTACCAGAATCAAAGCTAGTGAGTAGTGAGCCAGTCTTCCGCATTTTCTTTCAATGACGCTTCTCAAAAACAATAGAATTTTCCATCATCAATTTCCTATCTTGTTTTCCATTTAATTAAATAATAATAAACAAGTTTAATTTCCTTGAAAAAAAAAAAACAAGCATAACAGAATAGGAAAAGAAAAAATGTGACGTCAAAGTCGTATATATGCTATACACACGTAAGATTTAACCTATTTTGCTCTCAAAAAAAAGAAAAAAAGATATAACCTGTTTAAACCAGCAGCAACCCACTACTTCAACTTAAACCCTTTAGTCATCTGCAGGCAATAATAGTGTCGATGGAAACAGCAAACAGCGATCACAGCCCTCGTCCCTTGAACCACTTGTGTAGCCAGCTGGTTCGTTTGTCAAGCCAGTTGAATGACTTGCAATCATCGTCCTCGTTCGTGGAGAATCTATGGGGTTCATTGAACCATCTGTCAATCCAGCTACACCAACTTTCTCATCAACTGAATCAGCTTGAATTGTCTGATGACGAAGCTAATAACCGATGGCCTGATCTCTCGGCAGAGATTTTGGAGACGATATACAAACGCCTAAACACGAGGACCGATTTCAACCGTATGAGTGCTGTCTGCAAGCCTTGGCGTACTTCTCTCTCCCCTCTTAAGCCGCTCTGTCATGCTAAGTTTGAACCACATCTTATCTGTAGAGAAACACATTTCTCTTATTTCTCTAAGTCTCCATGTGGCCCTGCATACCACCATGTGACTAACTTGTATAAAGGGATATTATCTACGGTACCCCTGAGGTTTGGGCAGTTATCTATGGTACTCCTGTGGTTTTGAACCTATCTATGGTATCCCCGAGGTTTCGTTTTCACAAAAAAAAACTGACGGAGCTCTAAGGCCGTTTGTTTCGTTTGTTTTTTACTACCTGAACATTATTAATCTCACTAATTATCATCTTTTTCTAGTTTCTTTTACTTTCTTCTCTCTCCTCTCTCCTCTCTCCTCACCATTTACTTTCTTTTACTCTTCATCTCTCTCCTCTCTCCTCGCCATTTTTGTTTGAGCTTAAAGTTTTGCTCATCATTTTCAAGTTTCATCAATCCTCCCCATTTTCCAAGCTTTGTTCATCTCTCTCCTCGCCATTTTCTTCAAGTTTCAAGGTTTTACGCCATGACATCTTCATCCTCCTCATTCAATACCTTCATTCAAGAGCTTTTTCGTAGTGTGAAGTATGAATCGAGAAGATGCAAGTGTAAGAAAAAGACGGATCTGAAGATTTCAGAGTCGAAGGACAACCCAAATAGGCTATATCACAAGTGCAAAGAATGTGATATGTTTGAGTGGGCTATCCCATTTTTAACGGATGACATGTACAACCAGCTAAGGGTCATGCATGGTAGTGGAGGAGATGGAATGTATCGTAACCAACAAACCTCTTCTATGGATTGCAAGATGAGTGAAATGCAGAGGAAAGTGGATAACATTTTGCTCATATCCCTTCAACCGAAGATCCATTATCAACTTCATAATGTTGTAATGCCCAACATTTGTAACCCCTATATCATACCCATTAGATCCATAATGAATTGTCAACCATTTCTCGGGGGTACCCATAACCTACACCTACACCAACATTCAATACTCAACTTTTCAGCATAACAAGAACAACAACAAGAGTTACAGAAAAACAAAAACAAGAAGACAAACAACAACAACAAGTCAATATACAATAAAAAAAAAAAAAAAGAATTACGAAGAGCAGGGGACCTGTACTAACCCCAACATCATCACCACCAACAAAATCAACCCAAAACATCAACAAAAAGTGCTTCATAATATCAGAAACAACCAAAATAAATCCAAACATATATCATCAATCAAAATTTCAAACAAAAAATCTGTATTTCAAAAAGTCTGCATGTAAGAAGAAGAGGTGCAGACCTTACTGTTGGATTATAGCGTCTTCGCACAAGGATCCGAGAATCGATGGCGGAAACCCTTCGAATGTTCTTCAACTTTTTTTTTTTTTTTTTTTCGTCTGATATTCGAGCATTCAATGCTCTCCCACCAATAAACTGTCCTTTTTGAGAAGTGCAATAACTTCTGATGAATGATAAACTGGGTGGGTGGGTGTGTTTTAGATTACGAGGATTGAGGTAGATTAGTGGCGGTTGATTAGCATAACTGAAATATAAAGAAACGAAGCATACGGCGTTATAGCTCCATCATTTTTTTTTTGTGAAAACGAAACCTCGGGGGTACCATAGATAGGTTCAAAACCACAGGGGTACCATAGATAACGGCCCAAACCTCAGGGGTACCGTAGATAATATCCCTTGTATAAATACTTCTAGTTGTTTTTTGTCCGTTTGTACATATCACTTTAGGGCTAGCTTTTCTCTGTAGCATATATATAGAAGTGTATAGCTGTAGTTGGATTCAAGAGAGAGAAAAGACATTCACAAAGAGGCAGCCGCAAGAGGGTTACTGCCACAATTTCCACAACACTGTTCTTACAAAATTTCTCATATAATTCATGTCCTAAATTTAGGCAATCATGGCTCAGATCAACAACAGTCAACATTATCTGTTTCGCTGATGACTATCCGATGCCAGAATTGTCGCGTTATTCTGATAAATCTTCTGTCAAATTTCAATTCGCACAGTGTATATTCCATCTTGTCTCTCATCGTCACCATGACAGCCTTGACATTATGTGGTTAGCGAAAACTTCAAACTCAAGCACAATGTTCATGGATCTCGACTCAGGCGATCACAGGCACACACATAGGGACATTAACAGATTGTTTCGCCCACACCAAGTAAGCGACCATATCTTTAATAGTCTGAATTACCGAATTGTCGAGGTCTGTCGATTTTACACCATCACGACTACGTATCTGCATTACCCTCAGAAGATTGTGATGGCAAAGATAGTATCTCTTAGGGACACCGCGCATAGGGAAGCCAACTTTGTACTTTTAGGATTGAGTAGCGAAGGGGCATTGGCTGGATGGAACAATCTGACTCGCCGCTGGCATAAGGTAAAGGGATACAGGAAGGAACTCACATTTGTGGATGTCATCTCTTATCGAAACAACTTTTATGCTATAAATACCCGAGGACAACTTTACAATGTCAGTCACCAGAATAATTCCAAGGGAAAACCTACCAAAGCTCCGGCAGGCAAGTTCATTGGTATTGATGACGAATACTGGCACTACAATCACATCAACAACGATGTTATACATGTGTTGCTAGAGTCTGACGGGTGCCTGTATTTGCTAAATAACGATAGTTCCGACCAATTTAATCAGAAGCTTAACATTTACGTATTAGATGAAAAGGGTTGGGAATGGAAAGCAGTGAAAGGCATAAAAGACAAAGTATTTTTTGTTGTCAGGAATTTTAACAGTTGTGATCCCCTGGTCGCATTTTCTCTGTCTACTGAGGATCTTCGATGGGATAATGGTGATTGTGTTTATAGGTTCAATTTTTACAATACTGGTGCTAATTGGATCCACTGGGAGTACTCCATCTCCTCTCCTTCTTTCGAGCTCAAGCATTATCGGCCAACTAACTCCTCCAAACCTCTTGAAATAGTTGCACGATATAAGAGGTCTACAATTTATACACAACTATCATTTAGCGTATCCCATGTCTTAGTCCTGTAACAGCAGTTAGAGATATATATTCAACTCTATCTTTAGCATATAAATTCGGTATACTTACAATCATTCTGAAAGTGCATTATATTGTGATCTTCTGCGTCTTTATTTGTTCCTCAATCGAGGATTTATGTTGTCTGGTCTCCATACTTGAATCAGTGCGTGGCTACGGGTTTGAGATTGTCTTTATTTATATTGACAGAACCATTTTGGAACCAGTCGATCGACTTGTTCTGGGCTGTTTCTTTCCTTTGAAGCCGCACAGCAAAATCTACTTCAGCTGAACTGTATTAAGAATTCTGAATCAAATTACAGTTAGGAGAACGTAATAATCTAACGTCGCAGGAATATCAATCAATAGTGAAATAACCACATTAATTAACAAAACAAAACAACAACATTACCCAGTGCGGCTCCTACCTACGGGAGGTAAGTGAGAGTCAGATTTACGCAAGTGTCGCAAGTCTTAACCCCCTCCTGTTAAATCGTAAATTTTCTATATCAGAACAGAACAAGGGGGAAAAGAAATGTACCTAGAACGCCAAGTTGTAAGATATAACCTGTTTTAACCACAAGCAATTAAACGCACGCCTTAAACCATAAACACCCTTAATTTTCTGCAGAAATAATGGAATTATTACTGACGGAAACTGCGGATGGAAGTCAGAAACCCCGCCCCTTGAACAAGTTTTGTATCGACCTGACCTGTTCATCATGGAGACGGAAACTGGCAACAATTCTATCACCACTGTCACAGTCATACCTTAGTTTTGCTCGAGTCTGACGGCTGTTTATATAACTATGCTTCATAGTTATATCAAGATGATCCCTGAGGAAATAAGAGAGAGTTTATTCTTGACATTTTAGATATTAGATGAAAAAACTTGGGAATGGAAAGCAGTGAAAGACATAAGAGACAGAGTATTCTTTCTTCTCATTTACCCTAATTAAGGGCTACTGTGATCCATTTTCTGTATCTGCTAAGGATGTCCATAGCGGGATACTGGTAGTTGCGTTTACTGGTTCGATCTATATGAACATGATTGTTATCATATGCGCGATGTCAATACATGGAATCAATGGGAGTACTCCGTCTCTTCCTCAGTCATGAAATCTTGGACCAGCAACTCCTCCCAACCTATTATTGTGAATACCTTTCGAAGCTGGCCCTAGAAATGACACCAACCATTGGAATGTTATAGCGCAAATTAAATCATACTCACTTGTATATTGACTATATTCAGCTCTGTTAGAATTTAAATTCAATATACTTACTGTAGTTTTAAGGTGCATTATGCTTATCTTCTGCGTCTTTATTTCTTCTTCAATTGAGAATTTTCTAGAACAGTATAGCCTAGTTTAAGTGGCTACGTGTTTCGGTGTTTGGCTGTCAAGCAATTCCTCTTCAGCTGAACTGAATCAAGCAATAACTCAGCATAGGTACAACACTGATCCCACATCTCACGAAATTTATCTGCGTTCCCTAACTGAACTCCATTTGCTAATTAAACTCAGAAGACGAAAACTTATTATCTGTGAACATTAAGGCATGCGGAAAATAGTAAATTTCAAAAGGACTTTAAGGCAAGATGATCCATTATCACCTTACCTTTTTGTACTTAGTATGGGAAGCTCTGTCCCGAGCCTTAAGACTCCTTCTCCGGATCAAAGAGGAGCTTCTCGACTCACCCCAAATGTGCAAAGCTTAAGCTTACCCCCGGACCTGCTGAGTTTCACAAAAGGAAATGCTCCCTCGGACCCTCGACCAGTTCACGTTGTTGCTTCTTGCTTATCGTTAGCGCGCTATTCTGGCTCGAAGGCCAACCCTTTGAAAAAAATTTGAGAACAGAAATCAAACATGAATGGTATGCAATTATTTGAGACGGGGTTAATTAACCTTCCTCAGCACCCTAGTATTGCTAAGTCTATGGCTGCTTGTTAATAGGTGTGTATTATGTAAGAAGGCTAGTTAGTAGTGAGTCAGTCTCCCGCATTTTCTTTTAATGACAGTTCTCAAAATACAAGTTCCGGGGGAAATCAAAGCTTGGCTGCAGCTGCAGCAAGATTGTTCTAACTCTATATCCAGAATCTTTCATTGGAAAATGAAGCAAAGAAGACGTGCCTTAATCTGCACGAATGAACCTACGAACTGTGGTAAGAACGCAATAACCAGATTTTCCAAGGCAAGGAAAGGCTGGTTTTGCAAATTGTCATGGAAAATTCAATTCCTTGTTTATATTGTAATCGATGTAATTTAGTATAGCATACTTTTTGTTATATTACTGTTACTCTAATTGTAGGATTGTATCTAATGTTGTATATAAACTTTTATGTATATCCCAGCTTAATGCTTTATTTAATTACTTTTTACATTTGTTGGCTTTTTCTTAGGGAATTATGCTGATCTCCTTTGCAGTCTCCTCCCTGTATCTTGTATCTTGTTTACCATTTAATTAAATAATAATAAGTTTAATTTCCTGCAAAAACAAAAAAGACTTAAATTTCCCAAAAAAAAGGCAGAAAAGAATAGGGAAAAAAAACTATTTAAACCACCAGCAACCCAATACTTAAAGCTTAAACAATCTAGTCATCTACAGGCGATGGAAGTGTCAATGGAAACTGCAAACAGCGATCACAACCCTCGTCCCTTGAAGCAGTTGTGCAGCCAGCTGGTTCGTTTGTCAAGCCAGTTGAATGACTTGCAATCTTCGTCATTGGACCTGCGGAACCTGTGGGATCCCTTGAACCATCTGTCTATCCAGCTACACCAACTTTCCCATCAACTGAATCAGCTTCAATTGTCTGATGACGAAGCTAATAACCAATGGCCTGATCTTCCTGCAGAGATATTGGAGACGATATACAAACGCTTAAACACAAGGACCGATTTCAACCGTATGAGTGCAGTCTGCAAGCCTTGGCGTACGTCTCTCTCCCACATTAAGCCGCTCTCTCATGCTAAGTTTGAACCACATCTTACCTGTTTCGCTGATGACTATCCGATGCCAGATTTGTCGCATTATCCTGATAAATCTTCTATCAAATTTCAATTCTCACAGTGTATATTCCATCTTGTCTCTCATCGTCACCATGACAGCCTTGATATTATGTGGTTAGCCAAAACTTCAAGCACAAGCACTATACTCACGGATCTTGACCCGGATCATGCACAAAATAGACACATTGACAGCTTGTTTCGCCCACACCAAGTAAGCGACCACGTCTTGAATAGTCTAAATTACCGAATTGTCGAGGTCTGCCGATCTTACTACCTCACGACTAAGTGTCTGCCCCACCGTCAGGTGATTCTGATCGCAAAGGCAGCAGCACTTAGAGACACCGCGCATAGGGAAGCCGACTTTGTACTTTTGGGATTGAGTAGTGTAGGGACACTGGCTGGGTGGAACACCATGACTCGAAACTGGTGTGAGGTAAAGGGATACAGGAAAGAACGCAAATTTGTGGATATCATCTCCTATCGAAATAACTTCTATGCTATAAATACCGGAGGGGAACTTTACAAGGTTAACCACCTGAATTGGTCCATGAGAAGACATACCCGAGCTCCAGCAGGCGCGTTCACTGGTGTTTTTTACCGATGGTACTACAACGACGCGAACAACTGTCATAACCTTGTGTTGCTTCAGTCTACTGGCCGCCTGTATTTGCTGAATAAATATACCGAGGTGTATAACAAGATAGAGGATTTTAAGCTTAACATTTACGTATTGGATGAAAAAGCTTGGAATGGAAAGCCGTGAAAGACCTAGGAAATAGAGTATTCTTTGTTGTCATTAATCATGTCAGCGATGATCCTGTGGCTGCATTTTCTGTGTCTTCTGAGGATGTTCAACGGGATACCGGTAACTGCGTTTATTGGTTCCATCGCTACGAATATGATGATGATAATTGGAGCCTACAGGATAACTGGACGCAGTGGGAATACTCCATCTCTTCTTCTTCTTCTTTTGAGATCAAGTATTCTAGGTTCACTAACTCCTCCAGACCTCTTGCATTACATAGCTAACAGCAAGTAGAAATACATGTTCAATTCAGAAATTAAAGTCGATACTTACCATCATTCTGAAGGGCATTGTAACCTTCTGCGTCTTAATTTAGCAGGATTTATGTTATCTGATCTCCATCCTTGATTCGGTGGCTAAGGGTTCAATCGACTTGTTCTGGGCTGTTTCTTTGGTTTCTTGCATCCATACATTGTTCTTATGCTTGGCTTCGACAATGAGGCTGTAAAGCTAACTCCCTCTTCAGCTGAACTGTGTCCAAAAATCTCAATCAAGAGTCTCACATCGCAAAAAAATCTCAACCAAAATTGAAAGAACCACATAAATTAGCAACAACAACATTACCCCACCCGCCTATGGTGTGTAACAGGGTCGGATGTACACAATTCAAAATCGCGAAATGATAGGGAGAAATCATTAGCAATATTTCAGCAGCACTACAGCTCCAGTATTACACAGTGATAACTTTCCTTGCGTTATTCAAACTCAGAGGCTAAACTTGTTATGGAATATATCCCCCCCAAAAAAAATACCAAAGGAAGGAAAGGAAAGAAAAAAAACCCTATGCCTTCGACGCCAAATCGTATACCATAAGATACCTATTTAAGCCAGCAGCCGCACACCAGGGTAGGCTTAAACCTTAAACCCTAAAGTAATCTCCAGGGAATGGAAGTGCCGATGGAAACTGCACACGGCGGTCACAACACCCGTCCCTTGAACCAGTTGTGCAGCCAGTTGATCTATTTGTCAAGCCAGTTGAATGAGCTGCAATCGTCGTCCTCGTTCCTGCAGAGCCTATGGGGTCCATTGAACCAACTGTCAATCCAGCTCAACCAAGTTTCTAGTCAAGTGAACCTATTTCAGTTTTCTCATAAAGCAAACAGCCTATGGTCTGATCTTCCTACGGTGATATTGGAAACGATTTACAAACGCCTAAACACGAGAACCGATTTCAATCGTATGAGCGCAGTCTGCAAGCCTTGGCGTGCGTCTCTCTCCTCCCTAAAGCCGCTTTGTTATACTAAGTTTGAAGAACATCTTAACAGTTTCACTGACGACTTTCCAAGACCGAATTCGCATTTTGATGATCATTATTCTCACCAAGTTCAGTTAGCACAGTTTGTATTCCATCTAGTCTCGCAGCATCCCAATAATGGCAGCACTGATATTATGTGGTTAGCCAAAACTTCAAACCACTCCTCTACACTTCTCGTAGATCTCGACCCAGCTCACACACATGAACACATTGGCAGCTTGTTTCGCCCGCACTATGTAAGCCATCATGTGTTTAATATGCTTAATTACAGGATGGCTGAGGTCTGTCGTTCTCATTACCTCGAAACTCCAACTATTCATCACGATCGTCTGGTGGTTCTGATGGTTAAGATAGCGGTACTCAGTGACACTGCAGAAAGCGACGTAGACTTTGTACTTTTAGGAATGAGCAACAGAGGAAAGCTGGGTGGATGGAACACTATGACCCGGTGCTGGTGTGGGATAAAGGGGTCTGGAAACAAGCACAAATGTGAAGATGTCATCTCTTATCGAAACAACTTCTATGCTGTGAATACCAGAGGACAACTTTACAAGATCAGCCACAAGAATTGGTCCAGCGGAAAACCTACAAAAGCTCCACCAGGTACCTTCAAAGGTATTGATGATATAGGCGAATGGGACTACCGCAACTCCGACATCTGGCCTGTCCTAGTGTTGCTAGAGTCTGAAGGCCGTTTGTATTTGCTGTTGAAACATTTCGGGGATAGTTCTGAACAGGATAATCGTATCCTTAACATCTATGTATTGGATGAGAAAGCTTGGGAATGGAAAGCCGTGACAGACATAAGAAACCGAGTATTCTTTGTTCTCATCAGTTATAAGAAACCAAATTGCCAGTCAATTGAACCAACATCAGTTGCTTGATACCGTAAATAATCAATGGCGTGATGTTCCTGAGGAGATACTGACGATGATATACAAACGCCTAAACACGAGGACCGATTTCAAACGTATGAGCGCAGTCTGCAAGCCTTGGCGTATGTCTCTCTCACCTCTTAAGCCGCTCTGCCGTACAAAGTTTGAAGCACATCTTAGCTGTGTCGCAGACGATTGTCTGAAATCAGAATGGTTCCAGCAAAACTGTCTACCAAATTTTGGTTTAGACAGTATATAGTTCATCTTGTCTCGCAGCGTCACAATGGCAGCATTGATATGATGTGGTTAGCCAAAAATTCAAACTCAAGAACACTGCTTTTAGATCTCGACCAAGATGGCGCATATGAACACATCCAGAGCTTGTTTCGCCCTTATCGGGAAAGCGACCAGGTGTTGAATATTCTTAACTACCGAATGGTCGAGGTCTGTCGATCTTATCACCTCCTGACTGCATCCTCTGATCGCAGGTGGAAGGTTCCGCTGGTTAAGATAGCAGTACTTTCGGACACTGCAACTAGCGATGTCGACTTTGTACTTTTAGCTCTGGGTAATAAAGGGGCACTGGCTGGGTGGAACGCCATGACTCGCGGCTGGTGTGAGATAAAGGGGTACGGGAACAAGCAAACATTTGTCGATGTCGTATCTTACCGGAAAAACTTGTATGCTATAAATACCAATGGACAACTTCATAAGGTCAGGCACCTGAATTGGTCCATGGGAAAACCTACCAAAGCTCCACCAGGCGACTTCATACGTATTGATGATGAAGACTGGGACTACAACAGCCGGGACTGCACTCCTATCCTTGTGTTGCTAGAGTCTTATGGCCGCCTGTATTTGCTAAATAATTCCGAGCCGGGTTATAACCAAGATAAAAATATCCTCAACATTTATGTATTGGATGAGAAAGCTTGGGAATGGAAAGCCGTACGTGAAAGACCTGAGAAGCAGAGTATTCTTTGTTCTTATTAGTCATAGTTACTATGAACCCCATGCTACATTTTCTCTATCTGCTGAGGATCTCCGACGGGATACTGGTAATTGCGTTTACTGGTTCGATCAATATGAACATGATTGTGATGATTGGGGCAGAGAGGATAGATGGACACGATGGGAGTACTCCATCTCTTCTTCTTGCTTCAAGGTCAAGCATTCCTGCACCACAGCGGTCTCCGAACCTCTTGTTATGAAAACTTTAAGAAAGAGGTGACACCAACTACTGGAATCGTATAACCCAATCTTCAACTCTCATTAGAATTTAGATTCAATACTTTTAATTATTCCAATGTGTTTTGTTAGCTTCTGCGTCTTTCTTACTTCTTCAATTGAGAATTTGAATTATTGTTGAATTTGGCTGCTCGAAAGTATTTATCTTGTCTAATCTCCAGCCCCGTTTCAATGTCTATGAGTTTGACATTGTCTTTATATTGAAAACGAACCATTTTCAGAACCAATCAACTTGTTCAGAAGACATTTTGGGCTGTTTCTTTGGTTTCTGGTATCGGTTGTTCTCATACTTGGCTTTGACGATGAGACCGTAAAGCAACTCCTCTTCAGCTGAAGTATTATATGAAGTGTCCAGAATGCTGAACAACCAAGTTAAAAAGAGTGTAACGATCTCATGTCACACAAACCCCAAACAAAAGTGAGGAAGACAAAAATTGGCCAAAGTCCTAAATAAAACTGAGCAGAGAAATAAGTTAACAACAGCTTCAGCACAACTTAACAATAACATCCTAATCTTTGCCCATTGAAAGTTCAATCAATTACCTGCCTCTATACGAAGTCCCTTGAACAGATTCTCAATGTCGTCAGATTCTATTCATTTTGTTACGAGCTAAATGTTGTTGATATATTTTAGGAAAAGAGGAAAGAGGAATATGATGATTCATGGGGAAACTAGGAATACTTTGCTGACCAAGTATTGTACTGGCCATAAAAAAACTTCAGCTACTTATGTTTGAGTTTGCCTTTTCCGCATACAAAAATATTGCTGCCGTAACTCCTATATTTCGAGATGAGGTATCATTATTCCGCCTCACTGCTTTCATACTATCGTAAACCCTAAAACCTAAACCCTAAACCCTAAACCAAGTCTAGAACAAATATCCCAAGTCTACATCATAACATGTCAATCTTCTTTGTGTATCTAAAGCAGTCCTACAACCTCACGAACTTCCTTCATCTGTGTGCCACTTAAAAGTGATAACCTCCCTTAATATTCAGACTCCTGAAATAAAACCTGAAGGACCAACGTAGAGAATGACAGCTACGGTAGACAGAAGGAATTGAGCAGCGAGAATGTTTGAAACACAGACCTCTGACATTAAATGATTAAAGTGAAAATAGATGCATTTTGGTGGTAGAGAGTACCTGCCAAGCAGCTCCTCCAGTATAATTCTCTGAGAAGGAGTGACATAATGAATGCAACTCCAAGGGCACTAGCCCACAGCTAAATGGACCTGATAGTCTTCTCCGTGTGATGTACATGTCCAACCATTAGCATCAGATCCTGATATTGTGTTGAATGTCAGAATCAGTTTAGTTCGCTTTGTGATGGACTTTTATCTACTTCACCAACGTTGGGAAGTTGAACGTGCAATTCCTGAAGAAGAGAAATCAAACTCATATGGGGCTTGTTTGACACGTGAGTACGGACAACCTGCCAACACTTCAACATAGTCATTACATGTTACCAACTGTAGTTCACTTTACAAATAAATTTAGCACTAAAACCAACCTTGATCACTCACAGCGTCAGCTGTGCATCAGTTCAGTTAGACTGGCTGTTTGGGCAGTAAAATTCTACTTGATGTGGGATTCTAGGACACAGTCCGATGCGTGATGTCCGACAGGAGAGTGGTGTCCGACACTG
>JBBYHQ010000007.1:2938369-2960404 GCA_038382645.1 Spergularia azorica | reverse complement strand
ACACTATCCGATATAATCAGTTAATTCCTTAACTGATACATTAGGGTTTATATTATATTGTATTAAATACAAATATAGTATCATTTAGGGAAACTATCTTTATCGGTGTGACCGAGAGGGATCAGTTGATTAATTAGCGCCGTCAAACGACAATAACGTCAAACTCTAGCCAGCCAATCATTATCGATTTACGTTAATCAACTGACTTGTATATTCAATATATCCCACGTTTATTCCTGATTAGAACTAATTAGTCAACGCATTATTGTCGGAGGACACCTACTCCAACACTAACATAACTCTCTCTTCCTTTGTCAGCTACTATTTGCCCCCCGGAAGAAGATATTTGCCGGACACAATTGACGTTGCAAATCACAACCAGCCGAGGTCTGGTGGATGCGAGTGTTAAGTTCGATATTCCATATGCATCTCCTGTTTTTGTATGAACAGTCTATGAGAAACTTCATGTGAGTAATTAGTTGTGGTGGTTAACGATTTTTCTGTTTGGGGCCGTCTCTTTTAGTGCTAAAAACTAGTGTTGTAATTTGTATCCAATTGTCTACTCAAAAATATGTGTGCCATGTGTATGAATGTAATTCCCTCTTCCTTCCAATGCGGACATTTTTTGTTGTTGAATGGATACAAATTCTACAAATTCTAGAGTCAGCAGACATCACCAAAGCGAAAATTATGGGAGAAACAGTTGGGATAGTCGTGAAGGCGAAGCTGCCATAATACGTAAAAATCGATCCACCCCTCTTTGCCAAGTGCAAGGATTGGGGAAAAGAGTGTATGACTTCACGCACATCTAGATTATATGTACAAATTTGAGTCTGATAAAAAACCCTTACTCATAATGTACAAATTCATTACGGGGGGGAAGGACCGTCTGTTGTTGTGGCCTTGGGTATCTGATGTTTGTTGGTGTTGTAGAGAGTTAAGTGCGAAATTGAGGTCCAATGGTTTAGAATTTTTATCGTTTGAGGCCTGGATGTTTGTTTTTATCGATTGGGGTCCAGTGTGTTAGTTTCTTGTAAGGTGGCCATTAGTCTTTGAAACATAAAAGCTCTCTCATCTTCCATCTTCCTCACCAGTTCAAGGAATCTGGGTTTGTTAAAAAAAAATTCATTTCCTACTCAACTCTCCTTTCAACTAAAACACTACCCTTCTCCTTCAATTGATAAAAAAACTCCTTCAATCACATCAATCTGAGATTGATTGTACTCAATTCCTTGAAATCTCCTAATTATCCTTATTTTTTCTGTTTTAATTTGCTTTCTTACGTCAGTGTGGCAAAACACTGATTCCCTATTGCTTGTAGTCTTATAGATGTATAGATGTACTTTAATGTGTTAATTGGTACCAGGTTCTATATAACGACATTTGATAGTACGATGCGGTTTTTTTACATGATGTTTGGTAGAGAGGAAATTGACGGAAAGAAAATGAAAAGAAACATATTTTACAACCTTCCTACGATTGGTTTATAAAGATACATGAGAAGCAGAATGAAAGGAAAGCAAACAGAAGAAAATAATCCTTCATTAAACTGTCATTTCCTTTCCCTCCCAAAATTGGCGGAACTGGACGGAAAGCCAATTTACAACATAAAAACACTCATTTTCCTTCCAATTCTTCCAAAATTTTACACCATGTTTGGTTGAGAGCAATTGAACGGAAAGAATTGGGAGGAAGAGAAAGGAACGAAAAGGAAAATAAGAGAAAGGAAGGGAGCTACGGTTTCCTTTGTTTGGTCCACTTATTAAAATTTTGGAGGAATTGGAAGGAAAGTGAGTGTTTTTATATTGTAAATTGGCTTTCCGTCCAATTCCGCCCGTTTTGGGAGGGAAATGAAATGATAGTTTAATGAATAATCATTTCCTTCCATTTCCTTTCCTTTCCTTCCACTTCCCATGTATCTTTATAACCAAACGTAGGAAAGTTGAAAAATTGTTTCCTTTCCTTTCGTTTCCGTCCATTTCCTATCTACCAAACATATTGTTAATAAGTGAACCAAAAAAATGAAATCGTAGTTCTCTTCTTTTCCTTTCCCTTCCTTTCTCTTCCTTCCAATTCTTTCAATTCCTCTCTACCAAACGAGCTGGTAGAGTAATTTTTATTAGTGGAATAATTTTTTTTTGAAGTCTTTACAAAATAAAAAAAATATTCAGTCTTTGGTTGTTACTTCGTCACTCAATATCCCATTATTATCTGCATTAATTTAGAAACAACCAGTATCTCTCCTTCTTGTACAGATCTCTTCTTCCCCCATCCACTTCTCCTATACAAATCCCTTCTTCGTGCTTCATTGATACACACCCAAATTCCCTCCTCTGTATCAGTTATCTTGTTATGGACACACCCAAACTCCCACCATTCTATCAGTTACCCATTTAAAATATCTGACATTTCTTCGAACTCGTCGATGATGCATGAGCAGATATGCCTCAATCAAGAGATCACATTGGAGGAGGATACTACGAACAACAACAATATTGCCTTAATGGGTTTGGAGCTCCAACTAATAAGTGAAGTGAATTTGGTAACATGGATTCAGGAGAAATGAATGTGCCATGTTACTTAGACGTGTCCTAGATACATCATATCCTTAGGTAGTTTTCCTTATTGTTATTTGCGTCTTCGTTTGTTAGTTGTCTTAAGGAAAGAGTCTAGTTTTCCTTACTTTTATATGTTGCTTTCGTATGAATAAGGACCTTTTCCTAAAAGGTTTCCAAGCTGTTTAGGAAGTTTTAGAAGTCTTAGAAGCCTATATAAAGCGTATTACATAGCTTGTTTTAGACACACATTACCTTTGATTTCTATCAAGTAAAGTCCCAGAAAACGAGAGTATTCTCTTACCAATTTGTTGTGCAATTGATCTGAATTTGATTGATTGTCTAACACCCCAATTTTTAGGCAAGGATTAGTGGCTTGTAGCCTATTGGTTCGTGTTTAAGCATTGAGTTCGAGTCTTGTGGCTGGTAGCCAAGAAGAGCTCGTCCATACCCTTTGTTACTTAGCTGATTCCGCTGCTTTAACACTCTAAATTGCATATTTTTGCTTTAAGATACGCATCAGTCGATGTCTTCATCCCAATTGTAAATCTTAGTCCCTCCTTCTGTCAGTACAAAATTTCGATGCCTATAGTCAGTGTAGTACCTAATGTGAAGGTATTTTGCTTTCTTATCTATTGTAGAACTATTAGATTACATGTTTCAATTTTAAAAATAAGGTTTTAACAAAATTTGGTATTTTGTGAATTGTATGTAAAATGATTCTTTTAATTATGTAATTGTTGTTTATATTATTAGGTATTTGGATTGTTATTTATTATTTTTGTTAATTGGAGGCGGTCAACTTTGGGGAGAATGTTTATAGTAATGTTATTTTGATTATAAAGCTCATAATTCCAGGGCGTTAATGATGTGATTGAAAATTTGGAGTTCTTTTTGTGTTTTATACTCCATTTGATCTCAACTACATCTTCACTTGATTGCACCATTAGTCATAGTTTTTCCCCAAATGTTATAGGTGCGACAACACAACAATAGAGATTACCAGATTGGCATTTTTTTTTACTCCGTATATGTTTTGACAGTGAACCATGTTTTTGTTTAGCACGTAAGGATCTTTCATGTATGATACAACTGTAGGTATGCCGTTTGGTTAAGAGATGAGAGAAAAAAATTTGACTTATTTTGTAAATTGTGTGATGTTTATGTTGCAAAAATTAGTAAGTTAGTCAGTGTCTTCTCTTGTTTCCATTATGTTCTTATTGGGTAACTTGTGCCCAATCTTAGCTCAATTATTGTACGAGAGATTGTGTTATTGGTTTGCTTAGGTCATTTTCATTCTCTTTATCATTCAATTTTGAGGCCTTGTGTTCCGTTCAGACTGTAATTTAGGTGATAAGGATTCTATTGTTGAATTTGTCTGTTGTCTATGTGTTTACCAATAAAAAGCAAACTCCTGCAATCAAACAACTAATTATGCTAAAAGCTTTGTTCCACTTCTTCTGTGATTTTGTTTAAAGCTTCTGAAAGGTGGATTGGGTTCCACATTGTAAAAATTTCCTTTTCCATAGTTTACCATACTGATTGTGTCGATCAAAAGTTGAAGTACTGTACTTTTGTTTCAAGGCCTGATCTTGTCCCAGTGTTAACTGGGAGTAACAACTCCTTCTAAGTTATTGTGTTATAGAGTAGCAGTCCCGTAATGTAGCTCAACAGCTGCTTGTTTTCGCCGTTATTGCATTGTATATCTCCGTTTTAAGTTAAAGAAAATGCCAATTTGTTTCTTCTTTTGGTTCATAAAATCTATAACTAATGATGCACTGAAACTAATCTCAGGTTAGCTTAGATCCGGGTTGCTTGGCTAGCTTAGAACCGGGTGCACCACGCATAATGTGGTCTGTATCCGTATAAATACGTTGAATTCCTACTGGTGGATAGCTTAGCTTCTACCTTCTTGCTTATTCAATTATTTCTTATTTATTTTTGACCTTTTTCCTTATATATATAATCCTTGTATTTTGATTTATGATGTTATCTATAGTGACAATGGCAAAGAAGAATGAGCAAAGTAAGGGTAAGGATATTGCTGGTAGGAAAAAGGCTGATAAGAAGAACACTGGTAAAAGAAGGTTGTTAGGGAATTGGGCAATGTAAATCTGGAGAACTCCGAATCGGAAACTCTTCATCGGAGGAATCTGATTTTGATTATTCTTACAATATTGATTATGATTCCGAAAGTGATGTGACAAATATGGTAAGGAGGTAAATCACCAAATACTCTAAAATTTTTTGTTGTTGTGTATATTATTCATTTATATGTTATGATATATGTAAATGCAATGTATACGTAGAAATCGGTTAAGCGTAAACGCGTGAGGAGGGGATCAAAAGTTGTTAAACATCTGAAACCTCTAGATGTGAGTACCGTAAGTAATAAACCATATTTGAGTTGTGCGATATTGTTACATACTGTGGAAGAGGTTCTTGTATATTTTCATATCATTGATAAGTTATTATTTTTAAATTGTTGTTTGTAGGGTGTTGGAGCTGAAGTTATACACGATTGTAAGGTATTGCAAGCTTTTGTGGATAGATTTGGGAAATCTAAGGTCAGTTCATAACTCTTTTAGTGTGTGTTTTGTTTTGTCTGTGTCTTGTCCATGTCATGTCAACATGTGAACACTTAAGATGTGCACTCTCAATGGTCTTAGAACTAAAAGTTGAAGTTTAGAGTGTGAAGAGTAGGGCATCTGTCTTGACGTGTTACGTGTGAAGGGCATGGCATCTACTTTTCCGCGCTGCCTCTATCACTGCTAGAACATATAAAGCCATAAGGAGTTCTGACATGTCCTTTATCGCTCATAATAACGAGCTTGATAAGTTGATTTTGATTGGTGTATTTGTTGATCATGTGAATACTTACGATTGTCACTTGTAGAACATGACATGAATTTTAAGGCTAACGTTTGAACGAAGTATGGACATTAAGGAGAGACATCTAGAGTAAACTTGTTGGCAGACTTAACCATTCAATCGAAATGAGGAATTAGGGCTTTAGAACTATAAGAAAAATCACATTGGTAAATTCAGAACATACGATCCAATAAAGTCACAAGCATCAGTCGTGATACATGGAACTTGACCCCATCTGCAGCTTCTGAAGTTTGCAGTCCATTACAGATCTCATGGGTCATAACTCATTGTCAGTCTCAGATTAATGTACATAGATTCTATCAACATTCTTGCCTACTATCTACTATGGGTAGTGATTTATGAACTTAATACATGTTTAACCAATTGAGTGTAGAACATTATGATAGTTTAGCTAAACAGGTAAGGTGTGACTGAAACAAAAGGTACTATGTCATCGTAATTGCATAACACATAGGTACTGAGATGTGCACTCTATATGGTTTCAATTGTTTATCTCATTTTTTGTGTGTTGTGGTTTGTCATAGTTCTACCCTCATTTTGTTTTTTCCATGTAAATTGATTATGTATTGTTATGCTATTTTTGCACCAACCAAATGTGAATTGTCGAGTTGAGGCATTTGAAAATTGATGTGTCGAAGTTAAGTCCTCAAAATAGGGCAATTGTGGAAAAGATGAGATTTGGTTATTATTTTCATTTTCGTGGTACATCCTTCCCACGCCTTTTGTGCTATAGGTTGATGTCTCGGCCGAGACATTGGTAAACGTGGTAATGGGAAGAACACATTAGGCATAACCATGTCCACCCTTGATATCCAAAAACATTGAGAATGAGGGAGATGAAGAGGAGTTTAAGTTAGGGTTTTTGATGTTTTCGATAACCACCATTTTATGCCCAACTACTTGTTCTAGATTTCCACTTGCCTTGCTGCCTGCTGTTACCATATACCGTCAGTGTTCCAAATACGATCGGTGTGATCTTGTTTTGACTTGGTTGGGCCATATTGGTCGTAATTTTGCCAATAAGTTCTACGAGAAAGACTATATTGCAGGTGTAGGGGGATGTACGTATTTCCTTACGATAAGTTAAAATCAATACACATTTACCTCGTGTTTTTAGTCAATATACATTCACGTATGCCTAGTAATATACTAGTTTCATAATGTATTTCCTAACCTTTTCTATTTCGATCGGCTTGCAAGACCGCCTATTAGGTGGAATGAATTCCCCGTTGTCAAGGTATGAAAGTCTGAATTAGTTCACTTTGTAAGGAATGAAGACAAATTTCCTAACGGTGATTATGGAGACATTGGAGTAAGCTAGTTTATCTTGCTGTCTGTGTTGTGCAGGTGTTGAAATATATTTTTTTTCGTAGTTGTTCTTGTGAATTTGTTGTAATAGATGCTTGATGTAGCATATGGTGGGCGCCACCCTGTTGAGCCTCGGGACACCCTATATTAGGGAAATTCATCACAAGCTTTAGCGGTTGAGATATGCATTTTTGTCATGTTCTGAGATGATACATGATTAAAATCTTGTTATTGAAAATTAGTCACGTTATTTCCCGACTATGGTGTGAGTTCATTTACTGAATGTGGTTATATTATGGTGATATTGGTGGTAAACCAGGGGGTGGTGAATGATTAAGTGGTGGATCACGAGGTAGTGAGGGATTCTCATTTTCATCTCCAAGATTTAAATCATCACGGGATTCATAAAAAATTTCATCATCTTCATCATCCAATTTCCAATACCCCTCATATCACCTCTAGTATGTTGTTTGCCACAGTCTCATTCATATCCTTCTGCAACAGGGCAGCATTTTGCAAATCTTGAACTACAATTGAGATAGGATTAGAGACGTTTAGATCTTGCTAGTGCGGACAGGATTGGGACACTAGAAATACAGGTGGGAATCTTGGTGGAGCTGCTGGTGGAGATTTTCGTCCAGATTTAAGTGGAGATCTTGGAAATGTTGACAGAGATCTTGGTGAAGGCTGTTCTTCTTTGAAATTGTCTCTCTTATTTGCTTTAGCTTTTTCTTTAGATATTCGCTTGTGGTACTTCGTGAGGTTCGCTGCTCCCTTGCGCTTTCTTCCTGGAGGATCGTTCTCATAACAATCATTACCATCATTAGTACTTTCACGTGAGGGAAGAGTTACACCATTATCCCTAAGTATAGGGGGCAAGATACCAGCAATTTACGCATGCACATGACATGAAATTAAGAGTGACCATCAAAATGACGACTAGTACACCGGAAATGGGTAAACAAGAAAGATTTCATTTAAAGATAAACGTCCTTCCCTGTCATGGCATTATCATTTCACCACACACCTCTCCCCTTATCAATGGTAATGAAGCATAAAATATCATTGTTCCGGGCTATTGATTAATAATTTCTGAACAAGGCCAACTATTATCACAATAACACTTAGGGACGTAGCAAGGGAGATTATCATGAGGGGGGCTGAGGTAATTAATACTAAGATAAGTATATATAACGCCAGTCATACTTATGAACGAAATCTTAGATAATGAATAGAAAAGAGTGATCATAATAGTATTAAAACTAGTTAAAAGTTTATCCAAACGAAGATATGCTATAATAATAAAATACTCCATGTAAAACATACCTAAAATCGAAATCGACGTTCCTTATAGTCGTGAAATGCATTAATAATTGAATCGCCTTGGATTTTGTTCTCAAATTCTCGTTCTAGGTCAATCATCATGCAACTTTGAAAAAAATCATCATCCATCTTATTACAAAGTTTGGTCTGGACGACATTCACTCGAGAGAATGATTGCTCACTTGGCGTAGAAACTGGAAGAGTCATCACAAGTTTTACTACCCGAAAGATAAGTGGACATATGCTCATTTGTCCCGTATTCACCAACCATCCACTCAAATCAGAAACGGTCGACAGTTGTTTAAGTTCGGGATAACGAGATAAATCAACTTCAAAGTGACGTAATTGCACTTTCAATGCTTCCTTTTCGACTTCTGTGAAGTCCTCAGGATAGTATTACTAACCGGATTACAAACATCGTCAACCTTGAAATTCTTACCTTATCCTCTAGGCTCCAAAGCACAACTAAGAGTTAGAAGCTAGACTGATTCTCATTAATCCTACTATCTAACTCTTGCAATTGCACATCTTGCAATTGCACATCAATTGCGGCATAAAATACATGCACTCGATAATGAGCTCAAGTGTCTGATCTTGTTGACGACGAGTTCGACCACCCTGTTCATGATAATTAGAGCTCATATCAGGGACATCTATATTACGCATTTGGCAAAACAAATAACCTTATTCGGGAGAGAATGTCATCCGTGATCTACTGTAGCATTATCTTTGTGTTTTCAACAAGATTTAACAACTTTGAAATATCTTATGACTTTCGATGCAAAGCTTGAGTGAGCATATCAGAGACTTCTAAATTTCTCCTCATAAGGTGCAAAATGAAAACAAAATCAAATGAGGGGATAGTCTTAAGTGCTATAGTTGCTTCCCCCACATTCTGATTGTGTACTTCCTTCATCAATGTGCTTATAGAGGACATATCAAGTAGAGCTAAACATCTTTATCAAACTTCAAATTGACCTCAAGTGAGAACTCCAACAAGTATCACCAGACCTTTGCAGATTAATAGCTTGATTCAAACCCCTTCCAGTTTCAAGTTCCATCGTTCTCCGATCCACTAACATAGAGATCTCATCAGAATAGGATGACCTTAATTCATCCATATGTTTATTAGAAGTCTGTATAACATTCACAACAAAGGTCAACTTAGAGAAAAACTGAAAGATAGGAATAACCTCTTTTGCAGTAGCAACAAGAGCCAAATGTGAACATAATAAGCAAAAGGACAATCTTCAGCAATTAGCACTTGCAATCCATTCCACCTACCACGCATGTTAATTGCTCCATCATAACCTTGGCCTCGCAAGGTTTTTTTTTTTTTTTATTTTATTTTATTTTATTTTATCATAACCATAATGAGAAAGAACTCGAAAAATTTCATCTTTTAGAGTCACTACAATGGTATTTGGAACATGAACTACGTACGCTGAAAAACCGTTCTTTCACTAATCCCATATCATCAAGAAATCTCAAAATGATGGCCAGTTGTTGTTTTCCGAATAGATCTCCAGCCTCATCAACAATAAATTTTAAATTTTGCCTCACCAAATTCTTTACGGATTGCTTCTTTTGTTTTATCAGCCATTATATGCAAAACTTGTTGTTGTATGTCTGGTGAAGTGTAAAGAGCATTTCCTAGACTATTTCCTAGAACAACTTCTTTCAAATGATCATTAAAAGAGGCTTGATGTTTCACAAGTTCAAGAAAATTTCCTCGAGTTGCAAAATTCTCACTTTCATCTAGACCCCTCATTGGCATACCTTGTACAGTTAACCAACGAATGCTTCAATTAATGATCGAAGTCTTAATCTATTATCAGCAATTTGTTTCGAGGTGAACTTAGCATATATATGTGGTATGTGCCCCGATTGATTGAGAAAATAATAATACTCTTTCTCAGCAACCTGATGAGGCGAATTATGATCTTTTCCCACATGCATACAAAAAGCATATTTTTTTTTCGTTCACCTTTTCCAGTTACGAAACTCTTCTATTGTAAAAGATCTATAAGCAAGGTGACCATTTGGCTTACTAAAAAGAAAACACTTAAAACAAAAAGCAACAACTTTCTCGGGGGAATACTCTAACCATGATTCAAATTTCGCATACCATGTATCCTGAAATTGACGGCTAGGTCTTTTATCATTTTCCATTGATGACTAAAATGGACCCTCTGCAATATAAGCTCGCCGTATGTAATTTTTTACTTGTTCAGAATGGTACTTTCATATTTGCTTACGTTTCCCTGGATCTCGTTCCAAAAATTAAGAATTAGTTTCTTGCAATTCAATTCGTGTCACTTTTGTTGGCCTAGTTTCAGGAGGTGAACTTTCGGTAGGTGGTGTAGTAGTTGCTTTAACATTTTCTTTTTTCAGATGTTTCGCTCGCTTTTCTTTTGTAAAATTCGGTTATTGTCGGATTTTCCCCATTACACACTGCAATAATTTTAGATTAATTATACATCTAAGTGAATTTAAATAACCTAATTTAGAAAAAAAAATTGCAAAGCTAACATATAACGCTTAACGAATTAAACAACACAATTGCAAACCAAATAAAACCAGATAGTTATCATTGAATTTATCATATAAATAGAACAAAAAACACAATTCACAAACTATTCTAATAAGTAATTGCACAATTAAGCTTACAAATCAAAACTAATTTGAATAAATTCAACATTTAATTGAAACTGTAAATGAACACCCGATGAAAAAGTAATGATTTTGACCCCGTAGTGAGAAATTAACTGTAACAAAGATAAAGTCCAAAGTACAATGCTGCGTCTGCGGTTTCATATGACATTGTTTTTGCCCTTTCAGACCTTTCAGTTTAGCACAAAAATAAAAATAAAGGAAAGAATAAAAAATTACTAGAAAACAAATAAAAAAATAAGTAAAACTAATGGGTCCCACAACTTTCCTTTGATCACTTATTCACGTGGGTTCTGTTACTAGATTTTTAACGTGAAGAATAATAATGATTGTGTGGGCTATTATGATTTTTTAATATTTTGGTAACCGAACTCAGCCTACGCAAAGAATTTGTTGTCAAAATGTTAAGGGGAGCTTGGGCCCCTGTAGCCCAAATGTTAGGTTCGTCACTGATAACACTTTCTCATAAACCAAATTTGAGTCTGATTTGCCAATTCGCACAAAATCACCATAATATAGCCACATTCAGTAAATGAACTCACACCATAGTCAGGTTATGAAGTGACTAGTTTTCATGAACAAGAGTTTAATCATGTCTCATCTATGAACATGACAAAAAAGCATACCTCAAACGCTAAACCTTGTAATGAATTTACGTGATATAGGGTGTCCCGAGGTTTAACAAGGTGACGCTCACTATATGCTACATCAAAGATCAATAATAACAAATTCTCAAGAACAATTTGGTAAAAAATTTATATCAAAATCTGCACAACAATGACGGCAAGATAAACGAACTTACTCCAATGTCTCCACAATCACCGTTCGGAACTTTGTCTTTATTCCTTACAAAGTGAACTTATTACGACTTCCATACCTTGACAAGGGGGAATTCATTCTACCTAATAGGCGGGCTTGCAAGCCGATCGAAATAGAATAGCTTGGAAATATATTATGAAATTAGTATATTACAAGGCATACGTAAAAGTAAACTGACTAAAAACACGAGGTAAATGTTTATTGATTTTAACTTATCGCAAGGAAATACGTACATCTCCCTACGCCTGCTACATAGCCATTCTCGTAGAACTTATTGGCAAAATTACGACCAATATGGCCCACCCAAGTGAAAACAAAATCACACCAATCGTATTTGGAACACTCACGATATAAGGTAACAGCAGGCAGCAAGGCAAGTGGAAATTTAGAACAAGTAGTTGGCCATAAAATGGTGGTTATCTAATACATCAAAAACCCTAACTTAAACTCGTCTTCATATTGGCGAAGGGTGGACATGGTTATGCCTAACTAGTTTTTTACCCGTGCAAAATTGCACGGGCGGCCCGATTACATTACACTTTTTTTTCTTATTTAAATTAAACAAAATTTTAGAGGTGTAAATTAATATAATATGATTTACTTTGTTTAAATTACATATAAGGAATGAAAATTACGTTGAAGCTTTCATTGAATGGAACAGAACATGTCAATTGTGCATATTCGTTATTATGACTGTTAGTAAATCAAATTATATTCACCTCGACCGCATTTGTCCTTAGATTAGATTTAAAAGATGGATTAGTTGTTAAATCATGATTACGAACTCTGTTATTTATCGAGTACATTCAAGGGCATTCACAAAAAAAAAAAAAAAAAAAAACATCAAATTACTGGTGCAAGTAGCAATCGATTAATCTTTCCGTACATAAAATTAGAGCTATTATCTAGTTGGTAACATAAACCAACTTTCTTACTCGCTCTGTATGTAATAATCAAATCTTTCATAAAAAAAACGATTGCCTAAGATTTTCCCCAAATTAAATCAAAATCAATCCTAAATCATCCCTATATCCTCATCATATTCAATAATCCAAAATCAGTAAAACGTTTAATCAAACTGGTTATTCGAATTGAATTTTTGTGAATTTTTTTAAGTGAATTCTATCAGAACCAATTTTGACAACCCTCTTTTAAGCATACCTAAGATGAAAATAAAATGAAATTAAGATTCATTTTAACCATGATATTCTTTGATTATCAAAATCGTTGACCCAATTTTACCCATGTTAAGATGAAAGTTAATCAAAATTAAATGCTTTTTGATCAGGCATGATATTCTTGGATCAAATCCGTTGATCAAATTTCATCTATCTTTATATGTCAGTGAAACAAAATCAGATGAAGAATATGGAGTATAGTTTGTTTGATGAATCAAAAACTAATTTACTTTATCTAACGCGCTTTTTGTGTGTCATGAGCCTATTTGTTTATGACACATTACCCGTACTAACTCGCACACGTTTCAACTCTCATATATTAGTTTTATCTATCTGGCTCGCTTTTATGAGTCCTGAACCCACTTTTTATTACACATGATTGGTATCGACTCGCATCTTTTTTGATGCTCGTAATAAACTAATTTAGTTGTATCTGACTATCTGACACCATTTTATGTCATGAACCCGCTTTTTATGGCACATGACCCATATTGACTCACACCCGTTCTGACTCGCAGATGTTTATTACTATTTATTTGGCGCGCTTTTGTGTGTCATGAGCCTATTTTTTTATGACACATTACCCGTATTAACTCGCACCCGTTTCAACTCTCATATGTTTAGTTTTATCTATCTTCCTCGCTTTTATGGGTCATGAACCCACTTTTTATTACACATGATTAGTACTGACTTGTATCTGTTTTGATGCTCGAAAAAACTAATTTAGTTGTATCTGGCTATCTGACACCATTATATGTCATGAACCCGCTTTTTATGACGCATGACCCATATTGACTCACACCCGTTTTGACTCCCATGTGTTTATTTCTATTTATTTGGCGCGCTTTAAGTGACATGAAGCCACCTTTTATTACACATGACCGCTATTGATTCTCGTATGTTTAGTTTTGCTTGTCAAATCTTACACGACCCGTAGACCCAATTTGACCCTTAATAAGACAATAAAGATTATTTTCTAATTTTTTGTTCCACAAAAGAAATGATTATTCTCTAATTTGATATTAATTGAAGAAATGATCAAATTTTGTTTCCAAATAACTTACTGTAGAATATATGGGTACAATTATTGATCGAAATCTTTGCTTTTTATTTTGGACGGATTGATGTCCTTTATATATAATTTAATAAAAGAATCAACAAAATCAATTGCCTTAGTGGTTGAAATGTTATAATATAACTTTGAGGTCGCAGTTTCAAACCTTCATAGCCTCATTTTTTAAGAATTTATTATGTGGCAGGTGATGAGGTGTCGATGACATCAGCAAATGACATCATTGATGATGTGGACGCAAAAATTTACACTAAATGTTTTGCCTATTAGTTAATACTAGTTTATTGGCCCGTGCAAAATTGCACGGGTTGTTATATGAACTTGGTCATAACTCTATTTTATTACTCATAATTAAAGCAAAATTAGGACTGTAAAAAAGTTAACCGATCAGATGTGACCCTTTGTTCAAGGTCAATAGCCTTTTTTTTCCTGATCAAGTTCTGGCCATAGATAACTCGAACCCGTTTTGACCAGTATTCTTTTGGGTTAAACTTGAGATGGCCCGTTGTCCCAGTTTTTCTATAATTAAGACGAAAAGAAACGTGTTTAATTGGTATCATCTTAGAGAAATTATGTTTGATTCAATGAAAACAGTTTAATAAGTATAGCCGAATTTATTTCAGTACTTACGTTGCAGTACCTTCATAGCCTCATTTTTTCAGAATTTATTATGTGGCAGGTAGGGCTGGCAAACCCGACCCGACCCGATTGGTTGACCCGAAAATCTGACCCGATAAGACCTGAAATTGTGATCAACCTAACCCGACAAAACCCGACCCGATGATGACCCGAACCGATACAACCCGATGATGACCCGACCCGACCTCCTGTTACCCGACAATGACCCGACTTGTAATGCCAAAAACAGAACTAACGTCCATAAATGACCATTAGCAACTAAAACCGATTGTGACCCGACTCAAAACCGACCCGATCCGGCACAAAATTTCCTCGATAGAACCGACCCAAAACCGACCCGACCCAACCCGAACCCGACCCGAAGGATCATCTGACCCGGTATGACCCGACCTGTTACGAACCGACCCGCTATAACCCGACCTGACGACCCATTTGCCACCCCTAGTGGCAGGTGATGAGGTGGCGATGACATCAGCAAATGACATCATTGAGATGTGGACGCAAAAATTTACACTAAATGTTTTGCCTATTAGTTAATATAATATGTGTTTTTCCCATTACCACGTTTACTCAATGCCTCGACATATTTATCCATTATTGTTTTCTTCAAAATCTCACTATCACCAAAAGATTCTCTCGGAACAGGTTCGCCTGTACAAGGAATCCCTAAACTCCAATTAACTTGGATTTTTGATAATATCAGCAGCAGTAAGAACCATCCGATACGGATCCAGCCGAGACATCAACCAATAGCACTAAAGGCGTGGGAAGAATTTACCAGCAAAATGAAGCAAATGACCAAATCTCATATCTTCCACAATTGCCCTTTTCCGAGGACTTAACTCCGACATAGCAATTTCAAATGCCTTCACTCGACAATTCACATTTGTTTGCTGCAAAACTAGAATAACAACTAGTTTTTTGTACCCGTGGTTTCACGGGTTTGTGTTTGATTTGTTTGAAGGATATATTAGTATATATTAAGTTGCTAAAAGAAACAGGAGGTGAGTACATTAAGTTTGTAAAATAAGCCGAGAATAGTGTTGGCCCGTTAAATAAAATTTTGAATAAGTGAATGTTTTGTTTTATGTTTCCAAGCAACATATGAATGACAAATTTTGTGCCGTAAATTAGGGAAGCACCCTTGTTCTGTTGTCATCTTCATGGTGTAGTAATCGTATTTGTTTTTGGTTCTTGGAATGGCAAATTGTGTTATTTACTCATATGTCTTCTGTATCCTCTTGGTTGTTGTTGCTATGGAGTTTTTTCTCCTTCTTTCTGAATACTTTGATTGTTAAATGTTTAGATCTTGTAGTAATTGTAGTAACTGCAGGAGAAGGGTTTTATTTTCTATTTACTATTTGCAATATCTTGTTGTAGGTTGCATACTAATATATTTCAATGTTGGGTCGCGTGGGTGAAATATAAGTTTCTTATAGTTGAATAGTACCCTTGCTCACATAGCCTATGTGGTGGAATGTTACCCTGTTACTCAACACTTGGCCAATATTTATTTTCGTAACATGGGGGCACTTTCAGTTGCATTCCCCCTTGTCATACAATATAATCTGATTTCCTCTAATGATCTCACTGTTAATTATTTTTCGCAAATGAATCAAAAGTTATCCGTAGATCGTTGAAGCTGTATTAGAGGAACTTGAGATCAAACCACCAGATGAAGGCCCGTGAAATCACGGAATTGTGAATAGGACAATTCATCATGAAAAATAATTGCCCAAAAAATACATCTACCGAGCTATCACGACATGGAATAGGGGCAGGCCTCTATCTCATGCCCTTTTCTACCAATTTGATGATAACTATGTTTGTGGAAAGGGAAACTCTTTAACTCCAATGCGAGTTAAGACTCCTGCCATTAAATGGGGTAATAAATGTACTCGTTCTACACGAGACAAAATATAACTCAAAAGAGTTCGAAAAAGATCTAGTGTCAACCTAGAACTGCTTCCAAACATTGTATATCGGATGCTTGCTTCTAATGATATGTCCTGCATTTCTGTACTAAACTATCATTCTTTATCCTAATCTCCACCTCAACAAAATTGTGTTTCAGGATGACAATTGCTGACCTTTTCCTTTACGACATCAGTCCATTAAATAACCATGGATAGGCTGATATTAGCTTCGTATATTGATTGTGCATAATTTGTGGTGTCACCATGGATTTCAACACATGACCTTTCTGATTAAGTTACTGCACCATAAGTAGCATGTAATCATTCCGGGGAGCATTTTTTCTGATTCGCTGTTTCCACAACTTGGGTTCAGAGTAAGTTAAAGAGCCATGTTAAGTTGACCGCAATCACACCTGCAATTAGAATTCGAAAGTAAACAAATAGAAATCGCCTACAATCCGATTAAAGAAACAATAGAGGAACAATATGAAATCCAATGAGAGCACACATACGTAAAAAGAGACTTGGCTTAAATAATATTCACTCAATAACTTTCTCACCATGGAAAAAAAATGATACCTAAAGAAATCATCACAACTCCAAGATTTAGTTCAATCAAGCCTCATTCTTAGAGCTTTAAGAAGTAAGAAACACATACCTTATGCATACTCATAATCATAATCATTTTTCTAAGAGACTGTAATAATTATGCTTTAACCAAACCCTTGAAGCTCAAACATTTCAAAAGCAACTCAGAAGACATTAAGTGGTTCAAGCCAAATAAAAACCAAACCCGATGTTCCAAAATCAAGTATTCAGCCCAAATGCATATTCAACCCTTGTATACATTATGTTGATAGATCATACCTCTAAGGCTATACTGTTCTTTATTGGGTGGAAATAGTTTAAAAGATTAATCGCACCATATCTCACTACTCAGGGGTGATATATTTACATTTTAAATATATAGAAAAAACCTCTAATTCGATCAAAGACTTAATCAAGCTCGTTTTCAAGGCATTTCCTATACTATATGACAGCTTATAGCTTCTGATATTATGGTACACTTCTCTCTCCCTCTATCCTCTTTCTAAAACTCAACTCTCTTACAAAAAGAAAACTTTGGCTTGCAACTATTGTTTTAGCAACAAAAGTTCTCTGCTTTCCGCTGGTTCAAACTTTTGCACACCATCTCTTCATGCACTTTTGCAATATCAGCTATTTTCTTTTTTCTTAAGCTCTTTACTGCAAGCTTCTAAATTGTAATCATGAACTTCAAAAGAGTGCTATTCTTTTGAGTTTTTCTATAGCAAAGATGGTTGCAGTTTGTGTAGCAAACTTTAAATCTATCCTAGTTTTTACCTTTAATTTTTTTTAGTTACATAGTTTTTATCTTTATTTTTATACGCAATCCATCATTTTGGTGTCTTATCGTTATAATTGTTGTGTACCTTCCGTTGCTCTTATAGTAGTGTTGTTGAAAAAAGGGGTCCTCAATCAACCAAGGTATCGAATAACAATGTTGTAAAGCAATGATACTAATAGTATGGTTGTTTACATGTTATATACATAATTAATAGTTATCCAAAGAAATTGTATGTCGATTTTTGGATAAAAATAATAGTTATCTAAAGGAATTGTATATACAGAATTGGGTATATAGATTTGTGACTACACATCCGATATCATGAATTGTGACATATTACTTGCTTACTCAATGGTAGGCAAATGTCGTAGGTCGTTGCACCAAATTAAATGAATACTTATCCTAAAGTTATGGTATAGGGTAAGCAAGTTTGTATCCACATGAAATAAGTTATTGTGTAGGTATGTAATGTCGATTGGGTAACCAATTGGGGAGAGGTTTTGATTGAGTATGAGTAACTAAACAAATAGGAACAAAATGGAAACAAATAAGGGTTGAATTCAATTAATGACAAATCTTGGCTTTATACTTCAATCTACTACAGTTTATCAATTGATCATAGAGCGAGATCCACCTATCTATCAATATGAGCACGTTGTTACGAAATTAAGATGTCAATTCTTTCTTCTCTAGCTATTTCTAACGAATCAGCATATCGAAAATAGCCCTGACTATCAATCAATCTAAATCACGCGTCTAGATATATCTAAATAGCTGCAATTAGATCTAAGAATATCAACAACAATAATCAATAAGAACACACGTGATTCAATTAAGAAATAAATCAATTCTCCCTTTTATCTATTTAACGTTGAATCAACAGTCGATTAAACAGACTCATCTTACTTAAATCAGCACATTTAAAGAATTGAAAGAATCTTAGCTTACTAGTAACCAACATCCTACTTTTCAGACTCATTCGTTACCTAGTGAAATGAACTGATCTTAACACCACTCTTATTCACATACTCAAAACTCGCAATTGTATTGTTTAAGCTTTTGATTCTTTGTTAGCGATTCAATCGTATTCGATTTACAACACAAAAAACGTGAGAAATCATGAGTTCAGATCCTGGAGTAGGCCAAAGTTCGAAGGTGAAGAGCGTAGATGATTGGTTGCCTCTTACATCGAATAGGACTGCGAAATGGTGGTGCTCGGCCTTTGACAATGTAATAGCCATGGTTCGAGCCGGCGTCCTTAGCCTCCCCGATGCTATGTCACAGCTTGGGTATGTAAACTATATATGTATATCATGTTATAATTAATGTTATAATGTTATGTACATAACTCATACAGAGTATAATCTTTTCATCTAGGTTTAATTTTTCTCTACCCAAATCTAAAATTTGATGAATTGAGATATATCTTAATTAAATTATTGATATGAATCACATTACCTTAATCAAAATTAATGACACGACATGATTTGCTACAGACTTATTTATTAGACATGAATTTCATATACATATAGCGTTCGAATTTTGATCGATATAGATTGATACGTATAATTCAAGTGTACATAACGCATGTACAACACTAACTATTAGCCAATGTGAAATGCAGGGGACCAGGTGTGACAATGATGGTACTGTCATGGGTAGTGACTAGGGGTGAGCAAAATCGGATATCCGAATCCGAAAATCCGAAATTTTGGTATCCGATATCCGATCCGAATACAATCGGATATCCGATTTCAATATCCAATGGATATCGGATATCCAATTTTTTGGTTCTTTTGTTTTACAAATTGTGTTTTGCTGATTCAATCGTATTGAACGTTGAATGTTTTTAATATTTCTTTTAACATTTCAACTAAATAATCGATCTCTACAAATGAATGACGAGATTTAGGATAGAAAAATAGTTTTATATGAAGAAAAAGTCCAACTCCAACAATACAAAAAATAATTGAAGGCCTAGTCGAATAAAACCAAGGAATAATAGCCATGTTAGGATCGGATCGAATATCCGATTTCTTTCAAACTGATATCCGAATCCGATACGATATCCAAAAAGTTCGGATACGGATATCCGATCCGAACCGATTTTTGGATCAGTTATCCAAAATTTCGGATCGGTTATCGGATCGGATTTACGGATTTTCGGATAATCGGATATTTTGCTCAGCCCTAGTAGTGACCTTATACACATTATGGCAAATGGTGGAGATGCACGAGATGGTGCCAGGCAAGAGGTTCGATCGATATCACGAGCTCGGACAGCATGCTTTCGGGGAGAAGCTAGGGATGTGGATAGTGGTGCCGCAACTGCTGATCGTTGATGTTGGTACAAAAATTGTGTATATGGTCACAAGAGGAAAGTCACTTAAGAGGATCCATGAGTTGATTTGCCAATGTTGCAAGCCTATTAAACTTACGTCGATTTCATTCGATATTCGAGATTTCTACAAATTTTTGTGTACATCATTTGTCACGAGAAATCTATATGTGTCACATGTATAAACGAGTGATCTATGAACCTAATGACTGTGTAGAATCATATTGGTAAATCTATATATGTCACCTATGAAACACGGATACATCTCCCAAGTGACGTGTCCGTGTCTAATACGGTATCGGACACGGACACCAAGAGCACACCAGGAGGACACGAGACGGACACGCCGGACCGGTGTCCGGTTTATTCTTTTTTTACTCGAACACAAAACCCGGTTTTTTACACACTGGACACTAGTTGGACACCTCTCAGACACCTCTAGGACTCAAAAAACAAACATTAAGCAAGAATTTGGGCGAAATAGACATGGTTAATCTCGAATTGCTTAGCGTTTCCCTTGACATATTCAATGATCATTTGTGTAATATCTTCATTTTGAAATTCTTTTAAGTTTGAAAGTTGAAAACTCTCATTATTTTATTAAAATAATAATATTTAATTTATATTAATATATTTCTATTAAAAAAAATGGCGGTGTCGATGTCCTACATTTCGAGATTGAGGTGTCGCGGTGTCCGCGTCCTCCCGGTGTCGGTGTCGGTGTCCGTACTCGTGCAACATAGTATGTCACGTGTACTCATTTAAGCCATATGCGCTAGTCTTTAGGCATTGGGATAATATTGTTTATATCATCATGGTGCAGTTATTCTACAATTGTGTGGGTGGCATCACTAGTGAAGGGGATACAAGAAAATGTGGACTACTCTCCTCGAGGTGAAACCCTGTTGTGGAAGGGTGTCGTCTTCACCTACATTGTTGTTACTCTTTGTTACTTCCATTTTGGCTGGATTGGGTTCCTAATGTTTGGGAACTTTGTTGAAGATAACATTCTCATTAGCTTGGAGAAGCCTACTTCGCTTATTGTTACTGCTAATGCATTTGTCATTATATTCATGTAATTAGTAAGTTATCACGTAAAAGTTCCTTGATTTTCTATCTACTAAATAAAGTTGTCATATATTTCAAATAATTTTGGTTTCAATCTCACATTTCGACTTTTTGATATAAACTCATTTCATGAAAATAATTTGTGAAATGACTTCTCACTCATTGACAACTTTAAACTTATGGTATAGTTTGTGGTTTATTGGTAACTCGTTGCACTTAAACTTTTTCGTGATACAGATTAGTTGCGAGTATCGAATACATGTTGAAATTATCTGTCGTGTAGGTATTTACAATGCCGGTGTTTGACATGGTGGAGACATTTTTGGTGAAGAAGATGAATTTCGAACCTTCAATCACCCTTCGATTCATCACTCGCAACACATATGTTGGTATGCATTTCTTCACAAAAAAATAACAATACCGTACGTCTTTAACTTCACATAATCCGGTATTTGAATAATAATCCAACTTTTCATGACTTTTTGTATTGACCAGCTTTCACAATGTACATTGGGATTACCTTCCCCTTCTTTGGTGGCCTTCTTGGGTTATTCATAGGATTTGCTATGGCCCCAACAACATACTACGTAAGTCATGTTACCCATATTTCCTTCAAGACGTCTATTTTAACAAGTTTTAGCTAACACTGTCCTATATATAGTACATTTGAATGTACAACTACCTCGAATAGCCACCAATCGCCGCAAACAACCACGGGAATCGAGGATTTTCTATCCTATCACCTACACTATGCAATCTAACCGTACCTGTAACATTCCAAAATTTCAAACGATTTTATAATATTATTTTGTCAATTATAATTACTCTTTCGTCAAAAATCTTTGAGTCGAGTTATTTGTACCGTTTTGATTAGCTTAATCATTCTCC
>JBBYHQ010000007.1:2916425-2936876 GCA_038382645.1 Spergularia azorica | reverse complement strand
AAAAGAACTTTTCGGAAAGATGATGTTTTATACTCCATCTTTGTTATTGCTTCCATTTCAATCAGAAAACAAGCACTTGAAGAGAAAAAAATGAAGTACTAGCTGTCACAACTCACAACACATAGAAACTCATGTCGAGAGAAATTGTATCACAGAGTCACAGTCAGAGGCTTGTTTTTTTTTTTTTCTGGGATGGTTGCATTCATTCTCTTTAAAAGGGAAGTTAATCACGAATTTGAAGATCTCTAGGCTTACAATCTACGGGGAATCCCCTGCTCATAAGTTTTGCATATCACGCCAAGGGGACAAAAAGAAAGCCAATGAGTATGAGTAAAGGATGGTCAGTGTTTACTTGTTCAATCCGGATACTTTACGGAATGGAAGAAGATCATGATGCTTGTGTGTGACTGAATTCTCACATTTGTATTTATGCTTCTTTTTTTAGTCGTAACAAAATTTTCAACCAAAAGCAGATAACATTGCAAGGCCTGGATAAATGCATAAATTACTGACTATATACATCCTTAATGGTGTTCAGCAATTTTACTTTTGTAGACTATTACATCATTTTTGCCTCCAGTTGATGCGTATGTTTAGTCCAAATGACATCCTACTATAGTACTATCCTAACACTTCATGGAACCATTTCAACAAATATGATATCCAAAACAGCTGCATACACAAATGGCTTTCTATCAGGTCTAGACATTCTCAACCTCCTTATGACATGCAATGGAATATCAAAGCGAACAACTCTATATGAATTAGACTCCATCTCCAAAAAAAAAACAAAAAAAAGAGTTGGGAGTTCTGAATCAAATAGATTAACCAAGCATCTCACTGATAAATCCCAAACTTCCACAGTTCCACATACAGGCCATTTTCCCGCACACGCTATATATTACACATTAAATTTGAAATACTAAATCATGCACATCATGCAGAATCAAAATAGTTTTTTTCATCAGTAGAGAGTGAGATACTGACTTCGTTGTAGTCTTGTGCAATCAAAGCGCTGCCAGCGAAGTAAACTATGCAAATTAGAGATACTCCAACAGCAATAGTGTATAAATACGAACGACTCTTTGAATCTGAGAACGAACCAACCTGTGGAACGAAAATGGTTTCCAATCAACCACAATTTACAAAGGAAAATGAACAGTGCATTTCACAACAAGGATCTACTAAGATTAACATTCATTCTGCAAAAAGTAGGAAAAAACCTAGAACATTAACCCCCCCCCCTCCCAAATACGCCGGAGCCTTGCTTTTGGAGTAGTGATCATCACACTGATGACTAATGAAATGATTTTACACTCTACACTTAGAGAGGAAGAGTAAAGAACAATGAGACGAGAGTAAAACTCAATTGTCCTTTTCCCAATCACCGTTCAAGCAGGACCACCAAAAACAAAACAAAAAAAGTTACCATTCAAGCAAACCCATTACAAAAAAGGTGTAAACTTGCAACAATTTAACTTGCAAAAATTGCAAGCCAAAAAAGAGATCCCAAACACAAACACTAGCAGATCAAAACGTTTTTATTGGTGTCCTTTCTAATTGTCTGAGAAATTCCAATCATAAAAAAATGTGCACAGTAAGAACATGAGAATTTCCCTTAAATCTAACTTTCCGGATTCTCCGGGCACCGAATTCATGCACATATACACCCGCCCCACCATTGAAACTCAAACAAACAAGTCCAATTCAGCAACAACATCGTCAACACCACACAACATTACCCCAGTGTCTCGAAAACTCCAACTCTCACTAGACAAGTGGGCGTTCGATGTACGTAGCCTTACCTTACCTTTTTACCCCTTCGTTAATAGAGAGAATGTTTCGAGATGACCCATAATGGAAATTCGTTTTGAAAAACTGATGCAATTAAACAGTTCCCTAATTTTATGCATTTAGAACAACAATTGTATACAAGTGAAAACATAACTAAGGTAACTGCACAATAAAATAAAATAAAATAAAATAAAATAAAATAAAACTCCCCAAAACAGTGAAATACAAAATTCAAAGTAAATAAAAACAAAAACCACCACCTAGAAATTCCATAGGAAAAAAACAAAAACAAAACAAAAACAAAAGAAACAGAGAAAGAGAACTTACAGAAATGAAAGAAGTCATGTCTCCAGAAGCAGGACCACCATGAAACAAACCACTTCTTTTTAATCAGCAACAACAATTATTATTAGCATAAACAAAAGTGTTGTAAAAGAAAGCAGGCCACAAAAGTTAACTTTTTATTGAGTAGAAAGGCAAAGAATATACAGCAGAAGAAGATTAGAAGAAGATTATCAAAGTGGGTTAGCCTTTGGCATGATCAGACAGCATAAGTAAAGAATATGAATATTTTCTTCATATAGTATAGTATTAGTATAGTATAAAGTTTGGATTAAATTAGTATGAAATCAAGATTTGGTTTTGTTGGGTAATTTTGATTAATCAGGAAAATTATAATGATGGTATGAGAAATGGGTGTGAAGGAATTCTGACATAAATGCTTTGCTGCTATGATAATTTATAGCAAATGGTTCAAGTGTTGCTGTCTTATGTTGTTTTCTGTGGAAAAACGGGATAAAGTCTTTTGTTTTTGTTAATGTGTACGTGCCCTTGCAACACGGAACTTTGTAGGCATCGTGACTCGTGTGTGTGTTTTCAACGCCCATTCCTTTCCTCGTCTTCATTACTTGCTTTGATTTGTCACACGAAACACTCGCTGATTTTTTTTAAAGGTGCTTTTGATTACCTGAAACTTAAGACCTGGCAAGGGTATCGTTCAGACCGAATACGGACTAGGTCACTTTGTTTCGGGTCCGGATAAACTATATTTCGCTTCAGTTCCGAAATAAGGGTTAGGCATATTTGGTTTGATTTTAGTTCGGATTTGCTCGATGTTGGGCGAGTATCAAATAGGGGCATTTCAGATTAGGCTAATTTGGTGCATGCCTAATCGTGATGGAATATAATTATTTGTTTTACGAGTTACAATTGAGCGATTGTTATTGTGTTTCAGGTCACGCTTGGTTCAATCAACCATAGACAGGTCTAGTCAATTCGGATTGGGTCAAGTTTACTGTGCACACTTTCAGAAATAACTTAGTCTAATCCAGCATAATTTCGAGGAGTGATACTCCATCTCCCACATTACATTACATCATGCACATGAAATACTTTACATTGAGATGGTATGTAAGGCCAAAATTACGAATTCGTGCTTAAGACATTGTAGTTCTGCCATATAAGATGCATGTTTGGGCTCATCATGCACCAAACGCTCCAGGATACAAGCTACACCACTGAGCAACATTAACCACAGACTAGAGAACAGAGGAAGTTCAGTTTTACAACACATAAACTTCATCCTCCAGCAAGCATAAAATATGATACCACATGAGAGTATCTGGTCGTATGATGTACTCCTTGCTCTTGTATCACGGTACTAAACAGAAGTCTAACCACACATTAAGCAACAGCAGAATCCCATACCAACTAGCAAGTAGCAACAGATAACGATGGGTCGTTGCAGTAGGTCAAACACGCTTCAGGAACCGACTTTTCCACTCAGATTGGTTTTCCTCTCCTCGTAGTAGGGAGGGCGCTGGAAGTAGAAGTGGTTTCTCACATGACAGAGTCAAATCACTTCGTCGAATCAGATAGATGAAAGCATAGATTTCAAGAACTATCCATCAGTTGAAGCAGCAGCAAGCGTATTTTAGACGTTCGACATCAGATGGTCCAGCAGAAAGAAGAGTAAACTGATCATGTGTGAGAAATGCTCCAGGATACAGCTCTCCACAAGAAGAGTAGCTGATTAGCAAAATAGAGGTTGGCATTTAGTAGCCATTTTCACGAAATCAGCCCCTGGCCCACTGGTATGTCGGCTTAAACTTCCTACAATCATGAACAAGATTATTTACATCGAAAGCTCAAAGTAGATCAGTTCACCAAATGCTAATGGATAAAGACAAAAGAACATAGGGGCAATACAAGTTCATGAAGTACAATGCTCCCTTGCGCTGTATCAACATTCCTATTTAACAAAAAGAGTCCTCCATGGAAATCCACAACTGCTTAAAAACCACAATACAGCACCTCCTTTTAAATACTGGCATGGACACGGAAATCAGACTAGGATTTCCTTGATACATTATGACTAATCAAAATCTTGCTCCAGCTGGTTTCATATATGTAACTTATAAAACTGATAAACTTCACTTTAATAATGGCATAGAGTTGACGATTATAATATGGTAGGTACTTTTAAATGACAGTACAAAAAATGGGCAAGAAACGATGACTTTCATATTGTTGAACGTGAACCCTGAAATTATGATACAATGTTACATACTTCTATGATAGTTCAGATTAGTAACTCTAAACAAATAAGAATTCAATGGGAGCTCAAATGTCTGCTTGTGAGTCTCCAGAGGGTTTACACTTCAAATGCTAGGAAACATACATAGTCAAGGGCATTTGGTGCCATGCCTAAAGTAAGAAATATTTAGTCAAGGGCATTTGATGCCAAAATCCAGTTTTCTTTCTTGCTTAAAGAAAATGAAGGATTCCAGCGAACAAAGTTGAAGTCATCTGAATTCTTTGCCTATAAATGGCTTGCATTCCTCACTCCTTTGCAACGCAAATCAATCCGAAGTACTTCAGTCCATAAGCACACCACATTTTACGACATATACAAGGTTTTTAAGAATAATATACTAGGTTTTTTTTGTATATTACTTCTATAAACCCCTGCTTCTTACACAATTAGTATTGTGAAAGTAGCAGTCGGTGCAATTTTATTATAGGCCATCCATTAGTAGCCTGTCTATGTTTTCACATAGGCTAAGCCGCTAAGGCATGTGTACATCCGACCCCTCTTACCTCGCCATAGTCATAGGGGGTGCCTTTGAAACATTGCAGTAATGTTGTTGTATATTTAGTTGAGGTATGCTTATGAATTGAAGCACTTGAGTTTGATTTGTGTCACCAAAAAAAAAAAGCGCAAATTTGAATTACCACAAAATGAGGAAAATTGTGTCTTTTGTAAGAGAACTGTCCAATAGATAGACCATGTGTGAGGGAAGCTCCAGCCTCCAGGATACAGCTCTCTCCAAGAAGCACAGCTGATTTACCAAAATAGACGTTGGCAGCCATCTTCACGGAATCAGCCCCTGGCCCACTAATATGGTCCCACTAAAACTTCCTACCATTATGAACAGAATCATTTACAAAAGCTCACGGTACATCAGTTTCACTAAAAGCTGATGGAGTTTAAGCTACAAACAAGAGAACAGAGAGGCAATACAAGTTCATTAAGTACCAATGCTACGGCTACCTTGCGCTGCCAACACTCCTAATCAACAAAAAAGAGTCCTAGATGGAAATCTACAGCTGCTAAAACCACAATATAGCACCTTCTATTAAAAACTGGCGTCTACAGGGAAATTAGACAGTAAGATTTCCTTAATACATTATCAATAGCCAAGATCTTGCTCCAGCTGGTTTCATATATGTAACCTTTAAATATGACAAACTTCACTTTCATAATTGTAAAGACTTGACAATTATAATATCGCAGGTACTTAAAATTGAAGGGTACAACAAATAGTAGCAAGAAAAGATCACTTTCATATTGGTGAACCCTAAAATAATGATACAATGTCAGATACTACAACAATAATTCAGATTAACTCAGAAAATTCCAAACTTTCTTAAATCTCTAGTGTATTAATTTTCTCTCTCCTCTTCTTCAACTCTCTCGTAAAGCCCTCCAAAAGTCCCCAAAGGCTTGGCTTAATGGAAGACATGAATAACCAAATACGAATCCATTGGGAAAGCTTTCCCTTTTAAGCTAACTCGGGAACACAATCTTTTGCTTGTACGTTCGAGTCAACCGAGCACAAACCTATGGGTAACTTGTGGGCTTGTGGTTGGTCTACACTTCAAATGCTAGGAAACAAAAAAAAAGGTGATCATGGGGACCTTCAAGAAGTGTTCAGGCCTAAAGCGTTATCTTTGAGGCTTACTTGAGGCAAAGAAGAAGGGCCAAGCACACAAGCATGCCAAAGACGACCTATAAGAGATGAAGAGATGGCCAAATACACAAGATTGCTCAGCGAAGTGGTTAGACAACCCGTACCCGCTGGCCCTCCTGACTCCAATGTTCGAGTGGTACTTCCATCAGAAGAATCCGTAGATTTGCCACGACCATTGCTCTGTTTTTGTCATATCATATCTACAAAACTTGCTTCTCTCGTATACTCATTTTAGTTGAGGCATGTTTATGAAGGAAAAGGCTACGCATACAACATGTGTATGTGAATCTTCTATACTATTGGCCACTAAATATTTTTTAATGAAAAAAGTTTCAATATAAATTGAATTTTAAATCAAAATATAAAAATGAATGTTTAAAAATTTGAATTTAGTAAATGTGACAGCAACAAATTCTAATGCAAATAATCAACTTTATATGTAATCTATATGTTTGCTATTTTTCGAGATAACTTCCTAAATAACACTGACTAAAATTTTGATACTAATTGTAATTTCGAAACTAGCTAATCGACTTTACTTATAACTCCTATTTCCTAATTTAATATTGAAACTAGGTTAATTATAACGTCTATTCCCTAATTTATTTGCTGTTTAAATAAAACTAAATTAACCTAGTAACCTAATTGGAGGGCGCGGTGGTTTTGGGTTGTGACGATGGTGGCTCCATTTTAGGTTTTAATTTGATTTAGTGATGAGATGTTAGCAAAGATTTTTAGCTAATTGCTTCCATCTAATACTTTCTCTCTCTACCCACTCTGGTTTCCCCCACTATTTCTATGTAAAGAAACAAAAGAAGTGGAGAGAGTATCAATAATTTCAGTGAGTGCTATTCAACAAATTACCTAGGGAAATAGCACACGTATTGTAGAAAATTGATTATTTGCATTAGAATGTGATGATGTCCATTTACAAATTTCAAACATTAATTTTGTTTGAATAAATTGAATTGCTACCCGAAGAGCGGGCTTGGCACACCGGTAAAGGTGTTGCGGTGTGGTCGATAGGTCACGGGTTCCAGTCCAAGGAGCAGCCTCTTGTCCAAAAAGTTACAAGGGAAGGCTTGCCCTCAATACGCCCTTGTAGTGGGACCCTTCCCCGGACCCTCACCTGGCAGGGACGCCAATGTGCAGCCGGGCTGCCCTTTTTTTATTGAATTGTTACCCACCTATAGTAGACGGGTAACGGTAATTATTATCTTTTGATCAAAAAATGAAATTATTTTGAAAACAAAATCTTTACTAAAATATTCTTTTATGGGCAAATAGGATGCCGCCAGCTGCCGTTGGATTAAAGATTCACATACACTGATACACCTTAGTATATGTGTAGCTTTTTCCTCACTTTGCTGATGGAGCATTTCGGCTCTAGTCTCTTGAAATTGTAGTTAGTGGTGTGAACTCCAATTCATTGCCAAAACGAGTAAACAATAGAAAACATTCACATGCAGCGATTAAGAGCAAGGCAAGATTCAAACTAATAACCACCTACTTATTGGCTTATTGGTATATTGATTCGTTATCAACACTCATCAGGTATCTTATCTGCCATATTCATTTGTTCAAATCTTTCTACACCAAGGAACTATTCACAGAAAAATGAGAAAGCTTTCCAGCAGTTCCATCAGCAAACACAATTTCCAAAAAGCTTAAACCAAAAGCTTCTTTTGTCAGTGCAATTTCCAGTGGGAAATGACTTCCTATATTTACATCAAAACCTGGATTCATTAGTTCCAAAGAAGTACCATTTCATAGGAACTAGAATTTCCTAGGAAAATGATTTCTGGCATTGACATTTATAATAATGAAGTTCACTTTCATACTGATATGCAAAAAAAAAAGAGGGAGATCTCTACAAGAAGTTTGTTGTACATGATGTTCTAAAATATGTCCATGATGATTAAATATGTTATATATAATAACAGGAGTATTCATTTGAAGCGACGGTGTGTAGAACTACATAGGTTTACAATCATAACATGGGAGCTGAGCCAATTATAAGTTTAGCCTTATCATCACACTCAATCGCCTCGTTCCATAGTTACCACTAATCATCTCAAATTGCTATTGGATGAAGCAGAGAGCAACATGAGTTGGTCTCTATCAACCAACAGTAAAGGATAAGACAGGACTAAAGGACCGAAAACACAGAAAGTGATGAAGAATGAGGATAAGGAGAAAAGATAGGGAGAAGCAGTTTGAAAAGGAATATTAAAAGAAGTAACCAAACACATTTTCTAAAACCGAATTACGAGGTATCACGTATAATTTATTTAACATCATTGCAGATGGGGCATTTCAAATCTAGTCTCTTGAGAGTTTAGTTAGTATAGAACGGCGAGCTCCAAAATCATTGCAAAAGAGTAAACAATAGACAACAAATCATTTAAGTGCTTACTACCCACAAAGATAATTTTCACATACAGCGAATAAGTAAGGCGTGTGGTATGTTGATTCATTTATAACACTCATCAGGTATCCTATCTGCCATATTCATTTGTTCAAATCTTACTATACCAAGGAACTATTCACAGTTACATGAGAAAGCTTTCCAACAGTTGCATCAGCAAACACAATGTTTGGCAACTACCTTCATCAAAAGACAACCTTATAGCAAAAGCAGCCACGACAATAAACGAGAAACTACACAAGCTTATTACAAAAAACCAACCACAACAACACACAGCTGCACATCATTATTCAATTACAGTATATATGCAAATATTGAACAACAAAAAGCAGAGTACGAATTCGCAAAGAAGGCAGACATACCAGACCAGGCATTGTCACCCCGCTTTAAAAATCGCAACATCAGGAAACCCTGATATTACCCGAAAACCTGGAACTCTCCCAAACCTCAACACCTTCCACATTTTCCCTGGTAACAAACAACCTATCCCCACCTCCTTCAATCTTCCTGATAATCCCTCTCTTCTCATCTTCCTCCTTATCCATATAATTCCTCCTATACATCCCAAACCCTCCTTGGCTTTGGCCTTCGTCTCCTCCACCTTTCACCACTGACCACGCTTCCAACGCCCCGTCCCTCGCAACGAAAATATGCTTTTTCCAACAATGCACGACCGCGCTCTGCCCCACTACCCCGGCACTCCTCAAACCCGGGTTCGGTTCCTCCAAGTACACCAACGGATCATGATCATCCCCCAACCTCCTCATATCCGCCACCCCTACATCCCCACTCCTGGACCCCACTTTCGCCAAATACATTCCCTCCACGTCGACATCCACGTCAGCCATCGTGTCCCCTACCCTACTACTCCTCCCCCCACTCCCCGGCTCCCCTCTCTCCCACACCCGGATATAACCCGAATACCCAAACGCCCCGCCCGAAATTGAGCTCCCGACCAAAACCCCCATAGATAGGACCCATTTCAGCTTACTCAACGCAGCTGACTTGGCGCTGTTCCCTGTCTGCCGACCAATCTCCGACACAACCAGCAACGTGGACTTGTCCATTTCGAGGACGGCGTTCTCTCCGTGACGGCAATCGAACTAGGCGAATAGGTGAGTCGACTCGGAATCGTCCGAGTTGAGGGCGGTGACTCGGGATTTGTACGTCCGCGGATCTGACGGGTCGGACCAGAGAACGGAAGCGAGGTGGGAGGAGGAGGACGAGTCATAAAAGTGGAGGCCGGGAGGGGAGAGGAAGGAGTGAGATCCGACAGCGGAGACGGCGGAGGAGACGGCGGAGATGGAGGAGATGTGGTCAAGGTGGGTGCGGGTGGTGTAGAGAGGAGAGAGAGAAGTGGGGTGGTAGGAGGAGATGAGGCCGCCGTGGGCGAGGAGGAGAGAGGTGGCGGAGAAGGTGGAGATGAGTGGGTGTAAGGGAGGTGAGAGAGTGGTAGAGACGGCGGCGTCGAAGGGGGATAGAGGTGGTGGAGATAGGAGAGGTTGTTGGCGAGAGAATAAGTGTGGGTCGGCGTCGATGAAGAGTGGGTTGGCGGTGGTTGTCGCGGTGGTTTCGATAATTTTGCCGCCAATGTTGAGGTTTATGAGGTGGTAGGATTTGGAGTCCATTTTATGATGAGTGGCAACTCAAGGCAGAGAAAGGAGAGATGCGAGAATTTGACTAACTGACTACTCTGTATGTGAGTTGAATTTATGTGTTCGTAGTCCTAAGTTGGGTTCGGGTAGGTTAGAGTTGGATACTTGCACTAGTATCGGGTTCGCCCATTTGTGTGATCATATAACTGTATATCAATTTAACTATTATCTATCCCATTAGTCATGGGTTAGATTGTCCAGTTATTTATGGCGGAGGATGAACAAAAGATGACGGGGGGTCAAAGTCGAACCCCTGACATGTTGTTTATATTTTACTTACCAAACCATTGTGAACCGTTTTTCATGATATATGTGTCAAAATGAGTTCGGATTAATACGGGATACTAGTACTAGGGGTTCATGACTAAAACATAGGATATTTATGACCGGAAAATAGCAGGTCACGAGCCTAAAATGTGATTTAACATAAAGATTTTTTTTTTTTGACATATATCCAACGTCGTGTCTCTGTTTTTTTTTTCTAATGTACATCCATTACTTTTTTAATACTTTATTTGAATATGAAAAGTGTATATAAATATAACAGCTCGTGCAATTACAATAATACTTTATTTTAATACTTTATTTGAATACTCGAGAGAGTACATTGCTGGAGATAGATTGGAAATTCGCCCATCAATTACCATAATCTTGTTGTTTGATGATAACATCGAACCACAACTTCTCGTAATTTTGTGTAAGTTTGGGTCTTTTTCTCGTGTAAACTGACTACACAAGCCATTTGGCGATGTCCTTCCGAGAGCTACAAAATCGATGACATAGACTTTACATTGGGCTGTACTCAGCGAGCTTAGTCTTCTGTTTGAAGGGCAAAGCAGGCACACGCAGTCGCGCACCAGTAGTCATAGGCTTGCCGCTACAGCACACGCGCAATGCTATTGCTTCCTGCCAGTAGCAGTTCAGGCTTGAAAATGCATGTACATAACCTCCTTTAGCGTGCGCTAGCCTTTATATCCACAGAATGATTATAGTGAACATCCTTCTACAACACGGGATCTGAACTAACTGACGGCAACATGCTTGAGGGACAAAAAATCATCTCTTGGATGAACATCTTCTACCTGGACTTCAATCTCATCTCCAATCTGGAATCCAACCAAGACCCATGCAGAAGCTTGAAGTCCAACCTGAAAATCAGTACCATAGGAGTTTACATGATTCTGATACCAATCTCTTCTGTAAGCCAATCCTTTTATTTTCCTTCTTAAGTTGGTCGTCAAATAGAACGTGGGAAAACAATGAAAATAACATGACGGAAACAAGAAGAATGATGAAACCAGATGAATCTCAGTTAGGGCGCAGGTTAATCACCAAAATAATGAACTTTTGCCTAGATGTCCAAGAGACGATTGGTTTAAGCCCCTCACACCAAGGCATCAAAACAGATGAACGTTTGCCTAGATGTTCCCACGTATAACTGCTAGTACAAAGCATCCTAAATTCCTAAGATGCATATCTATATGACCATATTCACACAACAGTTGACAATCTCTTGTAGCTTTTTATTCTACAGGTGCTAGCAGTTATTTCACCAGATATTGGTAAAAGGCACTGCTGATGATCTTCTAAAACAGGGTTATTTCAAAGTGGTGCAGGATATGGACATGAACCACCCAAAAAACTTCATTCCCTCCCCTTCTGTCATTTCCAAAAACCATGCTTCACAAGTAGCTTTACCAGAGCCACAGGAATTGTATTGCTCACGCACCATGTGAACTTAAAGGTTGCATAATTTACCTACCATGGACTTTCAGAGAGAGGAATGAAGAAATCTTAAAGATATAGACCCTACAAGCTATCAGAGTATTGTGTCGAGTATATAATAGCTCTTCTGTAAATAAGATGTATGTCAGATGAATTGCTGGGGATGCATGTCAGTAATTGTAATCATGGATTCATGGTATGACACTGCATCATACTCCGTATACTTTAGAACCACAGAATTGCTTAAGCGAAATACTGCATACCTCCACCAACATCAAGGATGCAATGCGGTCCTTGATGAATCTGAGTATCAGAGCATGAAACCTCTTTCCCTTGGGCTGCCTTCGCAAATATTCTAACTCCCAATAACGAAGACTGCTACTGAAGAGTTTCCTTGCAACTCTGTTTTGCATATTAACTATTGCCACAATTCCTTCGAGCTGACCCGGTGAGAAGGGAGGGTTATCACCCCTAAGATAAGCTTTTACCTACAAGCAGTAATGACATCAGACAAATATGGAACTCACAGAAACTCTAGATGAAGCTAAAAGTCCAGTTGTTCATCAGATATATCTAAAACGTGGAAGGTTTGCCTAATGTAAACAAAGAAAAGGGTGGTATGTTCACTCTGTAAGCCAAAGATTCTTTGTTCTTTTGGCTTTGGGATATAATGGAGTAACTCAATTTTTTTTTATACCCCTCTCCTCTTAAGTTCATAAAATAGCAAACTAGTGCCTTGTTTACAGTTAAGGGTCACCTGGAACCAATCCTAAAGCATTTAGCTCACTCCTTTAACAAATCGTACAAGTTAATTTTTTAAGAAGCTAGAAACTAAGACACAAGCAAAGTCCTAGTCCATGCCAGCAAGTTAGAACAAAAGCTTCTGAAAAGGCTAACTTACTGCACAGTGCACACTTATCGGAGTGTTCATTTCTAGTTTCAAAGTTCAAATTATCCAAAAGGCACACCGAAAGGTCCTTTGGCAAGTTAATCTATTTCATTAATTTATGAATTATCGACACAAAGAGATGAATGCACCTGATAATGAGCAAGAAGATCCATATATCTACGGATAGGAGAAGTAAACTGAACATAACCAGGAACTCCCAAAACTCCATGACGAATAGGCTTCCTAAAATCATACTCCGCAGCACGCATCAATTTAACTATTGCAGAGCTCCGAACTGGTCCTTCAGGAAGGTGAGAAAATGCAGATGTGTCTAGATTTGACTGAGGTTGTCCCCTATAAGGTAGAGGAATGTTGTTATAGGAGCCATATGTAGCAATAACCTCGCCACAAAGGATCATCATCTCTGAAACAAGGCGCATTGCAGGGTCAGCCTGATTCTCGACATAAAGATTGATCTGTGGTTCAGGATCATCTGGATTTGCCACTTTGATGCGCGCCTCTAAATTTGAGGTATCGACAGCACCCTGAAGCAGGAAATGAAAATGTACAATTGTATAAGAAGCCAACAAGACATGAGTAGTTTTTTTTTTTTTGGTGGCACACAGAAGCAGCTAATGCTGAGGGGGTGGGGATATGAGGATTCGAACACAGGACAACCCCCAGGCAAGTCAATCTCCTAACCACCAGAACAACCTTGAAACTCAGGAGTCATATAAACTATGAGAAACTAGAACTAGGAGAATACAAAATCTTCTGAAAAACAATCAAGTGAACATACACAAGGAACACCAAGAAACTGACATAAAAAGGCAAAAGAACACTCACAGAAGAAGGGCAGAAAATGGGACTGTGATGCATAATTCATCCACTAGAAAAGCAATGAGAAATGTTGCTTTGGAGAGATCGCTAGACACCACTGCACAACAATCTCCAGATTAAAACTTCCTGACATGAATACTCTGAGCCCTCTAAATATTTGTTTTCTCTTCTTCCAAACGCATCGCTGAGCATACCCCACAAATCATTAATTCGAGATCTCTTTTTTTCCAAGCCACAACTACGTTCCTAACTTAAGAGGGCTGAACCCATCATAAACCAAATAGAAACACAGAGAACTCCACGGTGATAACCAATAGACATGCGATCAGCTAAACCGAAATTTGCATAAACAACAAGCCAACAATTTCTAAAGAATATGAAACAAAGTTTTCTTCAACATGTAGCAGTAAGAACATCCTGGAGAAGAGAAGTCCACACAAAAAGCAAACTTGTCTAGAATTCCTAACAGCCTTCAAGTGTTTGGAGAAATGGAATTCATTTGAAGTTCATGATTTCACTTATCAACTGAAATGATATTCGATTCCAAACTCATGTTTGGATATCGCATAATAGAACACCTAAAAAGTTATGCATAAGACTAGAGTCCAAACCAACCTGAGAGTTACCTGAGCTGGAGCTCTCTGAGGAAACATTATGGGAGGAAATTTTGGAGCTCTAGGAATTGTATGAGACCCTCAACTTAATCAGTAATGAGTGTGTAAGACTAGAGACCGAACCAACCTTAGGGTCACCAGAGTATTCCACCTTGGATCACACTACAAAATTCTCTTGGCCTCTGATTATGAAGCATCTTTCTCCTCTTTCTCTCAAAAACAAAAAAAAAAATGAAGCATCTTTCTCCACTCACATTTTCGAGCCTTTTCTACTTGTTTGAATACTATTTCAAGTCATCCTTACTCTATACGGACTCTTTGAGGACAGCTTCTCAACTAATACCAGCTAATTAAGATATGCCAGGATTTTTATAAAGCTCTCAAGATCTCGACAATGGTTTGGTATACCCAGTGGTGCTATTCAAGTTACAACAGAAATAAGGAGAAAGATATTTGCAAAAGATATTAGGAAGGTGGGGAAGTGATTCAGTGAATACTCAATCAATCCTTGTTGGAGTGAGCGCAACGGTAAGGCAGAAAATCAGCAGCTACAACCTAGACAGCTACTAAAATAAGAATTTACCAGTTTAGGCAAATCAAACCTGCTGTCTACGCCATTGTAAACGTAAAGCTGCAGCCTCAGATAGAATCTTTAACTCGCCCTCCTCTACAAGATTCATATGAAGGAGCTCTGATGCACTTTCATATGTGAGCATATAGGTAGGTTTGATGACAGTATTATCCACCGAATACTCGCCAATGCTGCGACAGTCAGAAAAGATGGATTTACTTCATGCTCAGAAAATGATACTTATCATGACTGAAAGAAAGAAAATGTCATTATCATGATTCCGAGGACAAAGAGAAGTCACTAAAAATAAAGCTGCAAGCCTCCCTCTCTCACGCGAGCTTTCCATGCTCTCTTTTCTTGTACAAGGGTCAAAATGACAACTAGAGGGTCAGGTCAGATCACATTAGACACGGGCACGGCTCCTTAAGCAAAGAGCCTAAGTAACGTAACATCTTAAAAGGTTACTTAATGTCCAAATATCCACTTACAAGGCAGTTCTAAAACTACAATATTTGCGCACTATTTACTTAGGAGTAAGAACATCAACAGATTCTGAGAAGATACAAAAGCTCAATCTACCAGTTTAGAAGAGAGTGATGATAATGTAATAATTTTTCTAGGCTTTAATCTATTAATGTCCATAAGAGGGTATACGGAGCAGACAAGGAGGATGATACATCAAACAAGGCTATTCACAAGTTATCCGATGATGTTGGAAACTAGAAAGTCCTAACAGCAAAAGGCCTCACTATTAACCTACAAGGAAGCTCTTAGATTAGGACAATGAAAAATTATACACGTAGTTTGGGTTTTGTTTCTAATCAAAGCGATCAATTTTCAGATAGAAAACAAGCCAATCTTTTGCAGACCTAATATCCCCTATGTGTAATTTCACTGAGTTTTCATGGATCGCACCCCTGATGTGGTTTCACTGAAGTTCACCCCTGAGTTTTCACGGATTCCATGATGTCACAATTTAGGAACAAGCATGAGACGTTCAAATTGCTGCACCGCATTAAATACATGCACGGGTGATACAAATTAACTAACTGTACCTGCCATCAGAATTTAGTACAACGGATACGGTGACAGCGTTGCAGCTTTCGCCTTGTTTTAAACTCATTCCCTCCATTGCAAGTTTCTCAGGAAACATAGGATAAGTTATTGTAGGTAGGAAAATAGAAGTTCCTCTGCTCATAGCCTCTCTGCGAAGAAATGACATCAAATTCAAACAGATGTCGGGGAAACGAAGTCTAGGTAGGAAATAAGAAGAGAGATTCTAAGTAGCCAGTATAGTATGTTACATGAATGCGTAGAATTACTTGTCTAGAATGCTCCCAGGTTGAACTAAGCAGGTTGCATCTGCTACATGTATCCAGATTTTGATGCGTCCATCTTGCAGCCTTGTTGCACTAAGTGCATCATCAAGCTGCACAGAGTCAATAACATCAATGAACAGATATAAAAGGGAATTAAATAAAGAAACGACAAGAGACTCTGCTGTTGGACATGCTCTTCACTCTGTCTACATTTACCTCATCAGCCTCATCAACATCGATAGCATACACCTTCAAGTGAGTAATATCTTTCCGCCGTATCTGAAGCAGGCAGAAAGATTCTCAGCATGCATGGAAGACATTATTCCCCTTGGCTGGGGCTTGGTGTCAAATATTGGTAACAAAAAAAATCCCAATTAATTCAAGGAAAAATATCTGTCATGTCCTTCTACATAATTTTAGTAACTCAACAATTAGCTGTCCCAAACATGTTGAGTCGACAGCCACGAGTTACAAACTACCAGCTAGTAAAAACACTACAACTACAAATGCGTCACGAGTAGAGCTGTTTTTTAACAAATGAACCCTAAACCTAAGGGAATAAATACTCCTAATTACGTAAGGAAAGTACACCTGAATTAAAGAAAGATTTCTCAAAACGGCAGAATATCATACACCCGAGTACATGTACTCTTCCATTTCAGTTTCTGTACTTTATCAGATATGAGATGTACGGATGTACCTTATCGGGTATTTGCTGTACTTTTCTGGAGATTTGTGTACCTTTTTGAATGATGGTGTAATTTTAGTCTTTTGCAAGTATGATCAATCATTTAAGTTCTGAACACTTATTTCAATCTTCTTTCATATTTTACAAGCATTTTTAATTCATTAAATGGCTCTTATGATTCTATAGTTACTTTTTTTGTTGTTTTAGTTCTTCATTATGCATAATTTTATAATATTCTAATATTGCACACGATTGTTGTTCCTAATTATATATACGTAAATAGCAATAATGCAAAAACTAAGTGGATAGAGTAACTAAGCTACATTAAAGACTCTTCAAAATAGATTTAACCAAGCATAGACACCAAGACTACTGGTCAAAATACCTCCCTAGGGTTCGTTTAAGAAGAACAAGAGCATTCAACAGTTTTTGGTTACCTCATCTCTGTCGCAATATTCTGACAGCAAATCTTCAGCAGCCAGTTCAATCTTCTCCGAGTGATCAGTACGAATATTAAGCTTCAACAGCTCAATATTCACATGCACTGGAAAATAGCCAATATCTATGAGAAGACTCAAGGCCGATGATGCCGATCTTGCCAACCCCATATTCAAGAGTATCTGACAATAGAAGTACCAGAAGTATCAAGCAATGAGAGTCGTATGCATCATCATAATAATACTCCATACATTACATTTCTCAAACAATTGCAGGTAGTCTAACAATGAAGGACATATGCAATACTTCATGACAAAGTTGGCAAGATCAACGCAGCTTTGCTTCAACTAGAAGGCAGAAACACATATAACTCAATAAGAAATCAACTCGTATTAAACTGGTGATGGGAGTACTGGGATGCAAAATGTAATTTAATCTACCTACAGTCGCTACATGGGGTGTCAAGGAGACAATTAACAAAGGTAGTTAGTAAACAAGAAGTGTACCACAGAGTAATAAATGCACAGCTTCAGATAACAAGGAGAGCAAAAGCTGATGAAGTATTAGTCTAACAGAACAATTTAGCCCCACCATATTCAACAACCTTAACCAGTGAGAAACCTATCAAGACAGATTGGAAAGGCTCAGGTGTACGGCAGCCTCAGCAGGTTCCCAGATAACTTATCCTATGTAGATATTTCAATATACAAAGACCAAACATTTAGTGCTGATTCAAGGTAACAATTAGTAACCACATTTAACACCCCAATGATTTCACGTCAGCCTAAATGGAAAAATGACTTGTTTATTGGGTTACGGATGATTTTGGCAATAAGGCTTGGTTGTTGTTGTTGTTGTTGTATCTGAACTTTGAACATATATTAGAGCTTAAAAAATGAATACTCATTCTACCCAAAGAGCGAATAGAACTACAAAAAAGTTCACAAAGCTCAAGCTGAATAGACTACCGTCCCAGCAGTCTTCTTTTGACTATCACTGCATGTGTCAATTGCATAAGCGGCAAGAGCCTCAATACGATTCCAAATTCTCTCCTCCGCAGTCCATGTTGTTCTTGCAGGCTTTGCTCCCAAAGGCATAGCCTTAGCAGCAGATAGTAATTGTATGAATTCCTGCATTTCTCTTTCGGCTGTCTCATTTGCTAGCTTCCTCTTTAAAAGTTCTTCAACCTATGATGTTTGAGGATCATAATCATTAAGAACATCCACCAGATATGATCAAAATGGAGCTAGAAGTTAAAGAAAACTCGCTGAACATAATAAAAGACAGACCAAAGCATTTGGACACCTGATTTACACGTGAAAGAATGTCAATTGTAGTTCTGTTCACAGAATGCAAAAGTTTTATTTTTTATTAAATCATATGGAAGAGTGATTCCAGCATATTTCAGCCAATGCTTGCAGCACATCTCCTGGATGGCTTTAAAATATTGTCTGTCGGCCGGCGCTCCAATGAACAAGAGTTCTCCGCAAAGAATTTTCTGCTCCTTGTTCCTCCCTACCCTGACATTAATAAGGTTGCCAGTGGTCCATGATTTGAAGCATCGTGTAATTGGACAAATCGAACCAATCATTTTGGGTGGGAAAAGTATTCCTATACAAATATATTCATGAAACTCTAATCTACTTTGATAAAAGTACTACACTGACATTACTATTATTTTGCGATAGTTTCTTAGAGAAACGCCATGTTTCGATAATCTAGTTCCGTTGTTTAACCATGATATATACGACATGTCAAAAGTGGACATCTGAATGATAAGAAAAGACTAACAATCTATAATGTCCCACAACATCTAGAGCAAGTGTTTCAGGAAGGAAAAAAATCCAGGCTGAGCTCCGCAGATGCACTAATCCAAGCAAACTATAGACAGCGTTGTGGAAAGAGAAAAATCCTACCACATAGTCTGTTGCTTAATGCAGTAAAAATTCAGACAACTCATATTGGCAACTTGGCAAGCCACTCCTGGGCAGATGAAAAAAAAGGAGACAGGAGTCGAAGAAAGAAATGGGAAAGTACCTGATCAGTAGATCGAGGTGCATAAACAGAATGATAACCTTGCCTTTCCAGTACTGAGAAGTAGACCTCATCCTTGGACAGCAAGACATGAGCACAATAACTCTCAAGAGGTTCAGCAGTGCCATAAATCATCTGTACAACAAAGCAAGATGGATAAGAGCAAAGTACAACCATATGATGGACATGAAGCAGACTATTACAATACCTCTGCCAACTTCTCTGCTGTTATTGATTTGTCGTTCTCAAGAAGCTCGGCCCAGGCAAGTTCAAGAAGACTTAAATCCTGCATCACCAGAGCAGTTTATTCACTTTTTTTTATAATCAGAACACAATAAGGAGAATCTGCCTCATCATGGGATTACGTGAAAACTAACCATGCTGTCTTCAACTTTCTGCATAAAGTCTGATATCTGGTTATGATCAAAATTTTCAATACCCGGAACAACATACGTTATCTGCTGTGGCTTTATGGAGGATGTGGTACCATTCTGCTAGGAAGTGAAGGACAAGAATAAAGAAGGACACAGTCAGCCATATCTGACAGTGAAATATCTAAACTTTTTATGACGAAATGGAAAACTAAATGAACCTAAAAACAAGCAACTACTTCATATATTTGGTCATTATTTCTAGTACAACCTGGTCAGAGACCATCCAGTTCTTTTTCCCATCTGGTTTCTGAGCAACTGCCAGCAACACCCTTTCAGAGTCTTTTTTAAATTCCAATAGTAGACCACCTCGAAGTCCTTGCTTTCCAACATTCTCTTCAAGCAGCTCTATAGTTCTTATTACTCCTACCCTGCAAAGAGAGATGCCTACAATAAATAAATCAGAAATAAGACTCTTGAGTTGGAATCTCAGACGAAGATGATGCAGTAGTAAAGAGAAAACCGTTCACCTTTGACCTGAACAAATCAGTCAAGGCCATAACATGTGTCCAACTGATATGCCACCGTGTTCATCCAGCATGAGAAGGCAGAAGTACATAAAGATAATAATAATAATAATAATAATAATAATAATAATAATAATAATAATAATAATAACATGTGTCCAACTGATATGCCACCGTGTTCACCGTAGAACGCCCGTGCTCTGCTTGCTCTCGGGTCTTTGTTGGTGTTATATTTGGGGATCACGCAGTCTCGTGTACGGGTGTTGTGGGCGTCAAGCATCGGCATAATGTTGTTCGTGACACGC
>JBBYHQ010000007.1:2885097-2916325 GCA_038382645.1 Spergularia azorica | reverse complement strand
TGATGTCTATGTGTTATTAATAGACGTGACCCAACTGCACGTCTAAAGCAAAACTGATGTCTATGGCAAAATATGTCCGACGTCTATGAAGCTTTTTGTAGTAGTGTGACAAAGGCGGTTTTGGGTCTATCCTCCTCTTTGAGGGGCACCTGATGATACCCGGCATACGCGTCCATGAAGCTTAACAGCCCGTGCCCCGATGTTGAGTCCACCAATCTGTCCATACGCGGCAAAGGCTGGCCGTCCTTTGGGCACGCCTTGTTCAGGTAAGTGAAGTCGACGCACATGCCCCATGAGCCATTGGGCTTCTTGACCAACACAACATTCGACGTCCACGTCGGATACATACATTCCTCAATATACCCGGCATTGAGCAGCTTTCCATCCTCCTCTTTAATCGCATCTGATCTCTCTGTCCCAAAATGCCTTCTCTTTTGGTGGACAGATTTAACTTTTGGGTCCGCGTTCAACTTGTGAGTAATGACCACGGGATCAAGACCAAGCATTTCCTCCACAGCGAACGCAAACACATCCTTATATTCTCTGAGTAGCTCGACCAGTGGCTCTCGCACCCCAGCTGCGAGATTCCTACCTATGCGCACTACTCTCTCCTCGTTGCGTTCTTGCAGAGGCACTCCTTCTGTCTCCTCAAAGAGTTGGGTGGGTCCCTCAAGCCCGTGACGCGCATCCAAAGTCTCGATAGAATACGTCATTGCGGCTGTAGTGGTCTCGCTATCCCTATCCTTCCTCTTCTTAGAGGGCTTGTCCTCGGGTGCGGCATCATCGATGTTAACCATGGGTGGCCGCAACCCAGCATTGTAACATTCCAGGGCCGTCCTCTGGTCGGATCGGATTATGGCCAACTTCCCCTCATCGGTAATGTATAGCATGAGTAGCCCCAAGGTAAACACCAAACCCACGACTTCGTTTAACATCGGCCGCCCGATGACCACATTGTATGCGCAGGGGATGTCGATGATGATGATGAATTCTACCACCGCGGTTTTGATCGCGCTCCCGCTGCCTATAGCGCCGGAAAGTCGGATCAAGCCCAGCGGGTAGATTGTCTGTCCCCCGAATGCGACAATAGGTTCGGGAAGCAGCTTGATGTCCTTCCTCGTGTATTTCAATTTTAGCAAGCATTCTAAAGTTATGATATCAACCGATGACCCTGTATCCACAAGGCATCTCCTTACGTCTTTGTTCGCCACGTTCATGGTGACCACCACCGGATCATCGTGCGGCGTGCGAACCTCAGTGATGTCGGACTGTCTTAGAGTAATATCCGGGATTATCACCGACCTTGTTTGTGGATGCGCAATCAAATTGACAAAATTCTTCATGTTATCCTTTCGGCCACGGTGGCTGGGACCTCCACTCGCAAACCCGCCAGAAATGGTATTGATAACCCCGGGACTGTGGTTCCGATCCCCACCTTTTAGCGGTCGCGGCCTATTGCCCGGCCAGCCATTGTTGTTGTTGCGTCCATTATAGTTGCCGCGGCCCTGGAACTGCTGCATGTATCTATCCCGCTGTCTGCGCAGCCTAGTCAGATACCGGTCTAGCCTTCCATTGTCAACCAACCTATGACATACGTCCTCCAATTCAGGGCAGTTTTGGGTATTGTGCCCATTCTCCATGTGATACTCACAGAACTGTTGCATGTTGGACTTATCCGCGTCCGCCATTTGCCTCGGTGCTTGCAACATCTCATAATCCTTGATTGCCATAAAGATTGTTCTAGTACATGTGTTGAATCGACCCGGGTTGCGCAACCCATCATTCGGCCGGCTCGCAGACAGGAACCCGGAGGTCTTGTTCTGCGCCACCGCCGCTTTCTCCTTGCGACCAGAATTGTTCACCAGGGAGGCGTTGACATGCGCTGCCACCCCTTGGTATGCGCTTACCATTGTCCTTGGCTCCTTCGCAACCAAGTCATACTTGTATCTACCTTCAGACATTCCCATAATCAACACCGCGACCCCAGCCTCATCAGTAAGGTTGTTTACGTGCGTAACATTCATGCGAAACCTCTGAATGTACTCATCTAAAGACTCATTATCTCCCTGCTTGACAGTGGCGAGGTGAATGGACGTCTTCTTCCTTGTCTTGCTGGTTACGAAGTGACCATCGAACTTCTTTCTCAACTCTCTCCATGAATCGATGCTATTTGGGGGTAACTGGTCAAACCATCTAAGTGTTATCCCGCATAATGTGGACGGGAATAGCTTGCAAATGGTGGGCTCGTCCATGGTCAGATAACTGATGTTGTGAAGATACGACAATATATGATCATGCGGGTCTCCTACTCCGTCATATTCAGTCATTTTGGGCTTCTTCACCCCTGGTGGTTTGTCAGCAGTGAGGATCCAACTTGTGAAGGGAGAATCGCAGAGTAGCGTCGAGCGTCCGTGATGACCGCGGCTTTGATACTTGGAACTCGCCTCGCCCTCAGTTTCGGACTCGCTCTCACTACAGCTTCGCACCCGAGGCCTTATATCGTCCTTTCGCGACCGCCCTCCCCGAGGTGGAGTAGTCCTCGACCTTGGGCGCGACTGATGTGTGAGGGCTACACCTCGGGTGTGTGGGGGAGACCTGTATCTTATCCGAATGGGCGCCTTGTGCCACGCAGGATCTCGCCGTAATCTGTCAAACACCGAGACTTGATCCTACTCCACCACTTCTTTACCCTTCACTGCCGCCGAGAACTTTCGGTAAGACATCTGAGTCTTCTCTTTCTCTTTTCCTTTCTCCTTCTCTTTCTCCTTTCTCAATCTCTCCTCCTCCTCTTTCCTCTTTCTCTCTTTCTCCTTGTGCGCTTTCCCAGCATCAATGATAAGACGCGCGTCCAAGAATTTGATGTTAGCTTGTCTCTGTGCCTCCTCTGCGCGCTCCACCGCTTTTACGGATGCACATCAAAGGTGTTGGTCTTTTCCTCCCCTTCTTGGACCCCGAAGACTCTGGCTGCGCCATTTTCGAGACCAGTGGAATTTGCGTGTTCGCCTCCTTGCGCAACGCCGCCATCTGGATGTCTAGTTGCTCCATCACCTCCTTGTAGAGTTCCTCTCTGACCTCGGACACCCTGGCCTCGAATGCCACCTTCCCATGGCTATCGGTCTCCGTTTCTTCCTCATCCTCGTATTCGTCTTCGTACTCGTCCTCGACCTCGTAATCTTAGAGGTGCCGCTCGTCCTCCGCGACCGCGGGACCGGGTCGAATCGTATCGATTGGCATCGGCTGTTCTTGGGGTCGAGAGGGCCCGACCCCGGTAGAGGCAGCCTGTTTCAACAACTCCCCCGTCATGGGATTGCAAGGACCTATGATCAGGTTATTGTCGCTAGGAGGGGGTGCGCCCGCATGCAACGTAACCATGTTCTTATCTGCTTTCTTTCGCGTCCCCGCTACCATCTTCGTCGCGGCTAACTTAACTCACTTCGCAAGTAAAAACTCAGACTTTTCCAATCTATCCCCATAGACGGCGCCAAATGTTGGGGTGAGTTCGACTTTGGGATAGATGGGGTCTATGTCTCTGTCCTGCGCAATGAGCAAACAGTCATGGGGGCCCGGTGTTACCCAGGCGACGCCCCTCCGACGATCAAGTCAGTACTGGGTGCGTGCGAAGAATTGGGTGTACGGACTCACTTATCACACGAATGGCAGTAAATGTGTCAGAAAATCAATAAAGTGGAATTAGAATGAACCTGCAATTGTCAGAAATGGGGGGTATTTATAGTGAAGGGAGTACTCCTAGGGAATAATCCTAGGGGTCCTCCCTTCATCTTGACCCTCCATTCCCTAGACCATCGAACGGATGAGATTTCTTGGAATTTAGAGGCATCACGTGGGCTTTGTCAAGGGCATTGAGCCTCTATTCCTAAGGGATGTGGCCTCATTAATAAAATGAACCCCAACAGTATTAACTGCACATTACTTGTATCTAAGCTCTTTATAATGTATCCGTATTAAGAATATTATCCTGTCAAAAAGGTCAACCAAGTTACGCGATAAGATTACATTAGTGGTGAGATAGCTGAGAAATCGTCTTGATCATGTGTCTATTGAGTTTAGAATGTATCGCGGACACATCATTTGTGTCAACCATGTAATAACAGTTTCCGTTGTAATATCAAAAATCGAATTTGGAGTCAGTTAAATATTGAAATTGTTATTGCATAAAGAATATAACTCCCTCCATGTATCGTGTTGGCTACAATGATTACAAATGTGCCTGTGTCTCTTATGGATTCTTCCGTAGACGAAAAATTCACAATCGGTTACCGTAGAATTTTCACTCTGCTTTTTGCCTCCCTTCTGACAATCGAATCTAATGAACCTCATCATGTGAAATCGTGGCTCCTTATCACCGACTTCACTCCTTTTTACTCCAGCATCTCTATAAGTTTTTAGTATATTGGCGGTCCTACGAAAGAGTGTAAACCTTTTTTGGCGGCGTAGGCGAAACAAAGGTTCGCAAAATCACCTCCTGTTGGAAAACACATCCCTTCCGCTGGAGCACCATCGTCTTCAACACCATCACCTTCATGTGGGTTAATACTTTCATTTAGATCTAGTAAGTCGCCCATGTCTTAACCTGGACACAATTACAAAACAATTATTAAACACAGGATACAGTAATACTTGGTGTGGTCTCAAACATTTAAATAAACACAGGATACATAAAGTATATCTATGTCATGAATAAAAAAAAACAAAATAAGTTAAGTGGATACTAATTAAACATCAAGGTTACGTTGAATACACAAACACTATGAAATCATTTTCATTAGTGAAAATGGATCAAATTGCAGGTTCAGGGACGCATTGAATAAAAAGAGGAATTTGCATGGACAATTAATCACCTCCCAAATTAACATATATAACAACAAAAAATGAACATACAATTGAAATAAATTACCTCTAAGTCTTGAATCAAGAAAAATGGTATTAAAAGGCCAATTACGCTCATGTCAATCAAAAGAAAAAATGAAACCCGATGAAGGCTCCCTCAATTAAAAGTTTGATTTGCATGAGCGTCTATGGTGGCGCGATGAAAAATGATACATTTGCAGTATTTATTGATGAGTGAAATAGAGGTTTCTAAGAACTCAACAATGACGTTTGTCTTTGAAGATGTAGTTCATGGTGTTCCAGAAAAAAAATTGGGGAAGTTTTTGATGATAGTAATTAAGAGAGAAGATGAAAAGTAAATGAAAAATTGGGGGGAAAATTTCGTTGCCATGATTTTGGAAAGGGCACTCAAATTCCAGCCTAAAGCTTCCCTCCAACAGTTCCCCATTTTTGCTCCATCCCCAAAAAAAATTTGCGCCTAATTCATCAGCTTTTCCCTCCTTTTTTTTCATTTACCTATGTGGCATTCTCCTATTGGGCAATGTATCAGATTTCACATACAGTGGTTGTATGTGTACTACCTTCCATCTAATACGGTTTGTACGATTCAAATGCTATAGCACGGCTGACAACAATGTTATGCTCGCGCTCGAACGACCAGTATAATATATAGAAGCAAAATTCACATTCACATTCACATTAATGAATAGTTGACCAAAGTGGTTAAGACTCCATTTCCGTCAAATCTCATTGACCACAGTCTCGTGACACTCTTTCCCATACACAAAAGTAGAACAAAAAGGCATGTGAGTGACTGAATTTAGAAATCAGACAACGTAAAAGCCTCTGGTGTAATATTATACTATTATATTATTATTACTACTGCTGGCTTCTGAGTTCTGGACAACTATTCCTCTCCTCCCTCTCGCCTACGACTTCTCCTCTTTGCAAAGCGGCGGCGGCGGCGGTGAACTTGTTTTCGCTGGTATTTTTTGTACTGTATGTCTCACCTCTCTTTTTATTTATATTTCTCCCAAGGCGTCTCTTTGATTCTTGGATTTAATCTTGAAATTGCTGAAAATTGCATCTTTATATGGTAATTTTTGTCGAATTTCATGGCAATTCTTGTATAGGATAAGATGGTTATGATAGATGGAGAAACATTATCTGCTCTGCGAAAATTTGACGAAGATGAACCGACAACCGCGAGGGTATGAAAAAAACAAAAACTTTTTGGATAATTACTATTCTAATCCGTAATTTTCACAAAGTTCTTTCTTTTGTGTGCTTGATGTAGGATTCTTTTATGTCAGATAATCTCGGTTACGTAATACCCACTGTCCAGGTATGTGTTGAATATATGAGGGATTTTCTTCCACATTTGGATTAAGAATGATAATTATTTTTGTTTTGATAAATTTTGGTAAGTATGATATTGCAATTTATATACTGTAGGATTTGAGCTCGGTTTGCACCTGGGCCGAGGAATGTGGTAAAGTAGACAGAACTAGAATAGTCTGGCATAGGTACATACAAAAGAATATGTCTAATTGTGTGCTTTTTTGTCCAAGTTTTTTTTTACTTGATCTTCCTTTTTAATGTACTGAATTATTTGATGATTCAGGACTCAACTTCAACTGGCTGGAGATGGGGATGCTTTTGCTCATAGGATTCACGGTACCGCTTTCTGTGTCGGAAGAGGTACGAATTTTATCTTCTTACCCTCATCTTATGGGTTGTTCAATAACAAGATTGATAGGCTCATATCTGACTTAAGTCTGCGGTGATATGTATGAATATCACCTAGGATCCTAGTTATGGAAACATGGAAATGAACTGACTACATAGGACTTAGCATTATGTAGCTAGTCTTTAGGATAATGTCAGATATAGTAAAACGGCTAAAAGGAAGTTAGTACACTGGTACGACTGCTAATACAATGAATCTAGCAATCAGTGGTTTATCATTGGTGAGAAAGCTTCCTAGATCCTTGCTGACACTCAGCAGATGCTGGTGAGCTGATATGGGGCTTCTAGAATAGCTGACCTGTCCATTTCATTGTCAACACTTCCTCTTGATGCCTTAGATCCTTCTTCCCTGTTGAATATTTCCCTCCATTTGAATTTGGTGAGTCACCCCTCTGTTTACCCTGCCTCTGTTTGCCCTGCCTCCTCATCATAGATATCACATAAGCACTAGATGTATCAACACCTCTTGCTTCAAAAGATCCTTGACCCCAAGGATCGAACTGTGGATAAGGCTTTTGGAGATCATAAAGGATTCCCAAGTTGAATCCTCCAGAGGACTGTCCCTCCTACTCTTTACTATCTTTCTAGTCAAGATTGATTCAGGTGCCTTGACTGTTGGATCTGTCTCAGCTGGTGTGGGATTCAATATAGCCTCAGGAAGTGTTCCATGGTGTCCTTTGAGCTGAGGTATATGAAATGTATGATGTACCTGAGATTGGGGTGGAAGAGCAAGCTTATATGCCACAAGCTCTACCTTCTTTACTACCTCAATGGACCATAATAATTTTTGGCCATTTTCTCATTGCTTCTTGCTGAGACTGAGCCTTGTCTGTATGGTTGGAGAGTTTCAGGTATACATAGTCCCCTTCCAATAATCCTTTTCAATGTTATGTTTGTTGGTTTGTTGTAGTATTCTATTATCTGGTCATGCCAAATTTGCCTTAATGACACGCATGATCTCCTCCCTAGTTAGCATAGCCATGTCCACTGCATCCACCCTTGCTATCTCCAGGCATGTATCGTAAATAAATAGGTGGAGGTTGTCCATATAGCTCTTCATATGGTGTCATCTACAAAGCACTCCATTATATAGCTAGTCTTTAGTATAATGACAAAAATAGTAAAAAGACTAAAATTGTAGCCAGTACAATGGTACACACCTCCTATTTCAATGAATCTAGCAATCAGTGGCTAATCATTAGGTAAGGAAGCTTCCCAGCAGACACTCCAAGTGATAGTGATAGCAGGTGAGTTGGATTGGTTAGAATAGCTAAGCTATCTCTTTCACTTCCTCCTCATGCCTTAGGTGAAGAATATTCCTTCTTCTCCACTTTTGAATATTTTCCTCTATATTTGAATTTTGCGAGTCACTGCTGTGTTTACATTGCCTCCTACCCTGCCTCCTGATCATTGCCATCACATAAGCACCATATATATCATAACTGATTTTAACAGCCTCGCTACGACCATGTATATGTACGTATAAAGATGCAGTACTTGAAAACTGATGAGTTTTAATTGGATGGGGTACTATGGTATTGACATGATGAACTTTAAATAAAGTAGTAAGCTTTGTATGATCGTACCTTCTTGGAATTGCTTGCGATAATAGATACAAGCAAAAAATTACCATGGACGCAATACTCTATTCTGGGAGCACTCGTGGGTTGAGCAAGGCTGTCTCACTGCCAAAGCCATCCAGGACATCCCAACGGATCAGCTTGAATTATCCGTAAGCGGTAAGCGACATGTGGGATCCAGAACATGGTTGGCGATGGGACCGGTTTGCAGAATATTTACCCAAAGAAGAAATTCTTAAGATTGCGGCCTTTGAATTGACCCAAGACAATGATATCTCTGATTCCATTTACTGGAACGGCTCTTCGAATGGAAAATTCACAATTAAATCTGCCATGCTCTTTTTGAAAGCGGAAGCCGAACCAAGCAATCAGCGAAGCATTGATAAAGGTTGGAATTACATATGGAGGCTACCGGTACAACAACGTATACGGATGTTTCTCTGGTTAGCCAAACATGACAGAGTAATGTGTAACTCTAACAGGCTCAAGCGTAATCTCACTATTGATCCTACTTGCCCCCGCTGCAAGAATTCCACGGAGAATGTTATTCACTTACTCCAAGATTGTCCCAAAGCAAAGTTTGTTTGACAGCAACTTGGGGAAATTGCTAGCCTTAGTTCCTTCTTCTCCCCTCCTCTTAATAACTGGCTACTTGATAACATTTGTAATTCCAACCCGCTTGCTACGGAAGATTGGCCTCTTAAATTCGGCATCACTTGTTGGTGGATTTGGAGATGGCGTAATTGTGTGGTGTTTGGTCGTGTTTCGGATATACCAGCCGATCCTCACCTGTTTCTCAAAGCACGCTTTGACGAGACAAAACAGGCCCTAGACCGATTTTCTTTACTCATCCCATCACCAGGAAGCAAAAAGGAGGTCCAAGTGTGGTGGAAACCCCCGCCTCATGGCTGGGTTTTGCTTAAAACCGTCGAGGAAATCCCGGCCCGGCCAGCGGAGGAGGTATCTTTAGAGACGATTCAGGTAATTTCATTCATTCATACCTCTCCAATTACGGCACCTGCACATCAATGCGTTCGGAACTTCTGGTCCTCAAGCGGGGTCTGGAGGAAGCTAAGCACTGTGGATTCGAGAAACTCTTAATCCACATGGATAATTCCACCTGCGTGGAGATGATCAACAGTGAACCCTCCCCACTGGTGCCCTAAGGAGTCTGATTATGGAATGCAAAAGACTATTAAAACATGGAAGCTGGAGTGTCAACGTCAAACATACGTACCGTGAAGCAAACGGGGTTGCGGATTGGCTAGCTAATCGGGGCACAAATCAATCTCAAAAACTGGTCATTCTTGAATACCCTCTTCTGGAGTTCCTGTTCATTCTTCGAGACGACGTTTTAGGGGTCTCACGACCCCGTTTAGTTGCCTTGTAGTTCTTTTCGGGGTCTTCTCCTATTTGTAAACAAAAAAAAAAAAAAAAAAAAAAATACCCCATAATGTTAAATAGATAGCTAGAGTAGAGTGTGCAAGTAAGTCTAAAGTTTGCTTGGCAAATGCCGCAAATCTAAAGGGGAAAGCTTTAAACTCACAGGAAAACATGAATAAAGGGTGTATACTGTTTTGATGTTCGGAAGGCTCTATTCGGCTTCAAAGCCCCAATGCAGCCCCAGTTTGCCCACTATGTTTCAGCAAAAGACCCTTTTTAACCGGAATTGAATTCCCCTTTCTATAATAAAAAACTAACTTCTTGTATAGTAGAATTGAATTAAATTGTTGGCTCGAAATCAGCTTCATATTCATCAGCATTCATCTAAACTTTACAGAACTTTACTTGGAGCACCACGGATCTAAAGTTCCTTTTACTTTGATAAGTAGACTACTGGTTTTTTATTTGAAACATTAACTTCATAATAATTTTTTCAGGTGCTATCTTACTTTGCCAACATGGTCGTCAATTAAGCCTGTGGTTGCATGTTTGCTTATATTGGTATTTTATTGATGTGATTTCTGGAGAAGTTGAGGCTGCAATAGTCGATTTTGGTGATGGTAACGAAACTTGTACCATTTGTAATCAAGTGGCTGATGCATGTACAAGCTGTTTTATGTGCAAAAAGAAACATCATTTGACATGTGCACCGAGGGTGGAAGTTTACTGTGTAAAAGTCTCGGGCAAACCTATCATTGAGATTAAATCATATTGCTGTGTGAGGTAACTTTAAAAAAATGTGTGACTTTATACATTAGTATAAGATTTGAATCTTTACTTTGATCTAATGATCTTAATTTTTTGGATTTAATAGTTCTTCTGATGCCATTTCGACGAATTGTCTCTTGTATTGTGATCAGGTAAGTTTACTTATTTTTTATTTATTGAAGTAAAGTATATTTTATTCTTTAATACTTGTTCAAAAAAATTGATTAAAATTTGTTCACTGCAATTTACATCGTTTTTTGAAATTTCATGTTAAATAATTAACTTATACTTTCCATCTAATCTAATCTAATACTTCTAATGCTATATACTAGTTTGGGCCCGTCTCACACCCGGGCTGCATAGCTATGTTTTTTCTAAGTTAATTATCACAATTTTCTTAATATTACATCATATCATCCATCACATATTCACATTTCTCATTTTTCGTCTACTATTTTAGCCGATTTGGGGGAAATTACAACACATAATTGGCTAATGTGAGGAAAGTACCATAGGTTTTTTTTTGTTCTAAACTTTAACCAAAACCCATAATGTTACCCGTAAAAAATTCCACGAAAACTCGCCATTTCTGTTCCAATGCCATTTCGAGCAAAAAATATTGTGAATTATACCCTTTGTTTGTTGGTAATTTGATCTCAAAACTTTACTATCAACACATGCAAGTGACCTCGATGGGTCGATGGATATGAGTAGTCTTAACCAATATTTGTGGACTTATAGAAGTTTTTCAGCTCCTTTCAACAATTGTGATACATGGACTTATTGGAAATGTGGAGTGTAAAAGCTGAGCTAGATTTTCAGTTAGGAAGTTAGTTGACAAATTCTGTTAGGAGGTTAATTTCAGTTAGCAAAAGCTGCTGGCTTACTCTTGTGTAAAATCAACTCTTTGATTGTAATCATTCAATCAATCTAATAATGAAACTTCTCTTTCTTTCTCAATTTCTTCTCTGATTCTATGTCTTCTCTTCTCCCTCAAACTTCCCAAACTAGTTCAGGTTTAGTTGAGCTTGCTCCTAAACCTGATCATATCTTCTTTATTCTCAATCTTCTTCTTTACTCTACTTTATCTAAAACTTGTTGATCACAGCTCCTAACCTGTTCTTCACACCATTGATAACCACGGATATGATGCTAGAATACAGTACACTTCTTGGTACTGTATCAAATTGTTGAGGTAAACATGTGTTTTTTCCAATTTTTCCGACCTTCCATAGGTTTTTGACACTATAATTTTTGTAAAACCCATGTATTACCTCTAGGAGCTTTTACAAATAATAGAGACATTTTTGTTCAAGGACCATTTTGGGTCAAAAACCGTGGGTTAAAGCCTATTGTTTTGGGATTTAGGTCATTTACTTCAAACTACCTAATTGTTTTAGAAGCTTATCATGGACACCATTTGGGGAATTTAAGGGGATAGCTCTTCCGTTTGGAGGTCTAGCGTGTGTTTTCGACAGATTTAGGCACTTATCATTGGTTTTTTGCTGTAATAATTTGTCAAAACATATAATATGATGACCCCTAGGAGCTACTACAAAAATTTGGAGGCATGTTTGTTCTAGTGCAATTTGAGACCAAAAATCGTGGATCATAGTTCTGACTAGAGTGTTCAAAATAGCCAATGTTATCTAAACTTTACCAGGATTAGCCTTTAAGTTCCCTTATTTGATATGAGGGCCAATTCCTTTATTTGGGTAGTTCTTTGAGCTCATTCAGCATACGTCACCTAATAAGGCTAGTGTGCATTTTTTGGCCAATTTTGGGCACCTAAATAGGTTTTCGGCTCTAATATATCGATGAAACCCATAATATTACCCTCAGGGGCTTCCACAACAGTTAAAGCCAATTCAATCCAAGAACATTTTTGGAGCCAATATCATGGATTCTTTTGGTTTTGCCTAATTATGGCCATGTTGACAGTTGACCACATTTTTTTAAAGTATCTAAATTTCATTAAAATGTTACCGTAAACACCGTAGGAGCGCCCTTGATGAATTTGAGGGACTAGTTCTTTAGTTTGGGGATCTTTTGAGCCCCATTCACCTCACATGACCTGTTAAGGATAGCATGTGTTTGTGGTTGATTTTGGGTACCTATCATAGATATTTTGCTGTAACTCTTTTCCACAACATGTAATATGATCCCTAAGAGCTACTACATACATTTGCGTCTTTTTGGTAGCAGTGCCATTATGGGCCAAAATTCGTGCAATATATATTTCGGCTTTGGCCTATTTTGACGTCTCTTTCTTAAAGTAGCCAAATGTACTGACAAACTTCTCTAGGGACCCTTTGAGTGCCCCTAATTGATATGAGGTCCTAGGTGTGCAATTCAGAAACCCATTTTGCACACATCACTCGATGAAACTAACGTGCGAATGATGACAATTTTAGAAACCTACTATTGGTTTTTTGCTCTATTATTTTGATTAAACCTATGATATTATACTTGGTGGCTTTCACAAAAACTTGAATTGTTTTTGTTGCGGCGCTATCTTGGGCCAAAAATGGTGGATTGTAGCCTTTGTTTTTGACCAATTTTGGCCATGATGGCCACTTTTTTTTAGTATCAAACTTTTATTAAAACGTTGCTTTAAACACCCAAGGACTCCTCTTGATGAATTTAAGTGGCCGGTTCTCCGATTGAAGTCTTTTAAGCCCCTTTGCCTCCCCGTTAACCCTTAAGGCTATGTATTTTTGTCTGAGTTGAGCATCTATTTAAATTTTTTAAGTTCCAATATTTTGCCAAAACACATAATATGACCCCCTACAAAAAATTGAGCCATCTTTGTTTTTTACTTTTTGAGCCAAAAATTGACATCATATACTTGTGTTTTCGTCAAATTTGACCACTTCCTTTAAAGTAGCCCATTGTTACCAAAATTTTTTGTAGTAGCTCCGAGGAGTCATATTATGTTTTGTAACAAAATGTTAGTCTCTGAAACCTATGATAAGAGCTCAAATTAGCAAAAAAAATACACGATTGGCTAAACGGGTGACGGGAGGTGGAGGGGTTCACTTGACCCCTCAAATTCATAGATAGCACTCTCACTTGGTAATTCTTTTAAGAAAAATGAGGTCGTTTGAAGAGAATAACCTAAATCGCCAAAATTGGCCAAAACCATAGGCTTTAAGCCCACGGTTTTTGATGCACATTCGGTTAGCATACATGATAAACTAATGCCAAACTGAACCATGACAGAAATAATGAATGAAATGCAGTAATGTTTTTGTTGTTTTTTGGTTTTATGAACTGAAAATAAAGCATAGGCAGAGAAAGATTATGAGATACACAAACACCACTCTTAAACTCTAACTGGGGAAGGGAGTTCTTAGTCTAAGTGTATGATACAGAGATACCACATTCAATTAAGGTAAGCTAGCACACCATTCAGGCTATTCCCAAAGCTAGAACTTCTGAAACTAGAAGGTTTTTGAGAATCCACTCAAATGTTTTTTTTTTTTTTTTTTTTTTTTTCATGTCATATATCTCAACTGATTTTTACATAGGAAATGAGACTGTATTTATAGAGTTCAAGTAAGCTACAACTGGACATTGATTTTACAATAAACTACAGCTATTTGCTAAAGCATTACATGAGGATATACAAAAATAATGAGTCTAATATAGCAGCTAGGTCTGTTGAATTTGGCGTCAGATTTGCTGCTTTTTTTATGCATCTTGTTCCCTCTTTTCAGTCTTCTTTTCTATCATAATGCAGAGATGGTTTATTGGTATTTTTGTTGTGGATGGACGTTTAAAATAGTCCAACAAGGCTGCATCAATAATTGAAACTAGTTGGTCTGATTTTCTGATGCAAGTTGGCAAGTTGGTCTGATTTGAATAGCAATTGAACTCCTCTTTTTATTCTGTGAACTTTACCTTGGGGCTGTTAAATTTGGTTAATCTATTGACTATAGGCGTGTGTTTCTAGACCAAATAGCTGCTGCATAAAGTCTGCAAGTCGAGCTCAAAACTGAATTATTATAGCAAACCCTTTCACAAGGGTTTTCTATTTTACTTATCACATAATTTGAGCTGCTACCTTGGCTTGTCGAAATCGCTTCACATGCTCCTTTGAAAGGACTGACCTCTGCATCAGTTTTGGACCAAAACTAACTTGGAACAAACATGTCTTAAATATTTGTGGACGTCCCTAGAGGTAATATGATAGGTGTGAACAGAACTGTAGAGCCAAAAAGCTACGGAAGGTTCAGCTCATGTGTGTTGAAGGGGCTTATATAACATTTGAATCCCCAAGTGTTGGAATCAACCCCTTCTACCCATCAAGGTCAATCTCAAATATTGATAGTAAAATTGTGAGATCATTTGGCTACTTTAGAAAAATGGCAAAAAAATAAATAAAAAAAAATAAAAAAATAACGAAGACTAATTCTCGGGGTTTTGTCCAGAAGTGGCAGTGAAATAAAACGGTTTGAAATTCCTTGTGAGCCTCTACTAGTAATACATAGGTTTTGATAAAACATTAGTGTACAAAAACCTATTGTAGTTTCCCGAATTGGCCAAAAATGTACGGGAATTTCCTCAAATCGGCATAATAAATAGGTGATAAAAAATGGGAATATAAGGTTGATGACATTAAATAAAATACTATAACGTAGTACTAAGAAATTTATAATTCATGTCCTATATGTAGAGATTATGTAAGGTAATATAACTTACGTTAAGAAAGTAAAAAAAAAAAAAATGATATTAAATGAATTATGTTAACTAAACTTCAAATATATATGCTACTATTTTCTTCCCCACTTTCGTGTGCTGCTGTTGAGTAGCCATGTCTAAAGCTACTTCTAGACCAAATGAAAGACTCGCTTACCTTAGAATCAAAATGGAGATGGTAATGCAATGGAGAATAAAATATGTACTTCATCGCAACAAGTGAACGATTCATTTAGTCTATAAGTAGCTCCCAACATGGCTCGTCAAAAGCTGAAAACACAAGTTTGAAAAAAAAAAGAAAAAACAGTGCATAGGAAGGAGTAGCTTTGTAGCCCACGCGCGAGCTCGGCTTCCAAACTAGTACATTTATAATTTTTAAACATCATGGTTGCTCAAAGTTGGGGAAAATGATATTGTTGACTGATGATAATGCTCTTGAGCTTTTTTAATGCTACATTAGCTCGATGAATCCACTGAATTCTCATTTCTCAGTGAAAGGCTATAGATTGATAGTTCTTATATTTCTCAATTTTTCTCATTTACATGTTTCCAATGCTATATATTAATATTGTTGTAAATGTCAGGTTAATTCATTCTCTAACTGGGAACTGTTTCATGTTTTTAATATTCCTCATCAATTGCAAACGTTTAAATTGTGTTGGTTATTCACCATGACCGATATAATTGAGGCCAAGTTTCATATTACTTACCCTAATGTTCAACGTATAAAGTTGTCAAAGCAATATATATTGGATCATATTGATGATAAGCGTGTCATTGGATATCCTCATGGCTATAATCTGAAAAAAGCCTTTGACTGGGCTATAGGAAAGGACTTAGTTTTAGAAGAAAATTATCAGTTATTCAGTACCGGTGAAAAGATGTCTAAAGGCGAGGTGAAAAGGGGTCCGGTGATAAGAATAGGCGGATATGCTAAAATTCAGAGTCATCAGGAAAGAAATGCTTTGATCTCTATTGAAAAGGAACCTATTGCCGCGTCAATGCGTTGTAGAGAAGCAGACCTAATTCGTCTATTGAAGAAGCCTTATGAGCCTTATGCATTAGTTAGGCAAATCAGTGATCCCTATGCTCCTTCTATGCCTGATCAAAGTCACGATGTAATTAATCACTCTATAGTACTTTCCGGTCAAGCAACTCATGCAAGCGTATCAACAAATTCATGTTATATGGCGAAAGATCCTCAATATTTAGGAGAATATGGGAGATTTGCAATAAAGCGTTTCTCTGCCTTGCTACCTTTAGAGATAGATCCTATTCGGTATATGATTTGTGTGACATCAATTATTATGAAGCCTCCAGGTGCGTCATCTATATTTCTTATTTTATTTTGCTTTGCTTAACGGAATGACTATATATTGTTGTACTGTCATAAGTTGAAGACGAGTATTGATTATGATGATTTTATCTCCTATATATGAGTTATAAGAGCATTTTTTTTTTTTTTACTTTTTCAGTTTACTAACCACTCGTACATTTTTCATCATTTTATTGCATCCGCTATTTCATCAGCCCTATAGTTGAGCTTTTCAAAGGTTTAGAGACCTTGCAACCATATTAGAGTTGTAGGGGTATCTTGCAACCCTATCAGATTATCAGCCCATTAAGACGAAAAGTTATGAACTTAAGTACATTAAAACCTAGTCTTATTTATTCTTTGTAAAAGTTGAAACAAGAACTGGTACCTCAACCAAGTGTGTGATTTCCTTGTTTTGCAGTTAATAACAATTGAGTTTCTACGGCTGCAAGTGCAGTAAGATCATACTAGTTCCTATACCTTCTTTGCTGTCATGCTTCGCATCACCACGTTTAGAGGAGCTCCTCTTGTGTCCAAAACTGTGACTACTTGATAGAACATTCATATAAAAAAGTTGCTCGTGAAAAACGGAAATTAGCATCAAATCCGTCTGAGGATCAATCTCCTTTGAAGTTGCAAAAGACACAAATAATGCTACCAAGAAAGTGACCGGAAGAGACATGGCCACAAAGCAAAATGCTGAAAAATTGAAACCGGAAGAGACAGAAGAAAAAAGAGTTGCCAAACTAGACAATAACAATTAATTAATCCGATCTTTGTGAAATCACGTTATGTGGTCTAATGTACTACATTCGTATTTAATCGGAGCCTCGATGTAAGTTGCTCTTATACCTGTGTTCTATATCTCCTTTGTTTATGCTCCGCCTTCTCTTCCTTGTTACCCTTTTCCCTGAAGAACACCCCTAGTGTGAGTGCTCCCTTTCTTTCCAGCTGTTAAAAGTTAAAACTGCTGGCCTATTTTGCAGGTAACTTATAAACACCTTCACATTTTTTTTTTTTTAAATGTTAATGGAGCCCAATCTATAAGAATATTAAAAGACAAATACACTGGTAAATCAAGGGTAATTCTCATCTCTTTTTCAATTACTTTCTTGTTCTAAAAATGACATGGCCATTTGGTTTCCATGAGGCTATGGTTTTACTTGAAGATACCAGAACTGATCACTTAAATCTTTGATAGGGGCTTGCATATGCGGACTCTTCAGATGATGAACATCTTAATGCTGCTCTAGCAAACAATAAAAAGATCTTATTGCATATGACGGTAAGCATTGCCCGGTCGGATCCAGGTAAAAAGCAAAACGCATGCCGATGGACATCAAATTGCTGACAAGGAATGTAAGTTGTTACCATATTCATCCACAAACTCTTATCCATAGAAAAAGCAATTTTGAATGGCAAATTCATCTGAAAGCTTCTAATGAAGCCGTTTGTTTGTTTGTAAGGTGTCCTTTCTCTAAGTATTTGAAAAGTTGCTTTGGTGTGTGTTTCCTGAAGTAATGTACCCTTATTTTGCTCAATGTGACTATGAAATTGGAATGTAGGTCATCTGTTCGGGCACGTGCGTCTCACATGATGAATCATATGATCAACACATCCTGTCATAAAACTTAGGCGGTCGGTATGTAACTAATTTTGTTCGATGAACTTAAGCTTCCTTATCCATTTGTGGTGCTTGGAACTTTTTATGATGTCTGATGTGTTTTTACTTTGTATCCTGAAGATGAGTCTGGTCCATTAACGTCCAAGAAACCTGTTGTGGTGGAGTCATATGATCTTAGAGGTACACAATAAATTTTCTTTTTTCTCTGCTTAGGCTACCTTTGTGTTGATCGAGGACGTTCTGGATTTTTGGGTATGATCTGACAATTTACTGTTTGTGTATGGTTGCTTTCTCCTTCCCTCTTTCACTCCGTCCCTCTTTTATTTTTTAATTGATAGTCTGCTTCACCTCTCATGTCTTAGTGTTCTTGTTTTCAACAACTCATATGTAAATTTATGGGCTCTAATTTTGCTGTTTTGTTGGTTTGCAGGGACATTGGAGCAGTGGCTTCGTGTTCTCTACCATTTGGAACCTGTCCAAGGTATTCCGTCTGAAACTCTTGACTATACCCATGCTTCTCTCTAGAGGCTTCTCACTGTTAATCCTTCTACGTGCAACTGAAATGTGTTTCAGTATTTCACTTGGATTCTAAGCTTTTCAGCTGAAAAAAGGTAGTTCTTTCATGGCCAGTATAGTTTTGTTAAGCTATACATTTAGATTTATGAGCTGTGTTTCAAACTTTGTCACACTTTAAGAGAGACATCTGGGTTCTATGGGTTTTAAGAGAGTTAGAGACGGGGGATGGACGTAAGGGACAGATGGAGGGAGATATTATGTTTGGCAGCAAAGGTTGAGAGAGATAGGATGATCAGCAGGATGACAAGATGGGAGGTGGGAGAAACAACACTTTTGGGGTAGAGAGATGCAATAGCATTGAATTTGAATTATATATAATTAGCAGTGGTATAGAAAACAGAGATCACTTGTCGAAATCCACATTAGAAGAAGGGAATGAATGGGAGATTGGGGGGGGGGGGGGAGATAAATAAGAGGGAGTTCATGGAATAGGTTGAGTGTGAGTGTATTAGGGTATGAAGGGCATAAAGCATTAGAAGGGAGAGAGGGATGTGAAGGGCAAAGAAGCATTAGAAGAGGCATAGGGAGATAAAGATGGGGAGGGGAGAAGGAGAGGCAAACCGAATTGGAAGACATAAGAGTGAAAAATAGGAGACCAAGAGGGTTGAATGCGGGAGAATAAAAGATGGAGAGGGGTGTGTCTTAGGATATGAAAAACGATAAAATATGAGTTAAGTGTTATGAAATATGAAGTTAAAATTAGGCAAATATTCTAATATTTTAGGGATATCATCCTAAGAGTGGCTAAGAGCACTTTCTAGGTTTGGTGCTATCTAATGCAGCGGTTCGGTGGACTGCATTCGATGTTGTCTTTTGAACACGCTCTTTCTATACCTCCATTTACTTAAGTTCCCATGGTTATTCTGGGTATGGATTTTGTTGTTTTTCGTTTAGTAGAGTCTATCAGATTCAAGTTAATCCTTGTAATTTCTGTTCTGCGGGTGTCATATACAACCAAATGTGTTAGCAGCGGAGTGCAAGTGAATTTAGGAAAGTGGAGAGGATTACAAGACTTTATGTTCTTCCAGTGGACAATGCTTATCTACCAAGGTTACATCCAGGGAACAGGGTGGATCATGTAATTTGTGTGAGAGTCGTAGGTATTCTTCTCAAAGGGATCCTCCCTGGACCTAGAACTGTGAATGGTAACGTCGAAAACTGTAAAAGACCTGGTTAACTGTGGGTATAACATGGGTGCAAATAACATTGAACTGACCATTGATTAGGCAGAAGTTCTGAAGTTGGTGTTTTTTATTTTTAGAAGATTTAAGTAATCTTGGGAGTAGTTTGGTTGGCAATTATCATTGGACTTACCATTAGGCAACAACGTTGCAGTTTGGTACAATTTGAAGTTTTAAGTGACCTATAGAGTTAAAAGTTGACTAAAAAGAAAACCAAAGCCTTGGGACCAAAACGATTTGGTTATGCTATGCTCATATTTATTCTCTCTTTCAATCTGCGTAACTATAAGGAAAAAAAATTGAAGAGCAGTTTATAGAGAGTAGAGTATAATTTGTTCCATTGTTATTGTTCTTCTGCTACATGGCTGATGACTTGGTCGTCCTATTGTGGAGTGTATACTTTTCATCAGCCATTATGTTTTCTTAGCATATGGGCAGAATTGCTGAAGCTTTAGCATTTCTTTTAGAATGGTCCATGCTTGACTTCCCTGATTTCCGCCTTTCATCTCTTTCTTATTGTGTTTTGTTCTTGCCTGCTGTAATTCTTATCTGTCTAATCCACTAATCCGGAGTGATAGCTGACGAACTCTTTGTACTCACAGATGTTCTGTCATGATCTGCAAAGTTATATAAATTTATTTTTTAAATTTTTATGTTGCTTAACCTACAAGTCTTTACTTTAACATAATTTGATGATTTAGAATACTTCTGAAGTTCTGATCACAGTGGGTATATGGGTAAATGGTTCTCATATATTGTACATTTATACGTAATACATTTGTGTAGCCTGTGCAACTTTTTGATTCTTACAGCTCTCTAAATTTCATGTTCAGAATTTCAATTCCTCCCCGGAAGCATGTGGCGAAGAGATTGAGGGAAACATGGTGGATCGTCCCATTTTCATTTGTAAACATTAGTATCGGCCCTACGATGTATTTGTAGTTTTTAAAAATTCTCTAACGAGAAATGTATACACCGTACATGTTAATTGTTAGCCTTTAGGTTGATGATTGTTACGTGATGATACTCTTTCATGCTAGCATGTAATTTGTTGTTAATGATAGAAGAACTTGAATCTTAGCTTTATTGTGCTTCTCTAGTTGAAATTGTGCTCGGTTAAAAATTATGTAGTCCTTTTTCATTAGGTAGCCATTTATTCTGGGACATGTTGTTATGAGGATTTCGATGGCAATGAGCCAGAGACATTAACATTTGTGAATGATGATCATGTTAGTGACATTGACATCGACCAATAAACCAACATTCGAGAACTCTCTTCGGTTTCTGTTGAGAAAAGAACCAACTTTTAGACTTCAAGTCTATTTAGAATAGATGATGTCTATAAAGCGTGTTTAAATGGTTAATCAGTCAAATTCGTGTTATATTCATACCTGAATTGTTGTTTTGGCAATTAATTGCAATGAGTCGAGGAGCTATCAAATGAATGCATGAAGATGCTATGTGTGAAATAATTTAGTAAACGTAAACAAAAGAAGGAAAAAGGACTACAGTATAGCTACCAATAATTTTTTAGTCATATATGTTGGTTATTGTATACGAAAATTACAGAGCTTTATTTGATCTAATGATCAACATACATATAAATTATGTACAGTATATCATATATTCATATGCAACTACATAACTTCTAACATTTCCATGATTTTCACGGGCCAAAAAACTAGTTGGGATGTCAATTAGAGTACACAGTTTAGATTAGCTTTTTTAATTGAGGGCAAAATAGTCATTTCAAGGGGTAAAATGACATCCTAAAATAGACGGGGCATTTGAGCTGGGAAGTCCCAAAACGGAATATGAGACGTTTGAGTTGGGACGGAGGGAGTGATCTTTACCTTATTATTATCGTACACAAAGTCTCATAAAAGACGGTCTCTCAATAATTTATTGAGAGACCATTATATTGTGTTACAAAGTGACTCTTTTTACATTGATTGTAACCATGATAATACTTTTAGTGATCGTATTAATTTACTATAATAAATCACATTATCTATGATTTTAGAAGATCAAATCGCATTAAATTAGCTAGAATTTATAAAGTAACCCATTTACAAATCTTGGGATAAGTGTCTAAAGTCTTTAACTAAAACGATTACTAAAAGTAGTATAACGGTCCCTAATTATATAAATAGGGTCACGATGTAAATAACATAATTGGTCTCTCAATAAATTATTGAAAGACGGTCTCCCATAAGACCTACTGATTATCGTATACCTACGTCATCATAGTTATTTACTTATTTGTTCTCTTCTGTGAAGATTTAGTACGCTAATGTTGTACATCTGTTACATAATCATAATTCATTTATTTATAAGAAATAAAATGATAAAATTTATTTCGGGCGTAGCTAGGGTAGTAAACTAGTATCACTAATTGTCGGGGGTTCTGGCATTGTTGTAGGCTCACTAGGTTGGAGAAGATGCGGAGTCAATATTATATAAGTTGTTAATGCTAATGGTAAATTGCTTGGACAATTGCCCTTCCTTGATTGTGATTTCTGATCGACGACATCAGGAACTTCTGCTTTTTGTTCTGCTTGTTGTTCTACTTGTTTCGTACTTTCATTATCTCAGTGAAAATTTGATACTTCAGGTCTACTAGAGAAGAGGGGATGATTAAAAATGAGCAAGATAAATAAGTCATTCTCATTTGCGCGGATATCATATTCGTACTTATAATTTGAAAACTATTCCTCTTGTAATGAATGTTCCTTTGAATATCAGAGTGTTCCTGTAATAACGGTTATTGATGACACAAAAAAACATAACGTTTTGCGCAGTCCACCAACTAATCTTTTGTAAAAATTTAGGATTTATTATTGTACGGAGTATCATCTAATTTTTTGAATAGTTGGAGAAAACAAAAGGGTCTTCTTTATTACTCCATATTGTACGTAACAATCATACTAAATGTCTCCCCGAACATTAGTGCTCCTATGTATTTAAAAAAAAGTGCATTACCATATTACCATCATCAATGTTTTCATGTTTATCGTGTTTTAACGGTTAACAAAAGTTTTTTTATTACTCTGTATAATGCATAATAATGATTGTCGCTTGTATTGTTATTTCCCTGTGTGGTGAAATCTTGATTGAAACAAAATTGTTGAGTAAGAATCCAAGATCATTCGTCATTAATCGGACTATCCCATCATTAGATGACAAGTAAAAGATATTATTATAAGAGCCTTTACTTATAAAAAGCTAAATCTCAACCAAATGTACGCCCTATATACCACATGGACAGAAACTACAAACAAAACTAGAAATCTTTCATAATTACGTTGTTTGGAATAACCAAAACAAGCAACTAGTATTATAAGAGCCTAACTTATAAAAGCTAACTCTTAATCGAATATATGCCTCATCAGATACCATCCGCATAAAACATACCAACAAAACTAGAAGTATTTCATAATTGCGCCGTTTGGAATAACTAATACAAAACAAATTCAGTCAATTATGTATGAGAAAAATGAAGAGCAATAGGTCAAGAAACAAGCATTTTATGTTGAACTTGTGAGACAAATTCTAGCTTAGTTTTATGTCTCTACACTTATCTCATGTGCATTATACGAGTATACAAATATTCACATACAAGTGACATTTTTTTCTTTCTAAAATAAATCCCTTATTTTAGAGAATTATAGCATCCACGAGAGATATGAGGAATATAGCATTCTTAATTTACTACTAGGAGATTTATCTACGTAGTATAAATTTACATTTAAGTTAATGTAGTCACATATTATCTCAACGTAATGTCAGCTACAATCATATAACTACAACTATATAATTGCAACTAGTTTGCGTGCCCGTGCCGCGCACGGGCTCCCTATTTGTATCAATTACTTGTTTCACAAAAAAAAAAAAAATGATGATTTGATCGAGATGAGGGTTTGACTTACAAATATAAGAATAAATATTCATAAAAAAAAAAAAAAAAAAAAAACAAATAATGAAATGCACATCGTGTGATTCGTACCGAAAAGTACTTTCATATTTCATAAATTCCAAAAAATACAATTTCGTGCCGCCTGACATAACACGAATTCAATATAATTTAACCCGCTTTGACCATAAGTGAAATTGATCCGACCTCTTAATTTCCAACTCTATTTGCATTAATCATTTATTGTTATTTTTGTTGAGATTACAAAGAAACTTATAATTCTACACATACCTAATTATCTTACCACGAGAAACACATTTCGCTTAGTAATTAACATCATTAAATTTATATAATTTATTGACCGTCTTTAAAAGATTAATAAGTCATTGACAATAATGCCCAACCTTATTCATGAACCAATTCTACATAACACAATAATTTTCAACCTTATTCATGAACCTTTTTTTTTTATGTTTTATTCATGAACCAATTACTAACTCCTAGTGTAGACATATTTCTTCACTACTAATTAAGTATATTCTAAACACATTGCTCAATCTAGTTTAATATTTTTAAAATTAAAACTCTTCGAAATCAATGACCCCCACCTCTATTTTGATGACACATCAATCAATAGTCAAGTTATTAGAAATGATACCAATTAAACAAATTTAATATAGATATACATAGTTTTACCTTACATAAGAATTTCACTTTATGTCAACAACAACAGCAACAGCAACAACAACAACAACAACAACCAAGCCTTATTCCCAAAATGATTGGGGTCGGCTAACATGAATATATAGTCAGCAAATCATACCCAACTCGATAGCAATCCAAACCGAAATCGACTCGATTCGACATGCCATAAACTTAATACTCCCTCCTACCCATTCTCTTTGGGTAGGGCATAACAACCAACAAAACCAATAAACAACCTTAATATATTAGTAAGTAAATCATTAATTTTACAAACTAATATTATTAACCACTAATCCCACCCCTCTCCTAACCACCGTGCAACTCATCTCACCACGAAAACCACCAGCGCCCCACCACCTCCAACCCCACCGACGTAACCACCCCACCAACGACACCCGTAGGCCCACTTTTCCCGTCGACATCCCTTCCCTCGTCGACCAGCCCACCACGAAAAGGTAATCAGATCTCTCATCTCCCTCCTCTCGTCGATCAGAGCCGTCACTCTCCCACCGTCGGCCCCCTATCTTCTCCTCCTGCCAATCTTTCTCCTCTGCTTCCGTTTCGTTCTCTCTAGTCGGCACCGGTCGGCCCTCTGTCGGCGCCGATCTAGCGAGTACAGTCGTGAAGGACGGAGATGGTGATGGTTGTCGTTTAGGGTGAGTAGCCTAGTCTATTACGGTGCCGGTTGAAGGAGGAAGGGGATCGGGGTGGTCGGACCTTGTGGTCACCATTGGCAGAATGAGGGAGGTGGTGGCTAGTGAGAGGAGAGAGAGAATATGGGTAGTGGGAATGATTAAGCCCCAAAACTGAAAATTAGTAAGGGTAGATTAGTCAAGAAAATTTGCCAAAAGGGGTAAGTTTTGAAAGAGGAAAATCTTACTGAATCGTCCAAAAGAGGAATATAGGAAGATGTCTTTGGGTAGGAGGGAGTATGACCTAACTCCCTCCGACCATACCTAGAAGGGGGAAATCTACAAATCATATAAGCAAATGAAACATTTGAAAAATTGAAAACAATAGTAGTTAAGAGCATAAAAAAAAAGGAGAAAATAAATTTTGGTCAAACTTTTATATCATATTCATTTATTAATTTTTTTTCTCTACAAAATTATTACTCTTTTCACTAAACTCTAACATAGAGGTAAAAATTCATTTCTTTATATTGTGCTTGATTTTCTACATATAAGCGAGCATTGCTTAATGTAGTTGAACGCTTTTGAAATATACTCCCTCCGTCCCGCTTTAAACACCCCGCTTTCCTTTTTAGGGTGTCTGTATTTAAACACCCCATTTCAAAACTTACTAAATGAGGTAAGTTTTCATCATACATCTACACTCCCCTATCTCCAAAAATAATAAACAAACAATCCATTATCTCCAAAAATAATAAATAAATCACCAACTATCTTCAACAATAATAAACAAACCACTCATTATCTCCAACAATAATAAACAAATAACCCATTATCTCCAACAATAATAAACAAACCACCTATTATCTCCAACAATAATAAACAAACAAAACTACCTTAATCCAAGTGAAAAATACAATGAGGTGTTTAAAGGGGGACGGAGGGAGTAAGTCTTTCAACTCTAAATTATCATACGGAAGAGTCGAATGGTAAAATTACAATATATAAGTTGTTGACGGAGAACTTTATGAAGTCACTTTTTATAATAATAAGTCACATTTGTTTGCATCAAAGGTGCCACGATTCGAGAAATCCAATAACTCGACGTAGTGGAATCTGACTCAAACAAACCCTATTCATGAGTTATGGCTACGTAACACCATAATGTCCAACCCACACTTGATTTTGATAATAATATGAAAAATGGTACTCAAGCGTCAAGAACCCACAAAGAGAACAAATTCTATAATCAAATTCATGAAACACTGCTACATAACAAAATACACCATACCCAACCCTGATCATGAACCAATTACTAACTTTTTGTATAAACATTTTTCCTTTAGTACTACTGAGTAGTATATTCTAAACACATTGCTTAATCTTGTTGAATATTTTTGAAATAAAACTCTTTCGACACTCGTACAAAAGAGTCAAATTGGCAAAATTAGTAAACATAAATCTTTATTATCACTTTTAATTTTAAACTAATAATAATTCACCTTCATGCTTATAGTTTTCTCCAATTCTCTATGATCTGTATTTTCTTTCTGGACCTCTTTTTTTTTTTTTTTTTTTTGTAAGAGATGTGTTGCAAAATCAAAATATATCACAAATATTATGATCATGATTAATAAATTGGAAGAGAATCATATACTTTTTCTACATTGGAAATCATTTTTATTAGACTGTTTCAACCATTTAATATTTTCTACACTTAGTAGATTTTAAAACTTTCCTTTTTCTATTCAAGTTAATATTATTTAAATATTCAACTAATTATTAATTTTAATTATTTATTAATTTTCCTTATTACTTTTTAATATTTTATATGTATTTCCATATACTAATAATCAATAATATTTTTTAAATTCTATCCAATAGAATTGTGCCAAGTGTCCATCAATGTACTCGGCTTTTATAATATATATATTAGATATAGATATGAAGAGATAGTCGGATAGATAAAGAGAAGGTATCCTACTAATCTAAATCTATTAATTGAAAAAATCAAGTAAAAAAAAAAAAACTAATAACTTGGAGGTATACGAAGTAGTCCGAGTCGTTCGCTCTTTTGAGTTCCGAATTATACTTAAACTTACAGAACCACAAGACTCCATAAACTCTAAGAATTGCGACTGATATATCCCCATTCCCTATCATATAGTAAGATAACTTACCCTTCATCGATAACAACTAGGCACTCAATAAACTGACTATCGAACAAACAATTTCACTTTCCCACGAACGTAGTCATGTAGTACAACAACAACAAATAACTTATGATCTTTCATCCACTTTTCCGAGCTCTGTATAGCATCAAGGTTTTCATCCATTCAGTCATCACTCTGGTCATCACAATTCACAAATAACAGAGCACGATAAATTACCCATCCTCGAAATTTATCCAACACCTCACTTAAAAATACAAACTACTGAGAAGTGAGAACAGTGAAACAAGAGTGAAGAACAAGATTCAGCATTCTCAGTCTCATTGTTTTCAGTTTTCACCGCAGTTTTCCCTCCAAATCAAAAAAATTCTCCCGCCAACAATAACACGTTTCTGAGTTTTTCCCACCCAAAAACGATCCCCCAACATTAATACCCAAAGATCCTTTTTCTGATTTTGTTCATATCCATTTTCCCCATTTCCATCTTCATCTTCTCCCCCAACCCTAGAAACCCTACTATTTATTTCCCTCTCTCTCTCTCTCCCCTCATTTTCATAGCAACCTTCATCTTTACGCTTCTCATAAACCCTAAAGATCTTGTGCAATTTCCGCCCAATTTTATCTTTGCCGCATTTGCAAAGGTAATTCCCTAAATCCCTTTTCAATTTTATTTTTTTTGTTGGGTCGTCTTAATTCTGTATATTTCTGTTTGATGCGTTTGTTTTTATTAAGTTGTACTGTAGTATTGGGAAATAATAATTGAAGAATAAGATATGGAATTCGCATTTTGTAATAATTAAAGATTCGGAAAAGTTTTCATTTTTATTGTTGTCGGAGTTTTGCACAGGACCCTTTTAGAAATCTGCGAAACGGGTCTGTGTGTGCCGTTGTTAATTGCATGGAATTATTGATTTCGATGTGATTCTTGCTACTTACGCTTTTCTAGATTGTTTTCGTGCTTTCTGGATTCCAATTGGGTTTCTGTATCGTGTTTAGGGTTACATGGAACGGGTTTTTGTTACCGGGTGCACAAAGTTGATGTCGAATTTTGTTGGATTTAGGGCTTTATGAGTATGATATGATAAGTGATTTGAAATTCTTGTTAGTGATATTAATGATTTGCCATTACACTTGGTAGTGATATGAAGTATTTACACTTCATATGAACATGGGGCATAGCGTATTTATAGTCGGTTAATTGAGTTTTTAGAATACTATAGTTGGTAGATTGTTCAGAACAATTTGTTCTATAACATTTCTAGGAATTCCAAACGATTCTGTGATGTTTTAGGGTTTTAGAGATTAAATCCTAGCAAAATTTACGGTGTTTGGAACAATTTAAGATTTGTCAAACAAAGGCTACCATCAGGATACACTCGAATCCTGTTGGTATGGAATGTGGTTGCCTACTACTTTGGTTGTTTGTCTTTTAAAAGACTGCTCGTACTTTTCTGTGTTCTATAATATTTCTAGGAATTCATAAAACATTCCGTGATGCTTTAGAGTTTTCGAAATTAAATCTTAACAAAATTTACCGTTTTTGGAACATTTCAAGAATTGTCAAAGAAAGCCTACAATCAGGAATTCAAGATACACTTGAATCCCGTTGGTAGTGAATGTGGCTGCCTACTATGTTGATGGTTTGTCTAGTTGATTAGTGCTCGTACTTTTCGGTATTAGTCATTTATGTTTATTGCCTTCTATATCACTACATGACACATGACGAAGGAAGTTTCTTTCCATGTTGGTTATTTTGAAATTTAACCTAATACAGGTTGTACTTGCCTTTTAGACTGTTGGTTTCCAATAGGGGTGCTTGATTCATTATTTATGCTTTCGATTATATCCAGGAATGGTGAAGGAAGGAAAGACAGACCCTGGAGATATGGTCTGTGATGACGCTAAAGTAAAGGAGCCAACCAGTGAAGTTGTGGCTGCTGAAGACGGGAATGTAAGGGAGCCAACTGGTGAAGTCGGGGTCTCTGATGACGTGAAAGTAGAGGGATCAACTGGTGAAGTTGTGGTCGCTGATGATGCAAACGTAAAGGGGCCAAAGGGTAAAGTTGGTAAGGGGAAACGGAAAAAGAGGGAGCAAGATGTTTCCAATGGGGAAAACAATGTGGTCTCTGATGATGCAAAAGTAAAGGGACAAACCGGTAAAGTTGGCAAGGGGAAACCGAAAAAAAGAGCACGAGATGATTCTAATGGGGAAAACAATGTGGCTTCTCGAAGAATGCCCAAGCGAGCAGCAGCATGTTCGAACTTCAAGGAAAAAGCTGTTTCTGTTTCTGAGAAAGAGCATCTTCTAGACACTAAAAGGGAGCCCACAGTTGAGAATGAAATAGCTGCAATTGGCTTAACTACAGGTCATGATGATCCCAGACCCAATCGACGCCTTGTAGACTTCATTTTTCATGATGGGGAAGGGAAAGCACAGCCCGTGGAGTTGCTGGAAGTTACCGACTTGTTTATTTCGGGTGTTGTCTTGCCACTAGAGCCTTCTGGCGACATAGTCAAAGATAAGGGAGTGAGATGTGAAGGTTTTGGTCGAATTGAAACATGGGATATCTCTGGCTACGAAGATGGCGCCCCTACAATTTGGGTATCCACTGAGCTAGCTGATTATGATTGTGGGAAGCCTGCTGCTTCGTTCAGGAAAATATATGGGCTCTTTTATGAGAAGGCATATGCCTGCATTGAAGTGTACAAAAAACTGTCTAGGTCTTCTGGAGGTAATCCGGATATAACTCTTGACGAGTTGTTAGCTGCTCTTGTGCGCTCAATGAACGGAAGCAAAAATTTTCCCCCAGGAGCTTCAATCAAAGAGTTTATCCTTTCACGGGGAGAATTCATCTACAACCAGCTGATTGGACTGGATGCTACTTCCAGCAATAAGGAGCAAACGTTCGTCGACCTGCCTGTGCTTGTCGCTCTTCGTGATGAATTTAAGAAGAATACAGAATTTGCCCCTGTGATTATGCCCATGGCTACTGGTGGGAGTTTGAAAATTGGAGACGGAGAGACGAAAAAGGAGTCAAATTCATCCATTCTTGCTGAAGAAGAAGATGAGGATGCAAAACTGGCCAGATTGTTGCAGGAGGAAGAAGATTGGCGGTTTATGAATCAGAGGAAGGGCAGACGTCCCGCTGGTTCAAACAAGTACTATATCAAGATTAACGAAGATGAAATTGCAACTGATTATCCTCTGCCAGCTTACTATAAACCTAACAATGAGGAAACTGATGAGTACATCATCTTTGACAGCGATATGGATGTCACTGACCCAGATCAGCTTCCTCGAAGCATGCTTCATAATTGGTCACTTTATAACTCCGACTCACGACTGGTTTCTTTGGAACTTCTGCCTATGAAGCCTTGTGATGACATTGATGTTACTATTTTTGGGTCGGGGACTGTGACTGATGACGATGGAAGTGGTTTCTGTCTTGATGCTGATGCTCAATCTTCATCAGCTTCTTCTGAGGTACAGGACGTGGGTGGAATTCCAATTTATTTGAGTGCAATCAAGGAATGGATGATCGAGATTGGAGCATCGATGGTTTTCATTTCTGTAAGAACTGATATGGCCTGGTATGGACATCTTTTCACTTATTCTTTTGGGGATATTTCTTTCTTTCACTGATGCTCCAAGCTATTTGTCCGAAAGATGGTTTATGTTACCAAGCTATTAGCCTTCTGACGTTGTAGTTCCATCCTTTTTCTACTAATAAAATTGTATTAATTGAATATTGTTATTTTTCAATTTCTATGATGAAAAGCCGTAGTAGAAAGTTCTTGAACCTTAATTTCACCTTTACACCTGAATGTAGAATTAATTTCTTTTAACCATCCCATCTTGCCTTTACAGGTATAGGCTTGGAAAACCGTCAAAGCAATATGCTCCATGGTATGAAACAGTTTTAAAGACAGCAAGGCTTGCAGTTGGCATCATCACACTGTTAAAGGAGCAGAGTCGTGTGGCACGTCTGTCTTTTACAGAAATTGTTAAACGTCTGGCAGGATTTGGAAAGGATCACCCTGCATTTATATCTTCAAATCCAGCAGCAGTGGAAAGATACGCC
>JBBYHQ010000007.1:2871683-2884435 GCA_038382645.1 Spergularia azorica | reverse complement strand
ATCTCAAACCGTTCTAGGAACTGCTGCCAATGAGAGGGAGGTATTCTTGACAAATAGTTGCCTGGACTTTGACTTAGAAGATGTTAAAGAAACTACAGTTGTTGAAACTCGACAGATGCCATGGGGTTATCAATTCCGAAAAGCTCATGCTTTGGCTGAAAAGGCTGATCGGGCAAATGCTGAGGATAGGAAGAGTAAAGGATTACCTTTGGAATATTACTGCAAAAGCTCTTACCGGCCTCATGAAGGTGCATTCGTTCGCCTCCAACTAGATTCGTTGGGGCTTGGAAATGGTACCTGCCATGCCTGCAAAACGAAAGAGGCTGAGAATGAGAAGCGAACTTTGAAGGTGAATTCGTCCAAGAGCGGCTTTGCTTATGAAGGGGTTGAGTACAACGTTGAGGACTTTTTCTATGTTGCCCCTCGTCATCTTGCAGAAAATGAGAAAGGGAGCGAAACCTTTAAGAGTGGCAGAAATGTGGGCTTGAAACCTTATGTGATTTGTCAGCTCTTGGAGATTGTGATGCCCAAGGCTTCCAGAAAATCTGATCCTGAATCTATAAAAATTAAAGCCCGGAGATACTTTAGACCGGAGGACATCTCAGCAGAAAGAGCATATCGATCTGACATACGTGAGGTAAACCTTTTTGTTTCTCCAGTATCAGCATTGGAAGCTGTTACTTACATGCCCACGATGATCGTTCAGTGAAAGTTATTGCTTGTGTTTTTTAGATTAACAGAATGGCTGAATATTTATTTTATCAACTTTCAGGTTTACTTTAGTGAACAAATACAATTGCTGGCTATATCTGCTGTCCGAGGGAAGTGTGAAGTCAGAAGAAAGCATGATCTGACATCGTTAGATTACCCAGCTATTTTTGAGCATATCTTCTTTTGTGAGGATCTGTACGATTGTGATAGTGGCGCCATCAAACAGGTTGCGTTTTCTCTGTCAGGACAAGACTGTCTTAAATAATCTGCCCTAGCTAATTATTAACATAACCTCATGTTATTGGTTTTCCCTTGCAGCTGCCCATCAGCGTCAAACTTAGTTCTGTGGTTGATGATTCCGTGGCCGGAAAGAAGAAAGGAAAGGGTAAGGAAGATGATGATAATGAGCGTTGCAAAGAGAAAGATTCTTCTAAGAACCAGCTGGCTACTCTTGATATCTTTGCTGGCTGTGGTGGCTTATCTGAAGGGTTGGAACGAGCAGGTAACATGGATACACCGAGCTGATCTTCTATCTGTGATAAAGTATAGTTGTGTTTTGTTGTGTTTGTTTATGTAGGGACATTGCTGTTGCTAAAGGAGTTTATCTGATTTGCACTTTCAGGTGTGTCACAGACCAAATGGGCAATTGAGTATGAAGAACCTGCTGGTGACGCATTTAACCTCAACCACCCTGGGGCGTCGGTTTTCATTAATAACTGCAATGTCATCCTCGGGTAAGCTTGCCTGAAGGGGTCCCACCCCCTTCCATGTTCATTTCTGCTAGATTCTTCATATCAATCCTGTTATTACTCGTGTAATTTGTTTAATTCTCCCTCCGATTCTCTGTAAATGCAACAATTTGACTTTTAAACTATTCAAAACATAGGAGTATTCTCTTGAGGTTATTTTAATCATATTTTGACCGTTTGACTAAAAACATATAATTAACTTTATCTATACAGCGTACAAGATTTATTATACAAATCTAAGGCATTATAAGCATTATATTTCGTAAATGTTTCCAAATTTTTTCGAGTTCTTCCTCGTCAACTACCAGCTCAATAGATGTCCGAAGTCAAATGCTGCTATTCCAGAGAGTCGAAGCGAGTAACATTTTTTGCATGCAGCTTGATTGCAATATAGTGACTCATGCATTTATTTTGTAGAATTTGTTTATGCAATGAGCATTTTGGTCTGATTTTCTGTGGATTCCTAAAACCTTGTTGTGACATCAAACTTGTTCTTGCTTACTGAATAGTTGTTATGGTTTGAAATATATGTAGAGCAATCATGTCAGCCTGTGGGGATGACGATGACTGTATGTCGACTCCTGAAGCTTCAGAGGAGGCGAAGAAGCTTGAAGAAAAGGAAATTAACAAACTGCCTAGACCTGGGGATGTAGACTTTATAAACGGAGGCCCTCCATGTCAGGGGTTTTCAGGAATGAATAGGTTTAACAAAAGTGCTTGGAGTAAGGTCCAATGTGAAATGATCTTGGCTTTCCTTTCATTTGCTGATTATTTCCGACCTAAGTATTTTCTTCTGGAGAATGTGAGGAACTTTGTGTCATTCAACAAAGGGCAGACATTTCGCTTAGCCATAGCTTCTCTTCTTGAAATGGGTTATCAGGTAGGCACTCTGTTCAATTTTCTATTTTATCTTGAAAATATTTTTGTTTGAAACTTGCTGGGTCCTGACATCCAGAAAAATAGAATTTGTCCATATTAACCAATGACACTTTCTTATGCTATGTTGAATTGCATTTTTCAGGTAAGATTTGGCATTCTGGACGCTGGAGCCTTTGGTATTTCACAATCTCGTAAACGTGCATTCATATGGGCTGCATCTCCTGAGGAGATACTGCCTGATTGGCCTGAGCCAATGCATGTTTTTGCTGGTTCAGAGCTCAAAATCACTCTGGGCCGTAATGCTCAGTATGCTGCAGTTCGTAGTACAGCAGCTGGTGCTCCTTTCCGTTCTATTACAGTCAGAGATACTATTGGGGATCTACCAGCTGTTGGGAATGGTGCTTCTCTACCTACTATGGAGGTGAGATACTGGTTTCTCGTTTTCCTGGAGTATCATTTATGCCAGTTACCATACTCATTAAGTGGTCTTTGCTTTTGCTATTCTTCTATTTCACAGTACAAAAATGAGCCGGTATCTTGGTATCAAAAGATGATCCGACGGGATATGGTGACTTTAACAGATCACATATCAAAAGAAATGAATGAGTTGAATTTGATACGCTGCCAAAAGATTCCTAAACGACCTGGTGCTGATTGGCGAGACCTCCCTGATGAGAAGGTATTATCAATACTTCCAAATTAGCAGCCATTTGCTACTTAAAGAACAATCTTCGGATATTTGGAAAGTCGCATTATTAATGAATGCTTACATCAAAAAATGGGTTTTATACTGTTTATGCCGCCGGCTTACATAGCAGTTCTCATACTAGCTCAGCTCTCTCTAGTTTTTTCTTAAACTATCTCCTTTTGCAGGTTAAGCTGTCTACAGGACAGATGGCTGACTTGGTACCTTGGTGCTTGCCAAACACAGCAGAAAGGCACAATCAATGGAAGGGTCTATTTGGAAGGTTGGACTGGGAAGGAAATTTCCCAACCTCTATTACTGATCCACAGCCAATGGGCAAGGTGGGAATGTGCTTTCATCCTGATCAGGACAGGATAGTTACGGTTCGTGAATGTGCTCGGTCTCAAGTAAGTGTTCAGATCTCTAAATCCGCTTTACTATTAATCTGTGATGATTAGCCACCCATCATACCTTGAAGATTAAAATCATTAGAACTTTGAGTGCTTAAAATTCTTTTGGTTGAATCATCAAATGGCGAATGAATCTATGCTTTTAGTTTAAAAGCCCTATAAGTTCTGGGTAAGACTGTCTACGACACCACTTGATTAGATTTGAAGGTCTGTGCGACTTCTTAACTTTTGGACTGTTTAAGCTACTTCAATTATTTGAATTCCATAGCAAATTCTACTATCGCCATCTTTGTCTTAATATTGATGGAACCTAACAGTTTGGAATCCATGTATCTGCTATTGTAGGGCTTCCCCGATACCTATAAATTTTCTGGGAACATTCAACACAGGCATCGACAGATTGGTAATGCAGTTCCACCACCCTTGGCCTTTGCTTTGGGCAGGAAACTTAAAGAAGCTGTTGAGAAGAGTCATTCAGTTTGACAAGATTATGACTTCTGAAGGGCAGCTACAATATGTCGGATTCCTTGCCCCTACTTGCCATTGTTATATACTCGTATCTAATTCCCTGATCGAATCGAGAAAGCTTTTGTAGACATTGATAGAGCTGGAACTTAATTCAAAAGAGGTTTAGAATTCTGGGTTAGAAATGGATCCTGAATACAAATGAAATGTACATAGTGCCTCCTGGAATGAGTGAATTTCAGCCTAGGGGCTTTACACCCCCCCAAGGCCACATCAGTCAATTAAAACACATTGCTGCTGAATTTATGCTTTTGGAATGAAATCAGATTTCGATTTCCATTTCCATTTCCATTTCCATTACGTTTGTTATAGTTGTTTAAAAGTTTTTAATGAGTATTAAGAATTATGTCTGGCTAGATCATGAAATTGGTGTTGATTCTTGTTAGTGGTATCAGTCGGATTGGTTTGGTCGGCTCAGGATTTGGACGATTAGAAGAGTTTGGGTCCTGTCGGGCCAACACGACAACTTGAGTTGTCTTTGGTCATCGATTTTGGAATTGTTGAATTGGGGTTTTGCGTAGATTACCTTATGTTTTACTGGTTTAACTTTAGTTTTGGAGTTCCCTAAAAAAAAAAAAACTTTTGTTTTGGAGACTATTGGGTAGAATTTCTATGAAGTTTGGTCATGGGTGATTGGTCCCTTCAAAATAGTGGTGAAACCTAGCAAAGTTGAATCTTGTACACCAATTTGTTTCAATTTGGCACATACAAAGTAGCTTTGACAAAGTGGTTTCCAATTCGTCACATACTCAAGTTTTATCGAGTCGGGTCAATTTTTCTCCATAGTCACATTATCAGTGAGGTGGAAGGGAAAAGGAGAGAAAGACAGGACTAAACTCGAAATTATATCGAAACGAAATAAAGTTAATGAAACTTATTAGTGATACACAACTTTTTGAACGAATTTGTACCAAAACAAACTTCTATGGATTGAAGCTTACAATAATTGAACAAACCCTAAATAGCACTACCTCCTTAAGCTTATCATCTGTTGATGTTTGGTGTAAAAACTTCCCGTCTTTCACATTCTCTCACGAAGTGTAAAAATAAACCATGGGTGGAAAGATAAATATCAAATTCTCGACTCCAAGAAACTCATCTGCTGTAGAGAAACATGCTAGAGACTAGACACACCTTGTGAGTGAGACGGTTTCTCATTGTTTGAGGTCACTAACCTCACAGTTGCTTCAGAACCTACTACTACTTATCGTCTTTACTCTTCAGTGGTTTCTACTGGAATGAAACAGAAGATTGAGGCAGCGGGTCAACATATTACTTCACATTAAAGCCATTATATTACACAATCCATAACAAATTGAACAGAATGAGCCATAGCCCTAAAAGGTTCACTAGAACAATATTAGTTCAACGATCAGTTCCTGTTTACACGGTGAGAGATGCGCCATTGTCTGTAACTGATAGATTAAGTATCATAGTTGCTGCCCTTGGAGCCCTGCCAGAAAATAAAAGACAATTAAATACACTGGCGGTTGAATGTCTGATGTCTACTACCAACAGCCATTATTTCGTAAGAGTCTCAACAGTAAGTACTCGAAAACTTTTCAGTGCTAACTTAGATTGTGCTCTAATCAAGAAAGCTACAAAGCTCTTTCTTGGAGTGCCAATGGTCTTTCCCTTATTCCCTTTTCAGTGACTATTATACTTTTTAGTGATTGCCCTTGTTTACATGTATGAATTGAGCAACCTATATAGGATGAGTACAGGGGTTCCTTTATAAATTATGGCTAATTTTTATTTCGTAATCCTTTAATATCAAAATTAATGCGGTTTAATCGTAAACTAAAACGATCACTTCAAGCAATAGAATGATCACAAACAATATGAGACTTTGCCATTTTCTCAAAGACTCAAGAAAGCACGTAATAAGTTGTGAAGTCTTTGGCACTCATTGAATATCGGGTACTCATGTGGACATGTAGTCAAGCCTTTACCCTCTCCCTCCCTCCCTCTGTCGTGTTTCAAAACATTTAACTATAAGGTCAAAGGGAATAAGTATACCAAGAAACACAAGCATCACCAGAGTCCACAACCAACAAGAAGTAACACCTCAAGGACAGTCTGATCAACTGCCGTGGTGGAACTACACTAAAAGAAGCAACATACAGGCCCTCAAAGAGTTGCCATACGAAACACCCCCCCCCACCCACCCACCCACCCACACACACACACACACAAAAGCGGGAAAAAGAAATCACCTCTGAGTTTCTAAATGAAGTTAGAAATTAACCAACAACAAAAAAAAGTAATAGAAGATATCAACTAAAACGAACACCAAGCAGGTAGCTCCCATGTAGATAAAGGAAAAAATAGTACCATTGATCAGGAGTCGGATAGACATTGGCTGAAGCACCAAAGCACGACTCAAGCATCTCAGTATGTATAACTCCTGGACTGAGAGCAATAGCTGCTACACCACTATTTAGCTCTTTTGAAACTGCTCTTGTCAAACCCTCAACTGCCCATTTTGAAGCACAATAAGGTGCAACCTGTCAAAAACGAGCCACTAAGCAGAATAAAAAAAAAGTCTCTCGGAAGAAAACAAGCTTGTGCATGTGAAGGAGATCAGAACTACAGCAGGGCCCAAGAGTAGAACAGAGAAGGAGAAAAGATCTCATTTACTGCAATCAGACATTGGCACCATCAATCTGATCTTACATCTTTACCGTGTGACATATGTCATCATCTAAGATCTAGCTGCCTAGGAAGGCTCACAACACTAACAAAACAACAAAGCATTATATCAAAAATGCTTTGGGGGCACTCACTACTAATAATCTCATATTAAAACTCAACTAATTAAAACAATGTATTTACAAGTGAAGACACAAGCAGACACGAAAGTCGAATCAAGGCGATTATGGAATCATATGAATCAACATAATTCTTGATATCAACTTCCTTTTTACTTTGGTTAACCAGTGGCTAGCAGCATGTTCAGAATCTCTAGTGAGCCAATGCTATGTCAAATTTGCTTTTCTCATATCACAGATACATCAATTGATACTTTTGATGACAGTACAAATTGCAATGACCAATCTCCCAGAGAAAAACAAGCTGTATCTAGTTTAGGCATTTTGCTTTCATCTACATTTCATTAAACATGGTATACAAAAGCGAATTACTGACATGACTATCTAGAACTTGCAGGTAGTGTCATACTGCACATTCTCATCGCCGAAAAACTCTTTCTCAACCACCGATAAGACTAATCTTTAAAATATAATACATAAACTTTATTCAACATTCTGAACTGTTCTGGGCATCCATGGCAATAACTACAAGGCAAACAACTCACAGAAAGAAAATAGCCTAGCATCACCCTAACTTTCATAATCATGCAAATTTAACTCATACTCATCTTACTTACCTTATCCTCCACTCTTGTTTCTTTCTTTTGTACACACACTACACAGTACAATTTTTCCTATCTAAAAAATACTCAATCATTCAACTCATTCTTATATGTGTGTGTGTGGATAATGTCTATATGACAGACATTGAAGACTATATCAACAACAAGATAATTTCTAATCTGTTCACCTGAGCTGCAACCGATCGGCCCCAACCAGATGACATATTGACTATGATTCCATGCTTCCTTTCAATCATCGGAGGAATAAAGTGACGGAGCATGTTTGCAATCCCTTTGACATTAGTATCAATCACATTATCAAACTCTTCGGCTGGAACATCCCAAAGGCTATTGTTCTTATTTATAGTACCTGCATTATTTACTGCAAGCAAAAACAGAGCATCATGTTTTGTTCTCGTGATTGAATACAGTTGAAAAGAAAGAAGATTGCACAAACATTCATCACCGAAAGTGCATGAGAAAATATGAGATTTAAGACCTGGCTACAGTCTACAACTCTACATTGACTATTCGCAATCACATATACTATCACTAATTCAAAATTTTCGAACTGCTTGTTAGTAGCTTTCATATCCAAGAAGAAATTAGCTCTCATTTACATTAGCACCCGTTGCAACATCAATCTGGTAGCCAACCTTAAGCACTGCCAAGTTATAACACTGAAAGTCTCTCGCGCCAACTTGCATTAAGGTGTCACCCCCTGGTGTACGTGGGACTCACCCAACATCCTATATTAATTAACAGAAGAAGAAAATAAAAAAAATAAGAAAAACAAACAAGAATAAATACATTAAGAATGATAAAACAAGAAGTCCATCGAAAAGGATTATAGAATGATCCAATCCCGTAGAGCAACTAAACCTTTCTTTCTTCTTTTTAAAAGAGGTATTAGAGTTACTCAACTTGGATATCCTTTAACACCCCAGCTGCAGTAGCCTACTAAAAGATTACTAAAAGATGTCAAACCTTTCCTAGCCCAACAATGCCTCCATAGTGCCCCAACAAGAATTAGCAGAAGATCACTCATCAGAATCACGAACCTTGCCACAGGTTCAGAGACTTAGTAAGATATCACGTCTATGCACTCCAAATTCATTTTGAGGCCCTAACTAGAAGAATCTGTTATAGACAACCAAAGAAAAAAATTGTCCGTGTACAAAAGGGTAAGTTTTGAGCAAATGCTACTGACATATAGGACTCAGTTGCAATCACATTTATGATTCCATAGGAAACAAGGTTAACAATGTTCTTGGATATGCCACTTATTGGATTGGATGGCCTTAAATGCAGAACTCTAATTAGTTGCACATAGAAATAATAAATAAATAAATAAACGATAGACATTTGCCCAATCACAAGAACCTGCAATTATATCGCCCCCCAGTGGACACCCTTGGACTAATCCATCAAACCTTACCACAAAATATAAGCTACATCAGCCCATTAGGGAACTACCAATTTCTCCACCTCTCTATGTGTGATGGAACACTAATAGGTGATAGCAAAGCAATTAGCAAAAATTGAAGAGCAAACTCAATGGGAGAGCGAAGACTGAACCACTCCTATGAAATAAGTTTGAACCTACCTACAACACTTTCTGACACATATGGAAAGATATTTCCTAAACATAGGAAAAGAAAAAGGATTACCATGAAATACAAAGACATTTCTTTTGACAATTTCTTTTTAGGGGCTAAGTCAAATGTATCACAAGTTCACAAAAGCTAAACACCACAGCTACCAGTTTTGTCGTTGGGATACAGGTGAAAATATATACTTTCTCCCCGCTCCATTATCTACATCAGTTGCTCCGCAACAATTATTTTAGATAACAACAGTCACCATAGTAAACAACATTTTATATCAAAGACATGTCACAGGGTAATATTACACCATGTATTCTACTTATATGCACACGCCTGTGCAAGCTATTAGCTCTCCATTAGTTATATATAAGCCTATTAGAAACGAATATGGTCATCTCGAGTTTTCAAGCCATGAAGTTAAATAATGTACAGACAACTGAGGGAAGAGGCTCAGAAGCCAAAATCACAACTCAAAAAGAGAGTAACATTGATCTAGCTTACCAGTACAGTTTTTGGCAATATTTTGATATACTAAATGATCAGAGTTGTCCTCAGATAAACAGAGACATCATCACTGAAAATAATAGATAAACATGTATGTAAACTATGCTGTCGAAGAATCAGGCATTCAGGCCTATCCTAACAGCTACCGCAAAGTAATCACACTACATTCACATAGTTGCCGACATCACTAGCTTAAATATTAGCATTTTGAATCTGCATACACACTTCAAGTTCCACAAAGGTAAATGTTGGCTAACCCCAAATCCATATATGGGTTCAAGTTAGCCAGCCTGGCCATAAATCCTTTCGGGACCAGGGCTCTATTGTTGTTTCTGTACTTATTTTGTTTTTCACTGTTTCTGCTTCCACTCTGAAGTCTTAATAGGAAATTAGCACAAACAAATATTCTCATCTTCATGAACTAGCTTTCCAATGGAAAACATCTCTATCTTATATTGTCAATAGAAACTCAATTACTTGAAAGAAATTCAACTTTGGCCAGGCAAAGAGTGAATATATATATGGCCAGACCAGAGAGTGTAAAATTCCTAAGATGTAAAAATTCACATTTCAAACTTTGATATTATTATATGACTTCTCTATTCCACCTCTGAACTAATCCTAAGAACCACACCTCCAATCATCTACCTCGCATGTTTAACAAAAAAATGCAAGTGATCCTTAAAGGGTTGTCCCTATATACAAATTGGCAGTGTTTTCCATTTGATGAGTGATAATGAAGAGACGAGATCTTCATACAAGCTACGAGTGCCACTCACAGTAAATAAGAAAGGAAAATGAAAGGCAGCAAATTCCACATTCCAAGTACTTATCCAGACATACAAAGCATTAGAGAACATGCTGGGCAGTTTCCCCCAAGTCCTAAAGATTCATATTTCAACTGGTGGATCTCGACATTCTCATCCCAGTTTCTAGTCCCATTTCAACAAACTTGACTTGTGCAGAAGGCAGCTTCTACAAAGCTATCTGTCTATCTCCCACTATTTCAATAGTGTCAAACAGTATATAAATTCATATTGTACTCATTTCATGCTTCTGCAAGATATTATCTTTTTCCCACTCGTCCCAAATTTTCTCTGTTTCCTACTATTGACTGCCCTCTATTCTGTCCATTCAAGCATGCCCCTAATTATTGTCAATTCAATCTAAAACCGAATTTGCATCTGTTTCGAACTATTGATAGACCTATATTCTGTCCACTCCCCTCATTCATCATACATCAATTAGAAAATGAAGTTGCAATGACTCGTTTATCTGTCTTACAACTCTGTAGTTACACCTAGAAACCAATATCCTCCTAAACAGATCATTCTCTCTGACATCGATCCAGTAGAATTTACAATAAATACCTCAGTTAGCAAAGGAACGAGTACAAGGCTCACGCAATCTTCCTCAACCTTACTGGATTTTATCTTAAAACCTTAAATGCTTAAACTTAACCCTCCTTCCACCCTCCATTTCCGCCCCCGCAATATTTTTTACACCAGACTTTCCTCTAGCAGAATACGAATTGTGTTGGAATATAGTTGGAAAGATTAAAGTTACAAATTCAAAGAAAACCAAGAAAGAAAATTACCAATAATGTCAGGAATTCGCTTCTTCTCAACCAAATTCTTGGCCAATTCTTGCACACTTGTATTCGATTTCTACGAAAACAAACCCGAAATTCGACCAATTAAAAATCCACGCGAACCAAATGCATAACAATACGAAAAATAAACTATATATTATATCCGAAAATGCATACCACATCGACATTGAAGAGGAGGTGAGGAGAATCAGACGAAGACGAAGAAGCGGAAGCGTTGAGTTCGGATTGGAGAGAGTTAAGACTTTCCTGAGAGCGGCTGCAGCCGACGACGGAGTGGCCGCGCTTCGCCATCTCCAGAGCTAGGGCTCTGCCCAGACCTCTGCTCACTCCTGTAATTAGGACCGTTCTCTGTCCGCCTGTCGCGGCGGCGGCCGCTGCCATGGCGTTCGTCGCCATTGCCGGCATTTGGAGACAGAAAGAGAGAGTTTGTTACTTGTTTGTTTGTTTGTTTACTGATCAAAGCACACAAAATGAATGCTCTTAATTGAAGAGGAAACCAAGCGGAAATCCTGAAATAGACACGAAACGGTCTAGACGGACACGGGCCGACACACCACTCCGGATATTCTACGGCAAGCGGACATGTTTTGAGTATCTTTTTTTCGAGGGTCCGGACATGTTTAAGTGACGTGTGTTTACTTTTTATCGGCAGTAGATGATTGAGACGCCAAGTAATAGACGTGTTTTATGCGGCTTGGATAGTTTGGTGCTTGTGGAGTTGTGGTTAGTAGTATCAACGATTTAGCAAAACAAGCAAACTTCGCCCATCAACTCAACAATACTAACGTTATAGCGACACCAAGAGCTAAGTATCACGATTGTGGAGTATCTTGTCACAAGGGACATTGGTGATGAAACATGCTCGGTCAAAATGGTCTATGACAAATTACGAAGCCGTGTTCCGTATAGGCGTATAGGAGTTGGTGGTTGGATAAGGAGTAGTGTCGAGTCGAGTTCTCTCGATGATGTCACGCAGTCACGATATTTGGACCTTGTACTTTTGCACATGCGTCGTTGATTGTTATGATCACGTAAGAGCACACCATTGCACCGTAGTGATCATTCTCGACTACATTACTGGATCGAGAGGCCGTTTTTCATAAGATTAGGATATTTGAAAGTTCGGTGAACATATAAAAGTTAGAAAATAATATGGCTTCAATAATAAAAGTAAAGTAACACGTAACTCTGGATGATGAAATCGCAACAAATCGTTGACGTTCTTCGCTTTCGCACCAGAAATTGCCGGAGAAATGTCACTGAAACCCTAGAAAATTGAACACAATAATAATTCCAGAAATCAAAGCTGTAGATTGCTTGAAGTTCGAAGCGTCATATTCAAGCATAAACTTCATTATAAATTGTGAGATTCAACCCACTCCGCAATATAATCAGGTAACAATTCTCAATTTTTGTGTCATATTCAATCTTTATGCGTGAAATTTTCATCATCGGAAGTTTATAATTTTCTCTCTCTTGTAATTTTGGGGATTTTAGTTGTTTTTTTTTTATTCTGTGTATTAGAATTGTTCATTTCTTTTGCCATTTCGTCGATTAATTTGTAATACATGAAGTTATTACTAAAGGTTGGTATTTGGGATTGAATTGGATTGAATAGGTTGTTGAAGAAGTTACTACTAGACGTCGGAAGCCGAAATTAGTGTCGTAACGGGAGCTGTATGGGCTCTAACAAGCCT
>JBBYHQ010000007.1:2812999-2854695 GCA_038382645.1 Spergularia azorica | reverse complement strand
CAAACTAACCGTGGTATTCAATTTAAAAAATTAGATGTATTGTGGAAGATGAAAAATTCTTTATAATTTCTTCAAATGAATAAGTTGATTAATGTATTATTTATTATATTTATAATTAAAATATTTTCATTTATTTTTAATATATTCAATTCATATATTTAAATATATAGTATTTTTAGTGCGACACGTAGCTGTGTGACATGCCATTTGCAGATAACAATTATGCGAAATCAACTATCTTGTGCCATGTGGATTAGTAATGTTATAGATTAATATTATTATATAGATAGATATAGATATAGATATAGACTAGATTACTACCCGGGCTACTCGAAATAAATTTTATAATTTTATTTCTTCGTGACAAATAATTTAAACTTTCACTTTCAATATAGATAATGTGATTCCAGTTTAAATAAGTAATAAGAAATGTATGTAAAAAATAATAAGGTAAAGATGAATTCAATTGATAGTAAATATTAATTTTTAATAATAAGAAAAATTGTTAATTTTTTGATTTGGAAAACGTCACTTATATATCAGCCAAATGACCAAATTGGTATATAAAAATACCCCCATATGCCAGAGTGGTATAAAAAAAATTTACAAAAGACATATTGGTATAAAAAGATGCAAACATAGTCAAATAAGCTTATTTTTTCCACAAGTTGGAAAATCAACACAAAAAAAAATAATTTTCATTTTCAAAAATAAGCAAAATATTTTTTTTTACTAATTTTAAAAATATTTTTCATGGTACAAAAATATTTTTGTAAAATTAGTAAAAAAATTATTTTTCATATTTTTTGGAAAAAGAAAAGCAAATATTTTTGTCGGTTTTCCAACACCGACAAAAAGCTAGGTTTATTTGACCATCTTTGCATCTTTTTATACCAATATGTCTTTTGTAACGTTTTATAACCAATTTGGTTACATTTTTATATATCAATTTGGTCATTTAGCCCTTATATATCACCATGGATGGAATGTCCATTTACACTTTTTACCATAAAAGACATTTTAAATGAGTTTTTTAAGTGAAAATTAAAGAGACATGCGACATGGCATGTCAGATGGCCTAACTGAATCCGGTGAACGTGGTCTTTGCCTCTAACACAGCTTTTAATATATAGTATAAGATAGCAATGAAGATTCTCTGTCCCATTTCGTGTCCCACTCCCTGTACCCCTCCAATCACAATCTTGGAATTCATTAAATATATAAAGTAAAATGAATTTATTAAGGTTATAATATAGATTTCCAAGGTTGTGATTGGAGGGGTACAGGGAGTGGGACACGAAATGGGACAGAGGATCTTCATTGAAAAAATAGGGGGAATGACGGAAGTGAAAATAGAATGGTCATGTTATAGGATAAAAATGACTTAAAAATACTAAGGTAAAGTATTAATTGAGATGATTCGAAATAGAAAGGTAAAGAATTCATCGGGACGGTGGAGTATATCGTAAGTTTGTAACCCCTAATATTTATATAGTCTTAAACTCATGCTAATAAAAAAAAAAAATTGTTTAGAAATATATAGTTGTGATATTGCTTGCGGCCTTGCGTGTTTATTATAAAAAATCAAAATTATTCTAAATTAAACGTACACAAATTTGTTCAAGTCTACTCCGTATATGATTTCGTCTTAATTCTTACTGCAAGTCATACACTCGTTATTGATGGTATGCATCTTAATTAATAATTACACATTTAGGTGATACATAAGCCTTTAGTTAATCTTCTCAAGTTTAATTTTTCGATGTTTTCCACGTGAGTTAATTTCTTTGAACTCTATAAGATTTTGTCTTTCACTTGACCAATTTCAATAATGGGTTTTTCCGTATTTACATATATTGTAATAATCTTCATGTAATATTGATTTGCAAGTCATGGGTCACCCTCTGTCTTCAAATCTTATTGCAAGTTGTGATATAAGATTATCTGAAAAATTGTGATCTGATCCGAATAAATACGATTTGATTTGAATGACTCTTATCTGAGCTGGATACCCCGTTTTTTAAGTTGTATTAAATACGCCTCATTCATTTGGGTTGCATAAAGGAAAATCTAAAACTTTGTTCTTTTAACAATTATTATATTGTTTTTGTGGAAACCAAATAGTGACTCACCAAAATCAACGGTGTTAGTTTTTAATCTTTAATTTCATTGAGTGATCAATGTTACACTTATATCCTTAAACAGTTAAACGTCAATGCCCTTGTCACCCATAAATAAAAAATGAAAACGTTAGAACCTCAACTCTCATCACCTACCCGACTCTCATGTCCCATTTTCCAATACCGTACCCCAACAATTATGTTTTTTTAAATTTGGAGATATTTATACAAAATAAAATGCTAGCACGTGATTGATTACGGCCGAGGTGGTCAACACACCCACTCAGCTCGTGATAAATATGGAAAGCTATACACATGGACTTCATTTTTGCTTCTATAAAAACGTCGTATACCATCCACATACTACGGAGTATTCGTTTTCTTAATTTCCTCACTCCCGCTTCTTCATTGATTCTCAGCCAACCCAAAAACAAGTAATAAAACGGTTACCACCGCCACGCCGCCCCCAACACCTATTCGCCACCGCGTTCATCACCGCCACCACCGTCGACTCCGCCCTCCGTCCACCCCACTCCACCTTCTCCCCTCTCCCGGTAATCCCTAACACCGCCGAATAAATTTCCACCCGAATTCATCTAATTATTAAACTCCTTTTAATTCTTGTACCGTTTTCTCTTTCCCACCGTCCGTCTCAATCCGCCCATCGTTCGAGATGGGGGACGGACCGTCACCGTCAGAGATGGCGAAGAGGAAGAAGCAGCAGGAGGATGAATTAGAAGAAAGTAGAAGAGAAGTGAGAGAATTCTTTGGGCTTAATAATTTAAAAAGAAAGCCAATTCCTTGTTATACTTTTAATACCCTTGTCCATTTGTACTCCCTTTTACCTGATCAAACCAAGAATCCTTTCGCCGAGTACGCGAATGATCCCGAATATTCCATAGACTTAGGTAATCCTTTCTCACTCTCACTCATTTTCTCGCCTTTGATTTCCATTTTTATGTTTGTGTACTTGATTTCTGTTTTTCTTGGTTTTGTGTTGTTGAATTTTGATGGTGTTATATATAGGCGTGGGCATGAGCCATCCCAATTCCTCGTACGACTATTAGTACTCGAATATTGATAACAATTTGGAGGAAGTAGCGAGGCTACTGATTGTTAGTTCAGTTCTTAGGCTAAGTAGGTAGGGTATCGAACCTTGGTCGTGTTTTGAGTGTTGAAATTAGGGATTATTAGCTTATTGTATGATTGGAATTAGACGGCATTGATAAAGTATTGCTGATTATTATTTGATCAAATGACTACTGTTATACGGAGTAGAGTGTAATTCTCGGAAATGAGTGTGCGGAAGGTTATGAAAGCTAAGAAATTTCTAGTTTGTGTACCATGTGTGGCGTGACTAGATGTGCTTGGTAGAAAAAGCGAGTTCTGTGTTAAAGGAATTAGACGTGAATGGGAAGTGTTGCTGATTAAATGCCTAAGCTAGTTTTAGGTATCATTTGTATCTGAGCAAATCACGGCTGTAGTGGAGTGTAGTTATTAGAAACGAGTGTGATAAGGATACAGTTTGGCATGAAAGCTAAGAAATTTCTAGTTTGTGTACCATGTTTGGCGTGACTGGAATTTTGCCGAGAACAAATAAGAGTATTAGGATGCATTAGTATGATTTCGACTCTGCCTTGCTTATTCAAATGCTCATCATATAACCGAAATTCAGTGAATGCCTTAATATGGTTGCTGTTAGAAAATTGAGCAGTTGTGATTTTCCCTTTGATTTTTGTTACGTGAGTTTGCAATTTTCATGTGTGTGAATCTGTGTGCTAATTATAATCCGGTTTTTGAATTTCATAAATTCGTTCTCATGAGTTTGTTCATTATTCTTATTTGTTTGTAGAATTTCCGAAGTGGAATATCCCTAAACTGGATACAATTGGGGGACAAAGCCAAGGTTTGTGCTTTATGACATTCCGTTCGTTTGTGTTTTCGCTTGACTGAGGTAGGATTAGGTGAAGAATTGGTAGAGAGGTTTTTGTTTTGTATGTTATGAATGCTACCACATAACTCAATGAGATACTTGAGGTTTTTTTTTTCTCTTCTGGTGAGGGTATAAAATTGTCGATACTTGATTGAAATCCCTTTGCCGACTATAGTGGTATTCAGGTGTTTTGTTATTTTATTAGGGTTCAATCTGGTGTTTGGCTTGGAGATGAGTGTGTGAAATGGATTCCTAGAGGGGGCTTTTGTTTGATTTTGAAATTGGGTGAGCGTTTTCTGAGTGAGTTAGGGTGACAGGAATCACTAATGAGGATGGTCCGATTGTAGGTTGTGATGTGCTTAGCTGTGTTTTTGTGCGTGTTTTGAAGCAGGTTCAAGTAACAGCCAGTGTAGAATGTAGCTTGTGTATGGCTTGCATACACTTTGTATCTTGAGTAGTGTTCTCGAAGTTTCTTGGACATATTTTGTTGTTACACACTTGCATCTATCAGTCTCAATTCCACAGACTTGAATGCTCATGCACATAGTAGTTGCAGTCTGATTCCTTTGAAATTCTGCATTTCCTCACCAAAATTTGAAGCCCACTAAGTTTTATTCTGCAATTAAAAAGTATACTGTTGCAAAACATGTAAGAAGTGGTCTAGGTTTCTTCCTTTGTAGGTGTATACTACGAAGTCCTTAAGTTAGTGAGTTTTTTTTTGTTTTTTTGGCCGAATTACATAGTTAATGGCGTTCCTTCCATTCAGGTAAAGATGATGTGCATGATAATTCTGGGCCAAGGAGGAAGAAAGAGCGTTCCAATGTTTTCATTCATCCCTCTGGTGTGGAAGATAGGAATTCTTCCCTTCATCATGAGGGAAACAGTGATGGAACTTCGGTCGCTTTGTGTAAAAATGGCGTTTTAAGTGGACCAGAATTGACAATAAATGAGATGTTAAAAGCCTATGATGAGGAGGGCCCTAATGCTGAAGCTACTGGTACTTCTAAAATTCATGGTGAAACATCTTTGACCATGGAAACCAATTCTGCAAAGCTTACTGCAGGAGAGATTTCAAAGGTTAATGTGGTGGATGGGAGTAAAGGATTGGATGTGGAAGTTAATACATCAATCTCTGAGGTTGTCGTAGGGATTTCTCAGGCTCAGCATTCTGTTAAGATATCTAGCAATCAACATTTTGTGAAACAGAACGCTGCATGTCGCCAAGATGCTAAGAGCAAGGACAGAGAGCTTTGTGTGGAAAAAATTCCACAGGAGCTATCAGAAGTAAGAGGTCAGATTTCGAGTAGGCTGGAAGGTAAGAATGCAGTTGTTGATAAATCTGGAAAAGGGGATCAATTTGCTGTCATTGCTAAGGGTAAAACAAGTAAGGTTAAGAATACGAAGAAGACTTCTAGAAAAGATGTAGAGTCAGGGAAACATAAGCATATATCTGCCAATGGTGAAGCTTCCTGTGGCATGAAATCAGGAGGTGATGATCCTATGGTTGATAGTATGACACTGAAGCAAAGCGCTCTACCATCAATGAGCCCATCTGTAAGAAAGGTATGACGTTTTTTTTTTTTTTTTTTTTGCTTTTCTGTCTCTGTTTGATGAGGTTAGTGTCAACTTGTGTCATTCATATTATATTAATAGAGAAAGCTATCTCCCTTTTTGCCTTGATTAATCTCAATATAGTTTACTGCTTTTTCTCTTGATTTTTGTATCTTCGTATGCCCCTGAAGATAGAAACTTTTTATAGGGACTAGTCTTTGTATTTTGATGCAATTCTATCTTTCCTTTGTTAGGCTTTGAATACTTAACATTCTGATGTCTGATAGACTGTCTTTTCTGTTTTCTTTTGTTTCAGGATGATTTTTTTTGGCCCAAGAGTAGCGAGAGATTGCGATATACTCGAGAGCAGCTGCTGGATCTGGGAAAGGTAATTCATTTGTTGAATTGTTCAGATATCTCTTTAATTCTTTTACGCCACTCTATTTAAGCAGGATTTATTGGTGGGTAATTATTACTCGGGGTTGTTTTAGATCATTATACCTTCGTTGGTATGCATTTTAGGGGGTGGGTACTTGCAATCCTTTTTTTCCCTTCTTAATATAATTTCGTTTTGGAAGGGGAGCTGATGGTTTGGGCCATGCAGGTGAATGTTCTTTTTTTTTTTTTAAAATAATTATTCCGGGAATGATATTTGAAGAGGTTTTGATGGGCTGAAATGTTCAGTGACCCTTAGGTTGGAATATCACTGTCCCTAAAAATGTATGGAGCCTGTCTCCCTTGGCGCCAAGTGATGAGAAGAGAGGAATTCCTCTAACGCATATTATTTTAAAAATTATGGCTACTTTTCACCCTGTAAGCTTTGTTGAGATAAGTAATAAGGATACTATCATACTATGTAAAATGACATAATCACTAGCATTCTTACACTGTTTCTCAATTGTTGATGCATGCGAATAGCGAAGATTATCTCCTCTAAGGAACAATTTCTCCCCTTCTTTTTCTGTGCATTTGTTGGTTAACTAACTAGCTGATTGTTTGTTCAAATCTTTCCTGGAGCGTGTGTTCTGAACAATAAATGCTGATATCCTTAATGATTTTAGTATGTTGTTTTCTTTGCTGGATTTTGGGTTTTTATTTGGTAATTTGTGTTTCATGATAGATTGCTATTGTTCCCGAGCATATAAAAAAAGCTGCACGAGAAATCAAAGCTGAAATACATGGAAAAGACCAGATTTCTGCTGCTCTAAACGTCGCTGTGAGTTGTATCTGGTTTTGGACATCAGATTTTTTGTGATTATGGTGTTCAATAATGATAGCTTGTCTCATACCAATTTTACTTCCTATGTTTGTTTTCTCTTTCATGGGCCTGTTTAACTGGTAGTAACTTATTTCATCTTCATAGAATTAGTTGAATACTCCAACAGTTATGGGAACTTTTGAAAGAGAATATTACAAAACTTACATAGTAGAGATAAAAATAATCAATAAAGTTAAGTTGAAACAGGTGATACCTAAAGCTTCCCACCAACACTAGGTTGTGAGAATGCTAGTGAATAATGTAGATAAGCCATTTGATGAAGCTTGCTATTGGATAATGTAGGTTTTATGGTTTGCTTCATTGATAAAGGAAAATAATCATTAAGGGTTAAGAATAATATAAATGTATGTGAAGAGAGGAAGTTTACATCCAAGAATTTGAAGGAATTGAACTACAATGAAAAAAGTTGCCAGGAAAGAATCTGCGAACAATGTTATAAAACATAGGTTAGGCTAAATACTTTCTCTAAGAAAAACTCGCAAAGTGCTGGTTCAGAAGATCGCATACTGCTTTAGCATGCACAATTGTTTTTTAAAATAAAAGCAGCTCTCTTCCTACTTTTCTAAACACTTGAGCCCATAGGTAGCAAGTTACTTCTTCTTCCAACCATAAGTCATGTAGGAAACCTGGAAGTAATTAAAGCTCCATTACTATTGTCTTAAGACTGTTGATGCCATGGGAGAAACTTCGTAATGCTACATTTATGGTTGCTACTCTCTTTGCTGATAAAGTGTAAAGACAGTTGATGGAAGCAAGCAATTGCCCTAAAGCCATTCCTTTTTACCCTTAAATTTAATCTTCATATTTGCTGTTTAAGTGTTTATACTGGCAGTTAAGTTCGGTTCATCTTCCCAAGACGGAAGCAAGTCATATAGGGAACCTCAGTTGGCTAAAAACTTCCGTTGTAGCTTATCTGTAGGTTCTAGCATTTATTTTCTTTTTCTCCTTAGCTTTGTGTGCTTTTTCTTGGAAATTGATGTCCAGTGTGGTGGACAATAATGAGATACAAGCAAGACGAAGATAGTGTACTATCAGAGTACTACTTTAGAACCTGGTAATAAATGTGATGTGGTTGCAGCTGCTTTGGGGTGAGTACACTACTTTAGAAAAATATGAAAACGAAGATTCGCAAAGCTTTATACTTCTAGTGCAACATTTGTGGAATGTACTTTGACTCAGAGCTCCTTGTGATCTGAATCTGTCAAAGCCGGAAAGGGTTTCTTGATTAGTAAGAAAATTTGAGAGTGATTTGTTGAGTCACTTGAGTGTTTAGTGGTGGATAGTTGAGCCAGGTTTGAAGCCTTCAGCAGACGGTGACAATAAAGTAGTGTGCAAGTTGAAGCTGCTTTTGTCTTTTGATGTTGTCTTTCCTTACAGGAAGTTGATGTCTCTGATTGCACGTGTATAGTGTTTTGTTGTTATATGTAAGTGCTTTCGCTGTAAATTTGTGTGCTATGCCTGATTTGTGGTTATATAACAGGAAACTGGCATCTTGAAGAACAAAAGAGGAGGTTCTGAAGCAAGGAAGGAAAGGAAAAAGGTTACTTTTGCTTTATGATTTCTCATGTTAGATTGATAGAGAAACGTTTTTGTTTGAGCTATCTGTCTTCTGGTCTGATGATTTTGTGGTATACCGAAGGGATGTCTATCAACCTAAAATGGCTTTGATTGCATAAAAAGTACTTTCATCTATGTATTAATGATATGTACTTGGCTATTAGCGAATGTCATGTTTCTACATATGTTTCCTTTATGGTAGCATTTCAGGTTTTATACTAACATACTATATAATCATACATTTTGACTTCATTAATCCTTAGTGGTATAAGAGAAGGATGCTTGACTAGAGTCACTACATTTCTTGTTTATTTTGACCCAAAAGAGATGCGGAGCTGTTGTAAATCTTCTCATTTCTGCAATAGGTATCCTTCCAAATCTCTCCAACTTTGGAGATAAATGATTTCTTCAAAATGGACGAAAAATAACTATTTCCATCTCCTTGCCCTTCTATTCTCTCCCCATGGATACGATATTCAAACAAAGAAATTTTGGATCCCTCCTCCCTCACTATTTCCATCTCCCACCCCTTATTTAGCATTTAAATACCACAATTCACCACATTGATGATGCAATATGCTTTCCGTATACACAAATGGAAGTTGCAATCTCGGATATGAACCACTATAGATGTCATGCTGCATTAAGTAACTTGCTCATGCGAACATTTAAGTATTGGTGTTTTTGCTGGAGAAAGGGTGTCTGAATGTTGCTACTTGCTAGTTAAGGTGACCCATCATAAGTCTATAACCTGCACGGTTCGGAGAGCACTTTTAGTATGCGTTGGTGATTCCCTGTTACAAGATGCTTGCCTTCATTAATTTGATACTTCTATTGATGAATAAGGATATTTGATTAAATATAAAAAATATTTGAAGTTTATAAAATTATACAAGCAAATTTTGTAGATTGACAGCATTTATCTATCAAGAGGGAAATATATCTTCCCTTCTCGCTGTGGTCCGGATATCCAGAAATTCACCACCCTAGTTGACGATAAACATTAACTATTTTCATAAATGGCGTGTCTTTCGACACGCCAGAAGCTTATACGGTGCAATATGAGTGCAGTAAAGGTGATTAGCAACATTTGAGCACTGTACACATATCTCATCAGTGGGAAATGGCTTTAGGGATTTTCTCCTATAAAACAGACGTGTTGTTATATTAGATAAAGCTATTGACAAAAATTCAAAGAAGATAAGAGTTGATGGATCTCTAAATAATAATTCTTGGAGCCTTAAGCTGGGATAACACGTATAGTGACATGACGTCCTTGCATAACATAAACTTAGAACCTAAAGAACTTGAGACCGTAGTTTGAAAAAGCGTGAGGAGCTCCTAGGTGACAGAATGAGGCGAGCTCCTCACTGAAGCGAGGCAATTATTGTTTTTTTCTAAAATATTAAGGAAGATGAACAGAAATGAAAAGAAAGAACGAAAAAAGAAAGAAGAACAGTACCTTGGGCTAACAGATGGGTCACTGTTTCTTAGTAGTATTGGGTTGGGGTAGGAGAGGTTTTTCTTACGATCCTTCAATATGATGTCCTATTTTTAGTTTAAATAGAATAAGCTTGGCATATCAAGCATTTAAAATGAATTTCAAGAGTCTGCTGGCCATAAAAAAGCCTCAGATCCATGAGGCGTTCGGCCTTGCTCGCCTCACGGAATCCCCTTGTCTCACACTGCCTGAGGCGTGGCACCATCACCTCGGTCGCCTCGCGCTTTTTTAAACTAAGCTTGAGACTTAATAAGGATTTTTTTTAAAGCCACACATCCGTCTAAACTTTCCACCTTCTTGTCCGCTTTTGTCTCCCAGAATAAACCTAGTGAAGCGATATATTTAGTGATTGGTTGTAGGTGTCTTATATTTTTGCTTTTATGGAACGTTTTAGCATAACTTATCTTGTTGTTACCTGGGAGTTCGTTTTGTTTGTTGTAGATATTTCAACGTAGCATAGAATCATACAGCTCTAGATATCTGTAACGAATTGGAAAGGGTGGTTTGTAAGCAGTTTGTTAAATTTTAAATCGAATATTAACTTACATGCTGACTCCACCAATATAATGGATTTTTGTGAGTGATAGTGAGTCGATGTTTACCACTCCCATAATCAGATCTTTGTCTCTTGTTCGGGAGCCATTATTAGTGGGATTGGTCTAGTATCTGGTCTTTTGGAGTTTTGGTAGCCCCTTACCACTTACTAGGGTGCAGTTATGGGTTATGTTATTTAGCCATTATCGGTGGAAATTTTTGATTTTTTGTGAGGATAGGGGTTCTAACTTCTAACTTAGCTACTCCTTGGTGCTTGTGGATTGCCTGGATTTGGTATCCGGTATCCGCAGTCGGAATCCTTGATTCTTCTCAAGAGTATAAAGTTGAGGAATGCCATAAACTTCATTGTTCTTGTTGCTGCTTTTAGGTATTTGGTAAATGCTTGTGGAGCTTTAAATTCATTTAGTGAGAATGTGAGAGAAGAAATGCTCCAAGTAAAATGTGTATGCATTGTCTTTACCCTTTTTGCCGTAACTCCTTAGACAAAATACTCAACAAGGAAACCAAGTGGTCATTGTATCTCAATCAAAAGATTTCCTCCAAAAAAACCGGGGTTTATGTTATCGTGAATTGTTATTAATCATTGATGTGATGCTGTCAGATCTCTCCTATGAGTAGCTTTTTATATGAATGTCCTTTGCAAAGTGATAGGTTCATAACATTAGAGCTTGCTCAATGAAGTCTTATCTTACTTTGGGAGAGAGTGCACAATTAAATGAAAGTTGATTTTGACCCTTAGATTTTCTAACATGATTCAATGCTACTTCAGAAGGTCATACATTGCATAGTAAAGGACTGATGTTGCTCCTGAATATGTCTCTTTCAAGTTTCAAACCAACATATATAGTTATCTTGAATCATCTTGCAATTCTTGACCAACATAGTTTATCCCTGACACTCCCTCTGCCCCTTTTGAAACATCAGATGAATTTTTCTTTTTTTTACATTTTCAACTATCCATAAGTTGACGGATATCATGCTGCAGCTGAAGAAAAAGTTGAAGCGAGCTGAAGTAAACCGAAAACTTGGTGTGAAGAGATTGAAGCTTAAACCTGTTGTGAAGCCCAAAGTTGTGAAGCCCTGCCGTCACTATCTTAATGGAAGATGCCACGAGGTTTGTTCAATATGAGTTTAATTTTTGCTCCGTTTTCGTGTTTAGAAGCACAACGATACGCAATTATGCCTGACTGCTTCATTAGTGAAATCTGTATTTGATTATTTGTACGCTTTTCTTCATTTGATGTTGTCATAATTGGATTCATCGTGCTTTAAGTTTTGTGTGGAGGTTGTTCAATATAGTTTATCTTCCTCTCCACCCGGCACTCATCAATATGTCATATTATTATATCTTATTTGTTAACTCTTTGATAAGTTGTAAAGCCACGACTTTTGACAATATATAGAGATTTAGCTATGCAAGGAATGAATAGGTTTTTAGATCTGCATGAAAAGGTATGCAGTGAGTCTAGTAGGCCTGTTGCTAATATTTAGAATGTAAGTCACCATTTCTGATCTTGTACCTTTTTTATTATTTGTATATATTCTCCTAGTAGGCTTTCTGTAATTCTGTGTAGTCGTTTGTTTGATTATATACTTAAGCAGCTTTGATGACATGAGAAAGTTCTGTTGTGTTTCTCATATCACTACTCTTTTGCAGGGTGAGAATTGCAAGTTTTCACATGATGTGGTGCCGTTGACAAAATCCAAGGTAGATTTATCTTGTACCCATCTTTCTGCAACTTACGGCTTCTTGCCAAAATATCTACTATTGGAACTCTTAACAATAGCTGCTAAACTTCGCACTTACTCTTTTGTTGCTTGGATATATAACATTGCTCTAGACATTGTCGAACTGACGGGACAGACTTAAGTACAGTTGAAATTTTCAAAACGGAAGTTTATTAGTTTGTCACGGTCAAAACAAGAAACAAATTACGTCATGTTACTTAACCTTGTACCTTTTTGTTTTTTTTTCAGACTACTGCAATATTTTACTTATTTTTATATTCTTATGTTCAAAAGTATAAATAGTTTGAGGACATCAACCATATTCTACGTACCAGAGGTCCAGAGTGGGTCGAAGTCTTGGGGTCAAATAAATTTCGGGGCCTAGATTAGCTACTTAATATGTCGTCGCTTTCACATGCATAGTTGCTGTCTAAGGTACAAAAGATTTGTTGATGTTGTTTGGCTGAAAGTTAACTGGCAGCAGTTTAAAAGTTGAGAGAGGGAAAACGAGAAGAGTCGAGGGCAATTTATGAACATACAAGTAGCATACTAAATATATTATGTATTGCTAATAGTCTTGTTCTTGTCTCCTGTAGCCTTGCACTCACTTCGCACGCCATGCATGCATGAAAGGCGATGACTGCCCGTTTGATCATCAGCTATCCAAGTACCCATGTAACAATTACGCGGATACAGGTTTTTGTGGCAGAGGTGATAACTGCTTGTTTTCTCACAAGGTAATTTTATCCTTCAATTAACTACCTGTCACATACCTCTTGGAGTAATTTTTCTTTTCCCTCTTTTCTTTTCTGCTGTTGCTTTTTATTTTAGTTAAGTTCTATTCGTACCAAGTTGCTCCTCTGTTAGTCCAACTTTGTAAAGTTTATCCTTTCACTGGCTTTTCCCTTCCACATCGATCCCTTGATAAGATTTCATGTTCTTTAACATGTCTGAGAATTGGACTTTTACTTTGGGAAACAAATTGCTTTTCATCAGGTTCCAATTAAGGAAGGCGCAAGACCCCCTGTTGCTGCCTCGAAGGTTGACACTAGTTCCGTGGATCAACTTGATTTATTAAAATCTAAACAGCAGGCGGATGCTACTATACCCTTCACTTTTGGAAAAGTTACGCCAAACAATGCAAAGGAGACTTCACCAATGAAAACCACTCAACCAGCAAAAAGGCCGAAAGGTTTGAGCTTCTTGTCTTTCGGAAAATCTCAATTGGACGATGCGGTTCAGCCTAAAGAATCAGATTTGTCCCAGCCAAGTAGCGTTACTATTGGAACTAAGGTTCATCCGAATATGGTATCCGGAGAACCTTCCAATGTAACAAAAATGTTAATGGATGTCCCTGGTTCAGGCACACAAGGAATAGATCATCCTTTAATTGAAAGATCCTCAGTTGATAGTTGTGGAGATAACAGCTCAAGATACCCTTCATCTGAAAAACTGCTGCTGAATGATTCTGCTAAATATCAACTGAAGGGCACACCCGGAGGAAGTAATATTGCTGTTGGTACCCTGACTGCAGATAGGGCTCTTCTTAACCTTTCTGAAATGATCAAGGGTACTCCGACTATGAGTCCGACTCCAGACAGGGGTTTTATGCTTTCTGAAATGATCAAGGGTACTCCGGCTATGAGTTCGACTCCAGAAAGGACTCTTAAACTATCTGAAATGTGTATGGGTACTCCGACTCTGACAGCAACTCCAGAGAAGGTTCTTTGTCTTTCTGAAAGTCGGATTCCAGAGAAATTGAAGGGAGATAGTGTTTCTTCCTCTGATGGACCTTCGTATGATATTTCTGGTAGCAAATCAGCTAGTGTTTTCTCTTCCAAGGGGCATAGTGATTTGGCGAGTTTCTTTAGAGGTAAGGGAACCCTGAATGCAATAGAGAAGTCGAAGGATTTACACCCAGGACTACCGAGTTTTCAAACTTTTTCGGGTCAAACTTCAACAAATATCAATCTACCAGTGAAAATGCCACCAAGCAATGCAAATAGGGCACTTCAATCCGCACTTGCATTCGCATCTGGGATCAAAGTGAGTTCTGTGGCTGCACTCACCAAGGAAATGAACAAAAATGAAGGTACATGACAGTGTGAAACTTCTCAAGAGCAATCCTACAGTTTGTTTGACAAACAAGGTGATTAAAGTTCCTCAGTAGGTAGTCTCTAAGGTAATGTGTCACGCCCGTGATGTCGTGAACCAGTCGAGAGTTGTCGCTGTGTTCAGGTGACGGAGGTAATACATGAAAAGCTGCTGAGAGCCAATAGGCCCAATGCTACAGTGGCTTCTGTTTTGTTCAAATGTGTGAAAACATCATATTCTTTTGCTGCAACATTCGGACTTCATTTGTAATAAATATCCAATATTGTACATATATATATGCAATGGTTTATACAAGGGTCTGAACATATGAGATTATACAATTTTTTTTTTTTGGAAAATATGCAATATTTGTGAAATTGTTGAAACATTTTAAGAACAAGAAGACATTCTACGTTCGCAACTACACCAGAGTGCACTGCCAAACAGTCCTTAAATCTGGCAAGCAGGTTGTTCGCAAGAAGTTGGGGCAAGTCATTTTCGAGTTGGATCAGGTCGATTCAGTTTTGCATCTAGCCGAGTCAATCTCGGTCTGGCCATCCCACATCTTGTGTCAGTTCTACTTGGATGTCTTCAAGAGTATTTTGCATTCATGGCAATTACGGTGAATCGACGTTGGGCATGTTTTAAGTATGCAAAGAATGCAGTTTTTGAGGTCTTCAAATTAAGTTTGGAGGCATTGCGAAAACAAAATTTGTTTGATAAACTCGGTTCATTTTCCGAGCAATCCATGTCATGAAATATCGTACCATCGGACAAGAACATTTTCGAGATTTAAGTGTTGAGTATTTGTGAGTATTATACATGTGGAAGGACCAAAATATACTTAGTGAGATGAAAAATGATTAACAAACAAGTGTACTAACTCTCAAATAAAACTTTAACACATGAATATTATGCAACACTTTTATAACAAAAAAAACTCAAACTCACAAAGATTCTCAAGTTTAAAAGAACACACACTATTTTACTATAGAATTCCAACTTTCACACTACTTATCTACCTTAACACATGTAAAATACGATTTACTATTGTTCTGGTGGCTTACCAATTATCTCTGATTAAGGGTGTAAAAAAGTAGTCAATAACTACTTTTAACATTAAGTAATCCACTCATCTTAGGTCAATCACAACTATACCACATATTAATCAATCTACGTTAAAATTCAAAACACGCCTTAGTTAGGTCATCCGATTCCAATTCGAGTTAACTTGGACACTCTCCTCCTCCTCCACCTTCTCCGACACTCCTTGTGTTTTCCTCTTTGGTCTAGTAATATTGCGCTGGTTTTGTCTTTCCACGTCGGAAGTAAGCAGTCCATATCACTCTCTTTCCTCACTCAAACTCAAACCAACCCCCTTTCCACCTGTTCCACTTAGAAACTTTTCACCCAATTTAATATCCCCAATTCCCCAAAATATATATAACGTCACCTTCACACCTTCCATTCTTTTCCCTCACTTTCTCTCTCCTCTCTCCCACATTCAGGAAATTAAACCGCTACTTCTCCCCCATTTTTTTTGGTTTAATCCAAGATTTATCCCGTTTAATTTTTCTGATTTGATTTAATTTTATTTGTTATAATAAGATTATTATTATCCGGATCGATTAAATGTCAATGAACAGAAATGCGCTACCACCGTCACTCGTCGCCAATCTCCAGCAAGTCCTCAATTCGCGCAAAAATGGCGGCGGTGGCGGTGTCGGCGGCGGCGGAGGTGGCGGAGGAGAAGTTGTTTCAGCTTCTGTTGAGGACACCGCACCGGCGCCATCAACGGTTGACACTACGGCTGAGTCAACTCGGTCCGAGCCGGACGAGTTGACTCAGTCTAATCCTGGTGAGGAGGAGGAAGTAGCGGTGGTGTCATCGCCTCCGTCTTCATCGGCGGTTGAGGAGACGGAGGAGGAGGAGGTGGAGGAGGAGAGAGAAAAGCCGGTGGTTTTGGTGACGAACGCCGACGGAATAGAGTCGCCGGGACTTGTTTCGCTCGTCGACGCGCTAGTTCGCGACGGTCGATATAATGTCAACGTTTGTGCACCTCAATTGTATGTTCAACTTCTTCAATACGTTTGTTTTGTGTTAGTTTTTTTTTCTAACTGTTGAGTGTTTTAACAATGGTGAAGTTGATTGGAATGGTGATGTTGATTTTGGCAGTGATAAATCTACATCTGGACATTCGTTGACTGTAGGAGAAACAGTGGAGGTTACTTCCACCGAAATTCGCGGCGCCACTGCTTTCGAAGTTGCTGGTATACTACTTGCTCTCTTGGACATATTTTTTGGAAATTGATTGTTGATTGATTGTCGAGATGTAGAATGCTAGTGGTTGATTGAGTTTTGATTCCGTGGTCGATATTATTGATGTTGTTGCTTCGTATTAGCTGCTTGATTCGTAATGTGTTGATCTTCAGATTCTTCACGCTGTTCCGGTAGTTTGGTTGGGTGCTTGGTTCAAGTGAGTTTAGCAAGTGTAATTCGTAGGAATGGAGTAAATCAAGTCATAGTTTAGCCTATTTAGGTGGTAATTTGATTTGTCGTACCTGACTTTCATCGTTCGTGGTTTGCTTTTCATGTTATTAATTCATTTATAAACTTTAAAGTTGGTATTTGCGACCAAAATTGGATGGAAATGAAGGGGACCAAATTTGAAATTACGATTTTTGAACAATGGACGGTTGAGTAAGGAATGGGAGTGGAAACAGTTACATTCCAAAAGAGAGGTTCAGTTGCCTGGCAAGACAACATATTTTAGCACCGTGAAAGCAATAGACTTCTATCATAGTTTCTAACCGGTGGGAGCATAGCATAGTGGTAATGCCGCACAATCGATAGTGTTGGGTTGCTTCTGTACTTGGACATTCTACACAAAAAAAGGCTCACTGGGACATGACGCTTTCAAATATTTCCAATCGGAAGAATTTTGATTTATGAAGACGGAGTTAAATCAGTTCTCCCAGTTTACTCCCCTTCTTTGCCCAATCCTCTATATTTGTTATCAAAACAATCAACTTTGGAACCCCATCTCTCTCCCTGCCCTCGTCTTTCCTTCATTGTCAGGATGACTTCTCTCCCCCCCTTTGCCTTCACATTTGTTCGAATTTTATTCCCCTCCAAAGTCCTTTTTTGGTCTTCAACAAATTGGAGTTCATTTGTTCCCTTCATAATGGACCTCTTGTGTATGATAAGGTCGTGTATGATAATATTTCCCAAGATTCCTGCTTCCCTTGAGTTTGTTGGATAAGAAATGATGTTATTGGAGTTGGCAGCAACAGCACTGAGTATTTTACTTTGTGCTTTGACCAGGTACACCTGCAGACTGTGTTTCATTAGCTTTATCTCAGGCGTTGTTTTCTTGGTCAAAGCCTGTGCTGGTATGTCTGTTAACTTGTCATGCTCATGGAAGATTATAATGGATGTGGGCTAACAATAGTGTTCTGAAATTTTAGGTGCTCAGCGGTATTAATAGAGGCTCAAGCTCTGGTCAGAACATGTAAGTGTTTTGACATTTTGCAGTCCAATATTTGGTTGCTCTTTTCCTTCTTCCCTTGATTCTTTGTGAAGCAACGTCACCTAAATTTGTAACTTATTATGTTAATAATTTCTATACACAGGTGGTGCATTTTCATCTGATTTTTATAAATCATAATCTATATTTGTTTCTTACATGAATAGGTTGTATTCTGGGGCTATCGCCAGTGCCAGAGAGGCATTGATATGTGGAGTGCCAGCTCTTTGTATATCATTGGATTGGTAGTACTTTTCACTTGATGCATCTGATTGACTTGGTCATCTTCCTTTTACATGCAGCTGATAACTTCTATTATGCAGGACAAAAGATGTAAGCTCTGAGAATGAATTCAAGGATGCAGTTGAAATTTGTCTGCCATTGATAAATTCTACAATAACAGACATTCAGAAGGGGAGTTTCCCAAAAAGCTGTTTCTTGAATATAGAGATTCCGATTTCTCCTTCTACAAATAAGGTTCGTTGGACCTGGTCTCTAAATAATGGCTTTCTAGTATTTTTTTTTGGTGTTTGTACTGTGGTTTTACCTCTTTGGTATGCTGTTTCTGTTTTAAGTTAGTTGTGGAACGTACTGAAAGAACTGATGAATAGTGTATGACCTTATTGTTCAAAGCTTTCCATTTTTTCGTTCTGTTTGAGGGATCAGTTCGGCTGTTCCAAGAGTTTTTCTCTTTTAATGTCAGTGAACAGTTTGGTCCAAAACTTTGCAAATGTCCAGGTTTCCAGGAATTAATAAGACCTTAATATGTAATTGTCAGAATTTGGGATTGTGAGTGGTGCCATGACAGTATTCCCTCTCATTCGCTTCTTGGGGAATCAGTCTGGTGGGAATTATATGATGTTTCGTAATATGCTATTCTTGGAAGCCAGTATCTTATCTTTTGTCCCAAGTGTAACAAGATGGCTTCAAACTCTTTATTTAATTAAGTGGATTTGAACTCCAAAAATAAAACAAGTGGCTACGAACTATTTATCATGCGCCGAATAGTGCACAAATCCGCCAGAAGCAAAGTTGGTGTTATCTTTGACAGGCTGATCGTTACTTATATGGGTGGATGGCTTCTTAGCTGAGTTTTCCTGGGAACTCTTGCTGCTATTTAGTTGCTTGTTGCTTTTTTTGTTTCTGTTTGAAAAGAGGTTGTTGAAGGAGACTAGAAGCTGAAAGCTGGATCAGATCTATGCTCTCCTAGATCACCTCTGCCTTAAATTTTCAATCAAACACCTTTCTCGAGATGTCTCAAAGTTTGCTGACTTAGATTGAATCCAGGTGAAATTTGCTGAATCGGATTAGAATAGTTTTGTGCCCCCATCAATCTGTACATTGGACATGTAGTATTCTAACTTTCTAAGGCTGGGCTTGTCAGAAAATGGCAGCTTAGTTTTTTCATATGTTGACATTTCAGCCTTAAAGCAGGACTGCGACATTGCTTGTGTTTAAGTTTTATTGTAGAAACTGCTCATTAACTTTTGAATTGGTGAATTGGAATTTCCTGAATTATGCAGTTTTTATTCAACCTTTTGGTGTGAGTGCCCTTATGTATCTTTTTCTATTCAATAACAGCATGGCCAGAATTGAATTTGCCCATCAAATTTAGTATTTATCCCGCTATCTTTGTAAATTTGATAATTGAGTTATGACCTAAGTCAAGGTCTTGGTAAGGTTTGGCAACTGCTCTACTTAGTATTTCCTTGCTATTTGCCAGGGTTTCAGAGTGACAAAGCAGAGTATGTGGAGATCTGCACTATCTTGGCGAACTGTCTCTTCATACAATCATCCTTCAGCTATGAACTTTTTGGCCAATCAGCAGAGCCTTGGTATTCAACTCGCTCAGCTTGGTAGAGATGCCTCAGCAGCTGTGAGTATTTTCGTATGAAGCTTTTACTGAATCAGATGCTGTTATGCTTTATGTCTGAGTTTTACCTGTATTGTTTTTGCTGTTCAGGGTGCAGCACGCCGGCTTAATACACCCAGAAAGGACGTAGAGATCGAATCAGTTGGGATTGCTGGGAAACAGAATTCCCAACAAACAATGAGAAAACAATATCGGCTTGAGGTATGTAAATGATGAACAAGATTAACTTGCAGCAGAAGTTGGCCCATCACCTTCTCTTCGGGCTTCTTTTTGTCCTTCCTGTTTGTAATTACTGACGTGCAATCTTTACTTAACTGCAGTTTTCTGGTGAAAACAAGGAAGACGCAGATGAGGATGTTGATTTCAAAGCAGTACAAAACGGATTTGTAAGTTCCCATTTTCTCTCAAAGGTTATGGTGCAACTCGCAACGGTTGCAATCCAGTTACTGACAATATGTATTTCGTGTGACAGGTTGCCATCACTCCTCTAGCTTTGTCTGCGGACATACAACCAGAAATACATTCATCCGTCTCAAACTGGTTATCCTTGGTACTTGCAGGAGACCAATAACACTCCCTCATCTGCCACAAGAGTTTGTTCCACGAAGAATCTGCTTTGCTCCAGTTATTGGAAAAGGCACACATACTAATTGATCGTTGTGCAGATATAGATAGTTCTTTGTGTGAATCGTGATCTCGTCCTACATTATTTCAGTGTTTTTTTTAGCTCCTTTTAGTTGTGAAAATTTTGAGGAATTTGCCTTGGGTTGTCGAATTACATTCCCTTATTTTTATTAGGGGGGAGTGGGGTGATTGTGGTTGTGACTTGGGATGGTTACCTACTCAGGTTTCGACCCTGTTCAATTCTTTGCTGTACAGGGATTTAGTTGACCTTACTCCAGACGATCTGAAAGTTGATAAGTGTGCGTCAACTCGTCGATTTTATTGATTTGATTCAGCAAGTCTTTCTGCATTTGGGGATGAGCTTGTTCATCTCCATGGAAAGGAAATGCTTTCACTATTATGTATGACTTGTGAATTGTGATTACGAAATTTACGACTATGATTTATTCATGGACGATTTGTTAGATTTACATCTCGGGTTTGTTTTTTAATGTGTGCTTCAAGCAAAGGAACGATGAGGTTTGAATGTTTGATTGTTGGAGTTCCTTTGGTTAATCTTTGCTGTTTTCGCATCCAGAGGAATCAGGTTTTTAAAGCAAAGGGTTGCTGTTTTTTTTTTTCCAGTTCCTTAATGCTTTTAATTAATCAAGATTGTGCGCAATTTCGGTAGTCTGTTAACGGTGTTAAGTTTTCCGCTAAATATTACAATTAGCTAACGGTGTTAAGTTTTCCGCTACACATTTTCGCAAATTGCAAACCTAAGGGGTACCACAAGAATTTCGGAAAGCTCAGGGGTACCCCAGATAAACCCGGGAACCTCAGGGGTACCCTAAATAATATCCCTTTTTAGATTGTTGGAATGGTTTGATTTTCATTTACATAAACCAAACACAAAAAATCCAAAATAACAAAATTGTAAACGAATTAGGCTGATCTCTACCCCAGCTTCGAGTCTTTGAGCCAAGGCGAGTTTGCCCTTGTGTGAGACTCACTTCTTCTCCTAGTAACAAACCCAAGGTCATTGTATATAGCAACTTGGAACTTCGATCATTTTTCTTGTATATGCATTCACGAATCACGACTACGCATACATTCACGAGCTTTCTTAACCTACACGAAAGTTATCGTTTTAATCACATTAAACAAAGTCGAATAATTGGTTATTGTTTTAACCCCGTTAAACACTGTCAACTGCAGTGCGGATCTTATTTCAAAAAAAAAAAAAAAACTGCAGTGCGGATCACCCGTCCCACTCCGTGTACCCCTCCAATCATGTATTGAACGCCTATCTGGTACAAACTATAAACACCACAACGAGTCCCACTTCTTTTTTCTAGGGTTTAGGGTTTATGCACAATACTTCACTATTCCTAACACAAACACAGGCGGCTACTCTCTCCCCTCATTCTCTCTCCTCTTCTCCCTCTTAGTCTTAGTTTCTCAAGGTTGGTGTTTTTGATTGCTTCTTTCTGCCTTTTTCTCCCTTTCGTTGCTTTTACTGCACAGTAATTGTTCTGTTGGATTTCTCCCTTGTTTAAATCGGTTAATTTGGATGTTTTTTCACGTCTTTTGTGGATAATTAGTGTTTAATTTGATTAATTTTTTGTGGGTACTTGTTGATTTAGCCAATTTCATGTGATTATTGCTGGATTTGGGTTTTTTTTGTGAAATTTTCAATTAGGGTTTTTAATTTTGTGTTGGGGATTTGGCTGATTGAGAGCTTAGGTAGTGTATTGAGATGGGAATTTATGAGGGTCTTTCTGAATCTTGAATCTTTTGACTTTGACAGGGAAATCTTGGATCTTTGAATGTTTGTTGGATGATAAAAATTATAACAGTTAAATGTGTTTTAACTTAAATGTCAAGTAGAGTGGATTTGATGGGTATTCTTTGCAGTAGATAAGCTGATAGTATTGGCAGTTACATCAAAGACGAAATGAATGATGTTTGGAAAAAATAAAATCTGTCCCTGTATGCGTGGGTGGTGTTGTCAACCATGTTGCTTTGAAGTTGAATGATGTTTGGAATAAAAAGATAAAATGGTTGGAGTTTTGGGTAAAATGTAATCTTTATTGTAAGTTTAAGCTGTCATCTTCAGCGCTCTGTTCGAGTTTGAGACTTGAGAGTCACATCTCGTCTTAAGTTTGATTTGATGCTTAAAACGGGCTTAAGAATCTCGTTCCAGTTTGGTTAGCTGATTCCATGTGCTTTAATATATGGGTACTTAGTATCCACAATTCTTTCTAAGTGCCTATCCTTGCGAGCTTTTCTAAATTCAACTAGTTTGCCTGTGAGCAGCTTTGGTTTAGCACCCATTATATTACACTATCTTGGTGCATAATTTTGTTACGGGTGCCATATTGCAAAAACTGTAATTCTAGTGAAGATACATACTAGTGATACATTTTATGTGGTTGTTCAGATTCCACATAACTCACATCTTGGTGATACTTTCAGGTAGAGTAGCTGGTAGCATAAATGGGTGTTCTTAGTAAACAAGAGCCTGATGGTTATTTCGATGAAGATGAGGAGATAGACACCATGGGTGATGTTTCTGAGTCAGATCAGGAAGCTGAATCCGAACCTGATGCAGAAGATGAAGATGAAGAAGAAAATGAAGATGAAGATGAAGGTGAAGACGATGATGAAGAGGAAGAGGAAGATGAAGATGAAGATGATGATGTGAAGTTAAGTGAACCTTCTAAGACTGCTATTTACTATAGGGATGGCCTTCTTGATAAGATTAACGAAATTAGCTGGCCAGCGGATGTCGAATGGATCCACACACTTGCTATCGAAATCAATCAGGAGCAAGAAGTTGATGTTAATGATGACCTTGCACATGAGACGGCTATCTACACTCAGGCTCTGCAAGGAACCAGGAAAGCTTTTGCAAAGCTAGAAGCTAAGGGTCGTCCTTTTTTGAGGCCTTCCGATTATTATGCTGAGATGGTGAAGTCTGATTCTCATATGGAAAGGGTGAAAAGGAAGCTCCTGGTGGAGAAGAAGGAACTGGAAGAGCAAGAGCAGAGAAGAAAAGACAGAGAGAATAAGAGGATTGCTAAACAGGTTCAGGCAGAAAAGCAGAAGGAGAGAGTTAAAGAAAAGAAGGACTCTATTGATTCTGTTAAGAAATGGAGGAAGCAGCGTGAAAAGACTGGGTTTGGCGATGACAAGGGTGAAATGGGATTATCTTTCGAGGATGGAAGTGCATTTGACAGAAAAAGCAAGAAACCATCTGTTGTGTCTCCTGGAGATAGGTCTGGTGGGAAGGGAAAGTTCATTGCCAAGGGTAAGAAAGGTATGGACAAGAAGAAGAAAGATGCCAAGTTCGGATTTGGGGGCAGGAAAGGCTTGAAGAAGCAGAACACGGCTGATACAACCAGCGATCTTAGAGGTTTCAATAGTGACTCTCAATCTGGTAAAAAGAGAAGAAAGACTTAGTTTTGTCTCATTCTTCTTGCGTTAGTCAGGCTGATTATATGTTACAAAAAACGCATGGTCTATGTAGTCTAATTTCTGAGGCTCGTCTTCGTTTTGTAAGAGTATCAAAGTTAAAATTTTGGAAGCAAATCTATGACAATTTTTGTGTTTATTGGAAGGAAAGCTGATTGCTGCAGCATGTTAGTTTGAACTATGTGTTCCCGTGGACTATGATTCTGTCTCCTGCATCTGTTTCGATTTATGCAACTATTGATGTCGATTTATTTCTGGATTTGTATTTCATGACTTCTCCGGTGAAGTCGAGAGCTCTTTTTTATCAAGTTTTGTGAATAGATTTTTCAAAGCAGGGCTCTTTTTAGATGATCTGTGTTTTTCTGGGTTGGATTTGGATCACTTTCATGGGGCCTCCATAAGATATGAGAAGAGTGCCAAAGTGTTGATAATTTAGGCAGCTGACAGCCTGAGAAGTTGTGTTGTAGTTCGGCTTTAGAGCGATAAAGTCGCAATATTACTGTTAAGACACAATAACTTCAGAGATTCGGTATTGGGTATTGAAGGCGGAAATGTGAAATCCGCGTCCAGACTAGGTTTAGCAGCTTTCGACTTGGGTGGTCTTTGGGAAGCTATGATACTATGACTCTATGAGAGAGTTCGAGATTTGTGTGGCTTGCAGCGTTAACTCGAGGCCCTGAAAAAGTGAAAATCACGATGTTTGGTGTTGAGGCCAGTAGAGAGGTCGGAAATAGGCCGTCTGAAACTCATGAGGTATGCACGGCTGCTGGTTCGAAAACTGAACTCAGGAGATGAAGTTTGATAGAGATGAATAATGTCTCATTCTGTACTTAGATACCACATTAACTTGTCTTTGCCTGCTACCCATTACCTTGTCCTGCCAAATTCACCCTTCCATCTGTTCTCCATCTCTTCATCAACATCATCTTCACCATCAATATTGCATCAAAAGTCGAAACAATACCCCAACACGAGCAAAGGGCCCGAAAAATGTGTCGCCACAAGCACATATTTGATGAATCTATGAACATCATTCATGTCATCAAAGTACCGAGCTTTGATATTTATTCGTAATATACACGACTACATGAGTATATATTATATTAGAAAAAATTGTGGGAAACCACCTAATATTTTCCACAATTTTTGGGGAACCACCTTATAATTTTTTTTTTTTTTTGGGGAACCACCAAATAAGATATTTTATGTATGGTAGAACCACATTTTCCCGATCTCCAATCTTTCCCTGCCCGAAATATCCTACGTGTACCATCGGAATTCCAAGTCACACGCTGAGTCATTAAAAAAAAAAAAAAAAAAAAAACTAAAAAAACTTACAAAAAAAAAAATCAACCGTGAATCCTATTTCCCCTTCCCCTAAATTACCACCCAAAATCCCCAATTAGGAAAATTAGGTCAAGCATAAAACGTAATCTCCATTAATGTCTATCACCATCACTCCAAATCAAACGTAATCTCCACCCCCATCACTCCATATCTCAATCTCCATTAATATTGATCTCTTACCTGTAACGATATGAAAAGAGGCTAAAAAAAGGTCAGATTATCGTGGTCAACTACTATAAACCTGAGTTGGGGTAATTCTTTCTACTTTTAAGGTTTAAAGATTCTGCTTTTTTTTTTTTCTTATTCTTATTAGCATATGACACTTTAATCGTTGTCTTTCAGTATGTGTGACAAACCTTGTTACTTTAATCATGCAATGGTTGTATGCTCAATTAGTTTATTATAATCTTAGTTAGTGCCTTAATAGTTTAATTAATTAGAAGTGATTAGGATAATGGGTAGGTTTTCGGTTAGATTTCACCATGGTGGTGATTTTAAAATGACAGTGGGAGGGAAGATGAGTTATGAGGGGAGTGGACTTTACACTGAAAATGGTATTGATGATGATGAGGCATGCTATTATGACTTGAAGCGTATATGTACGGACGAACTCAACTGCTCCAAAAATTGTTAGATTTGGTACAATAGACAACCTGGTAAAAGTTTGGGGAGAAATAGGAAGATGCTAGAAACTGATTTTGACATATTGGAGTTAGTGATGTGCATGGGTTTGTTGATGTTTATGTGTTGGGTTTTGATGTTGGTGGTGATGAGAGTAATCTGGTCTCTGAAGCAATTAATGAAACTACAGCCCCAACATATAATGAGCCCATAGATGGCCATGATCGAGGCATGAATTATCAATGACAGTTATCAATGCAACAGTGCTAATAACATAATAAGACAAAAAAAACTTACCTCCCAAATACCTCCTTCCCGGTTGCATGTCACTCATTCCTCTTCCCCATTCTCTCTCTCCTCCTTCCCTCATTTTCTCTCTCCTATGTTCATAGTTTACTCCGCCTCACTCATGCCCTCATCATCAACAACAACTACACCACCATCATCAACAAAAGTCCCATCACCACCGTCCATCGTCATCATCATCATAAAACAGACCCCATCATCAAGCAAAGCCACCATTATCGCCATCTTCATCATCTTTCGAATCGTGGATCACCATCACCGCATCACGCCACCATCATCGCGTAGATCGTGGATCACCATCACGCCACCACCAACGCATAAATCATAGCCTGCTCCGATCGTCGTTGCCCTTATGGGTCGCCTCACCGGAAAAGGGTTTAGGGTTTCACTTCCCGGCGCCGCTCCACCCTTTTTCGGCCACCCTTCACAATCCTCAAATTTTCTATTTTTTTGGGTTTAGGGGTTCACCTCGCCCATCTTAGGGTGTCTAATGATTTCGACGGCGAAGCCGTCAGAAAGTTGTGGTCCGTTTTCAGTTTCCGGTGACGATGCGTCTTTTGACCGGTGATTGGAGAGGTGGGGCAGTAGTGTGACTGGTTGTGGGTTGAATGTGGATTGGCTAAATTATCCCTAAATTTTGCCACAAAATGTCCATTATGCCCCCGTTATCAGCATTATTCCTCTGATAACGGCTTTCAATAATTCAGCCTTCGGCCATGACCCTTGGCTTAAGGATGTGCTACCTTATATGGACCAAGGCCCAAAGTCTTTGGTTCCAATTCATAAGGGTAGCTCAATCTCACAACAAAATACCCCCACTACTAATAGCCTTCACAAGAAGCTCACTCCTATTAAGAGGAAGAATTTAGCAAATTCAAGTGCCAAACACAGTGATAATCAGATTTCTAATGGAAAGAAGGCAGATAAAAGAAGAGACCGGAAATCAGTTGGTAGGAGCAAAGCAAAACAATGTGGGGGAACAAGGTGGGAAAACCACACTTGCAACTGTGTTTGAAAATGAATCTGATGATGACGTTGAAACAGAGGAGTCGGATTCAGACATCTCTGATTTTAGCCCAGGTCACAATGACTTCGATGATGAGGTAGTCAATGATTTTTATGCTCAGAATGTAGTCAAGGGTTTAATAGAAGTTGTTAATCAGAGTATTGTGGAGAATAGTGAGGATCAAACAAAAAAATGGTGCTTTTAGTGAGGAACTAGAAAACAATAGGCAACCACATGGAAGTGAAAAAGAGTTGTCGGAGAATGAATTTGATGTCGTGTATCAAGGTGATACGGAGGTGTCAGATGATAAGAATGATCTAGTTAGCCTTTGTGATTCAGATGAGAGAGTGATCCATACCCCGAGTTCAATCTCCAAGCTGATTTTCAGAAACCTATTTGCCTCACCAAAGGTTTGAAATTTGGCTCAAACACGATATTCAGGAAGGCTGTTAGGTTTCATGCTATCCAGAATGGATATGACTACTATTTCCTTCACAATGACAACACTAGAGTAACAATCTATTGCAAGGAGAGGTGTCCATGCCCTTTCAAGAAGGGTAAGAAGATTGGTTGCACTTGTAAGGGTGACTTTAAGTGCAACTATAAAGTACATGCTGCAAAAGTAAAAAGTGAGTGCACTTTTCAAATTAAAAGTCTGAGCTTGACACACACTTGTCGGTCGAAGACCATGAATCCTAAGATTACCTCGGAGTATTTGGCTGATGTGTATGTAGAAAATTAGAGATCAGACCCATCTTGGAAGCTCAAGGCTTTCAGAGACCAAGTCATGAGAGATACAGGGGTTAGAATTGGCTACTCGAAAGCATGGTTTGCTAGGGCTAGGGCTAGGGCTAAACTCCTGATTTATGGCGTCTCTGCTGATCAGTACAAGAAAGTATGGCAATATGTACAAGCAGTGGTAAAATATAACCCTGGAAGCTCGGGTTATGTGCAAGTTGATAGCATTGAGAGGACACCACCACATTTTGAGAGGATGTACATATGTCTCCAAGGGTGTAAGGAGGGCTTTAAGAATGGTTGCAGACCCTTGATAGGTGTGGATGGTTGTCATTTGAAAGGAGCATATGGCGGCATTTGTTTGGTTGCTGTGGGTAAAGATGGAAACAACAATATCTATCCCATAGCTTGGGCAACTGTTGAAGTTGAGAACACTAACTCCTGGTCATGGTTTCTTGAATTGTTATTGAAAGATCTTGGTGAAGATGCTGAAGATCAACCATGGACTTTCATGTCTGAAGGTAATATAATTTTACTTACTTGCTTCATCTTTTCATTTTTTCTGGGTCACTAGTTTCATTTTTGTCAACATTGCTTTGCCTCAATTTTAACCTTCTTGTGCATATGTGCGACAGAGGGTTTATTAGAAGCTTTTAAGCTAGTTACACCAAAATCTTTCCAGAGATATTGTGCCAGACATATATGGGCTAACTTCAAGGGTGAGTTCCCTGGGAAGACATTCAAAGACTCCTTTTGGAACGCTGCCAGATCAACAACTAAGGTACATAATATTGGTTCGTTTTCTTTTTTCTTCACATTTTACATACTTTACGTTTGATAACTATATTCTTTGGAGCTTGGTAATTACAGTCAAATGTTGTCTGATGTAGGATGAATTCAAACGCCACATGGAAGGTATAAGATTCATATCAGAAGGAGCTTATGCTTACCTCGCAGACATCCCACCTGAGCATTGGAGCAAACATGTCTTCAATATAGAATGCAAGTCTGACATGCTCTTAAACAACATTTGCAAGTGCTTCAATGCTGTAATAAAGGAAGCTAGAGATCAGCCTATATTGACTCAGATGGAGTGGATGTGCAAGTATGTAATGAAAAGACATGCATCAAAGTTAGATGGAGTTAGTCAGATTCAAGGTAACATAATGCCATTTGCATTAAAAAAGTTTTGAGTGGATTGAGAAAGAGTCGAGGAATTGCATGGTTGTGCGAGCAGGTGTGGATGAGTTTGAGGTAGACTACAAAGGAGATACGTATATTGTGAAGCTAGGGGAGAGGTCATGTTCATGTTATATGTGGGATCTTACTGGTATACCTTGTTGTCATGCATATAGATGTATCCATAACAATAGACATGACCCTAGGGATTATGTACATGAAGCATATAGCAAAGATAGGTTCAAGCTAGCCTATGGGACTGCCCTGCATGCTTTGCGAGGCCAAAAACATTGGGAGACAACCCCTTACCCTGAACCTGATCCCCATGTGATTAGAATCCAACCTGGAAAACCAAAAAAGAATAAGAGGAGACTAGAACGTGGTGAGGCTGAAGAGAAAAAGGCTGTGAAACGACCATATAAACAGAATGCATGTGGAAAATGTGGGGAGTTAGGTCACAACAAAAAAAAAAATGCCACCTGAAAATCCTAATGCAAGCAAACCAAAGGGTGGAAGACCTTCAGTAGGTGGGACATGGACCCCAAAGGGAAGAATTCCAGAAAAGAAGAGAAAGCCAAAGGTAAATACTAGCACTCAAACTTTCACATAGTTATGGATTTGTTTCAACACCACTTCAAATGCTTAGTATACACTTGTTAATGCAAGTGTTTTTATGTAGGTAACTACCACTACAAATAAAGGCACCAGCTTTGCTAATGACGTTAACAATGAAGGAACCAATGCCGACAATGGTGGAAGTCAGACATGGATTGCCCCTTCCCAACAGTCACAAAGTCAGACAAGTGATGCACCTTCTCAACAGCAAACCAGCCAAACAAGCACTATAGCCGATGCAGGAAACCGAAAGGTCATAGAGAAGCAGATGGTGATGGAGAAGCCAGTATATATGGAGACCTTAGTTTTATTAGGTTCTTTAGTTAAGAAATCTAGAGAGCAAGTTTTACGTATTTGGACCCTTTGTTGTAGCTTTGTTGCTAATTTTGGTCAAAATTTGTCTCATTTGCTGTTTTTGAATCGATGGTTTTAAACTTTGACATGGTAATGATGGATTTCATATGAAGGTGAGTGACAAAAATTGCCAATGAAACGCTTTTATTGATGTTGAATGGCATACAATATTTCGTACAATTCAAATTGCAACAAGTATTCCTACAAGAACGCATACAGCCGTTATTCTGCACATTCGCACCCACGGAAATTAGGGGGAAACGCCATTACTCCATTCTCACCCACCAAATTCCTTCCTGGACCAAGCACTCCTCACTCACGCATGTCGACATTCTAATACACAGAAAACAAACGAAATTGAACAAAGCTTCCATTAATTAGCTAGAGATAATGATCATCATGGTCAGAATAACCCAATTAGGGTGTTTAATCAAAAATCAATTGGAGATTCAATCAAATTCAAATATTGGGATTTCTAGCTCTATACCCAATTGACGAATTACAACATAAAGAGACTTACCTATTTCGCGATAATTAGCAAGGAAGTTGAAGAAGAGAGCATTAGGAGCTGATGGGAACAACATTTGTTGATCAGAACAATTCAATGGAAGCAAACTCTCTGATTTTGGTGGGTGAGATTGAAGTAATGTTTTTTCTTTTTGTTTTTTGGTGGGTAGGAATCAGGATTCACGGCTGATTTTTTTTGGTAAGTTCAGAGTGTGACTTGGAATTCCGATGGTACACGTAGGATATTTCAGGCAGGGAAAGAGAGGAGATCGGGAAAAGGTGGTTCTACCATACATAAAATGTCTTATTTGATGGTTCCCAATAAAAAAAAATTTATAAGGTGATTCCCCAAAAGTTGTGGAAAATATTAGGTTTGTGATCTCCTCCACAACTACTTATTACTCCATATAACAACGTTATCTACATCATCGTTTCCAAACTCTACAAACAAATGACGTTTCTTCAGAATAAAATCACGATAAACAAATACGAACATACAATACACGTATTTTTAAGTATCAAATTATTCATCACCAGATAGAGAGAAAAAGAGATGCGCAAATAAAGAATTGCAGCAAATGGTTGAACAGGAAAGAGAAACTTCAACCCTAATTTCATCCCCTTTCCCCCAAAAAAATATCCCATTTCCCCCCAATTCATCCTACTTTTATACCTAATTTGATTCAATCAACATTAATCAATACCAATTTCATCAAATCTGTCCCAAAATTTGATCTTTTGATGAACATTTTAAGATAAGAAAATTGGGGAAGTCTCATTTTCCCCCAATTTTCGATCTTTTCTGCTTTAATTTATCAGAATCAAGCTCAGATCACCTTTAATTTCATTACCCTCATCGCAAAATTCGATCTTTCCGATGAGAATTGGTGGTAAGAAAGTTGGGGGCTGACTGAATTTAGGGTTCATCATTATACTCATCGCCAATAAGGGGATAGAAGCAAATTGGGGAGCGTAATCAAGAAGTTTTAGAAACTGATTGGCTCTCTGGAATTAGGGTTCATCTCAAATCGATCAGAATTTGAGGATTTAAGGAATTTGGGGGAGGAATTCATAAGAAGAGAGAAAGTGATTTGGGGTTTGACAGAAATTTGGGGGGCGTAATCGAGAAGTAATAGAAACTGATTGGTTGACTGGAATTAGGGTTCATCGAAATCAATCAGAATTTGGGGATATTAGGAATTTGGGGGTGAAATTAATAAGAAGAGAGAGAAAGTTGATTGGTGGGTTTGATAGAAATTAGGGTTAGGGTTTGAGGTACAACATGTCTGCAATAGTGTGCGGGAAGAGATCGTCATTTTTTGAGGAAATCCCGTCGCCATCTTCGTCAACATCACCTGCTGCTAAGAGAATTCGTTGTTGTTCGTTTTCGCCGCCTCGTTCGTCTTCCGGTTTTCAATCGCCTTTTCTTTTGCTTGATCAACTTCTCGCCATTTTCCCTTATATGGATAAGAAGGTTTGAATCTCTTGATTGCTCTTTTTTTTTTTTTTTTTTTGAAGTTGATTTGTAGGTTTTGTACATTTTCTGTTTTTATTTTGAGCATGATTGATGATGTATGTGGGTATTAGTTTGATTTTGTTGATGGGTTTGTGATGCATTTTTATAATTGGGGAAAAACTGTGGAGTTTGTAGCACTTCATAAGAAGTTGTGATAATCTTTTCATATTGATAATGATGTTAGTATCAATCGTATGCACTTGATAAGTTATCATGGATGATATCGCGATAATGATGGTCTTGGCAAGATGTCGTAGTTTTGAGGTGATTTGATACAGGTTTCGTTACAATGCCACTGAAGTAGACAATTCAATTGAGTTTGGTTATTGCTAAGAATATGATATGAGAGTTGATACTGAATTTGATGATAATTGTTTGCCGTTTGTTTATGCTTGTAGTTAATAATAAGTTAATCTGTTAGAAATGCATTATAATTTTGTGCCAATGTTTTACAATTACGGAACTAGGAGAAGAAAATTGGATAATTAATTCGAGTTCATTAGTTGTTCTAATTCTCATTCATTACTCATTAGTCACTGCTATTGATGAGTACATGGTGATTGTGATGATAACCTTGCTCCATTTTGGCGTTTATGTTTACCATGAGCAGGCTGTAATACTTTTTTTGTTTCAACCATGTGGTTTGCCTCTGCAGCTTATTGAGCAAGTACTCGAGAATAGTGGACATGATTTGGATCTGGCAATTAAAAGCTTAAATGACCTTCGGTTAGGATGTGTTGAAAATTACGTGGGTGCTGAAGCCTTTACGGACACCCTTACACAACCGAGCAATCCACTGCCAGGTACATATGGTGAAGTTGATGGCTATATGATGCTTGTACTGTTTCGTTGATGTGATTTTTTGGGGTGACTTATTCTGCAATATGCTAATTAAGACTGAGTAGAAACCTCTGTTTCTCTTTAGGTGTGTCTTGTTGTTGCCGAAGATGCTACATAGTTGGGCAAAAGACAATAAAGGTTGTGGTTAACGAACTGTCATAGGATTTGGGACATGAGGAGCTTAAGCAATGTGGATTTATTTTATAGGTTAGTTGCAACGATGGGAATGTTTTATTTTTTTTTAAGTTTGCCGTCAATGTTATTTTCTGCTAATGTGCTATAGATTAGCCACCTGCCTTGTATCTTTGGTCAATAATTTGAAAATGAGCTTGTCTAATTTGAATTGTCAGTTGTCATAACTCAGAGTGTAACTAGGTGTGGTTTTTATCTCAATGTATGAATTGTGCCTTGGTATTGTACATTTCTGGCTCAGCTTAATCACTTCCTGGCTCTTATTGAGCGAAAAATTGGTGACAAACTCAAAGTATTGAACTAAGACAATGTCAAAATCCATATTGCAAACTTGTGATATTGCTTTAGGTTGTTGGTAAAGAATGACTTTTGTTTTTGTGGTTGTGACTTTTTTTTTTTTTTTTTAATGGCATACACAAGACAATTACAGATGACCAAATCATTGGTTGTTGTTGTGACTAATTGTTCCTTTGTCCATTTTACTTCAGTTCATGGAGAAGGAGGCAGTGTATCCGCAGTAGATCCATCACCTTCAAAAGATTCACCTCTTGATGGTGCAGAATGGGTGGAGCTTTTTGTTAGGGAGATGGGTGCTGCCTCTGATTTGAATGATGCTAGAGTTCGTGCTGCGAGAGCTCTTGAGGCTTTTGAGAAATCAATTTGTGCCCATGCAAGTTCAGATAAAGTTTCCAGCAGGTAAATAAATGAGTTATGCCTGGATATCTTCCATTGGAGGTTGGCTAGCTACAAGTTGACTGCATTTCGCCTCGTTTTTAACTCACTTGTAGGCAGAAATAGTTTAATAATTGTGGCAACCAGGCAAGGGGACGTGTGAGTGTTATTAACTGTTATGTTTAAATCGTCTTCTGATGTCATTTTGCAGGAAAATCTAATGCTGAAAGAACAAGTGCAAGCACTACTTCAGGAGAATGGAATCCTGAAACGTGCTGTGTCAATTCAACATGAGCGTCAAAAAGAGTATGAGGCTAAGTCGGATGAGGTGCAACAACTAAAGCAACTTCTGTCGCAGTGCCAAGAACATATAAGGACTCTTGAGGTCAGATTCCTAACTTGTTGGTTTGATGATTTTTGTTGGGAAGTACAAATTTCTTGTTTCTGTAGACACTGCCATTTTGTTTTCACTCCACTGCCCTCTTAATTAGCTGGGGGCAAGGGTGAATCGTGATTCCTGAGTTTGGTGGAGATTTGAGTTTGGGGGCCATTGCTTCTGTATATGTGACTTGCCTGACCTAGAAGTCAAGGTGAAGTTGAAATTGGAGTACAGTGTCGTGAGTTTTCACGCACATATGCACTTCTAGGAGGTGGTAGCTTGATTGGTTTCAAAGTTGAAGAAATGACCTACAAGTAATGAAGGACCATGTCAATTTTATTCTTCTTCATCTCGTGGCCTTGCACCACTCTAGCCACCATCTAACATATCTAGCTTCTGAGATAAGAACATTGACTGCTTCTAGTTGTTGATTGACGAACTCTTAGTATCTGCTTGATATGATCGCAAAGATGTAGTTTGTTTTTGTCAACCTTTCTGCAACTGAATAACAGTTTCAATTATCTTCCTCGGTTTGTTGATTTCTCTATGCTTTTTAATCAGCATATATCTGACCATTGCTCGCTTCATGGCTGGATTTTGCACAGGTCAATAATTATGCTTTGGGGATGCATCTAAAGCAGGCTCAGCAAAGTAACACCATCCCGGGTCGTTTTAACCCTGATGTCTTCTAGAGGTAGTCTTTTAACTTTCAAGAGCTCGTTGTAAGTTGCTTTGTAGCTAGTGTATCTTTTCTTGATGATGAAAATGTAGTTTTCTGTTTGATTTAAAAAAAAAAATGTAGTTTTCTGTCGGTTAAAATATACAGAGTATGTATATTACACTATATCATTTTTACTGAAAGCATATTTAAGCCGAATTCTGTTACACTACCTTTCTCTTGAAACTGGTTCTCTTACGGAAGTTGTGAATCAACCGTGGTTCCATATACAGGATAGCTTAACCTAGAGGTAAAACATGGAGCAGCGACCAACTGTTTGGTAAACCAAATACTGGGTTCGGCCACGGCTAAGCACCATCTCTTCCAATGCCTGATCCCTGTGTTTGCATATCTCATCTCAATAATTTATGTCTTAACATGCTCGTATCCCCAAGTGGTCCTAGGATGGATATTTCCCTTACAACGAGCCAACATCACCAGGTAAGCAATCTTAAGCATGTGTTGTCGGAGAAGACATGGGGTAAAATTGATTCTTCTGGTGTAAGTAGCGGTTGATGTTGGGGGAGCATGGTCGGAAATTGTATGACGTTCATTATAATCAAGTGAAATGATCTCACAATAAGTCACGGTGCGAGCCCATAACTTAAATCTTTAAGAAAAAGTATAAATTTAAGAGTTGCAAATTTATTTTGAAAATGTTAAGAGAGCACACCTACAAGTTTAGATCAGACAATGCACTGGGGACTTTCTGCTTTTCTCATAGTAGCACACCTACAAGTTTAGATCAGACAATGCACTGGGGACTTTCTGCTTTTCTCATAGTAATCGACAAAACATGTCACTTCTAATTTCTAATCAACACGAGATTTTTAGCACCCTTGTTCTTAAAGGGTTCTTTTCCTGTGTAAATCTCCATAGATGCTCTTGCGATTTACTATCTGATACGCGAACACGAGGAATAGAAACCAGGGATTGTAGAAATCATAACCCGTAACATATTCTTTCAAATTTATTTATTACCAAAACACTACTCGTACTTAATACTCATACTATGGTGAAAATTAACATTCATAGTAGTTTTGCTAGTAAGTTTCTCCTCGTTTGAACACGTTACGAATCTACATTTTACATGAGTTTTGTAGATTTTTAGTGATCGCAAAATTTGCTAGTTTCTAGCCTTTTTCTTCCATCCTTTTTTCACCATGGGAGCCCATGGCATGAGTGGCCTACTAAACTTAGTTGTGGCAATGGTATCACTCTTTTCCAACGACTGGTCGAGTGGCAAAGCCACAAAAGGGGATTGAAACATGAACTTTACTCGAGTATTGACTTAGTGAGTGCTTATTAACATAACACCTAAATTAACTATGCATTCCTTCCGTTTCCGTAAATTTTTTAACGTTTTGAGTTTTATACGGAGTACACGTTAAAATGATCTCTCATCGTTACATTGCCCAATAGTAGACTGCACCAAGCTAGAGCTCAATACGTTTCTAGACTTTGGGAGCTCAAGTTGAGTAAGGTCAAAATATCATTGAAGTGTCCGAGCACTTCAATGCGAATGCAGATAGTCATTCCCTTTGATGTTAGGTGTATAATATATTTTTTTTTTATGCATTTGATGATCATTTAGACATTTATTAGACGTTTGATGACGTGGATTTAATGTTAAATCTATTTTTTTCGAGTCCACGCAGGCAGCAGAATAGAGCTACAAATGGCAGGTTCTCAAGACATCCAAACTTGACACTTTCACTTTTTGCTTCATCACCACTTTCCCTTTTTAGTAACAATATACTTGGTCTTGTCCTCAGCCTCACCCACCTCTTCACTCTCTCTACAACTCAGCCATGGCAAAAACCCTCACACCGCTTGAAACCGAGTCCCAACTCGGTACCAAACTCGGTCCACTACCCAGACTCAGTGAAAACAACCCCAATAACTACTCTTGTGTCGTAACAATCAAGGAAGAAAATGAAGATGAGCTAGGCCTAGGGCTATTTGAGGAAGAATTGGGTATTTTTGGTAAAATTGGCGGTATTTCGGGTTCGGTTTCGGCATCGAAAAGAACAAAACCGCAGCAAGAGGAGGAGGAGGAGGGGGGAGAATTAGGAGTGCCACGGGCATTTGAGATGTTACATGGATTGGGCCCACCACCATTCTTGACAAAGACTTATGAAATGGTGGAAAACCCAGAAACTGATGAAATTATTTCATGGGGTAGTAGTGGTGGTGGAACTAGTTTTGTTGTGTGGGACCCTCATAAGTTTAGCACTGATTTGCTTCCTAAGTTTTTTAAGCACAGTAATTTCTCCAGTTTTGTCAGGCAGCTCAACACCTATGTAAGGATTCTTAACTCCCACTCCCTTTGCCGTCTTTTCAATTATTTGCGTTTGGTTTGAATATGTGAGAGGAATCGATAGTAAACCGTTACTTGTGTGGTTATGATTTATGAATATTCTTCTTATGTTGTGTGGGTCCATTTGTTAATTATGTTTATTATGATTTTTGACATAATTTATTCATGTGGTCATTTTAAATTTGATATGGTAGTGGACATAGTGGTTAACTTGTCCAGCTTTAAGCGGGAGTACTACTTTTGTTAGGACTTAGACGATGGTGATAATGAGTTGAGTCAGTTCGTAGCAACTCGAATATGGCTTTGTCAATGCTTGGGTTGAGCCCCAATCGAGACTTTAGCGAGCTAAGCCGAGCAAAATTATAGCTCGACTAGTAAAGCTTATGCTGGAATGCTGGTCCTTAAGGGCCCTGTACTGTGGAAGTAGGGGGGTATTACATTGCCTAACAGTAGACTGCTCCAATCTAGAGCTCAATACGTAGCTAGACTTTGGGAGTTCAAGTTGAGCACGGTCAATTTTCGGCTCTCCTCGTTATCACCTGTAGTTGGAACCCACAACATCCACTGGAAAGTTAATTTCAATCGTGTGTCAATGAAATTTAAGTAAAATTGTATGTCTATTGAGCTGAAATGTAAGGTTCTCTAGGCTTTGGATGTTCGCTTTTATTGCGTAATTGTTTCTGTCAAAATTGTGTTTAATTTGTTGAGCTAGCGTTTCTGTTCATTGTAAAGTTGACAGTTGATGAGATGGAAATTTTAAGCTTACTGATTGAGCATCCTATTTATTCATTATAAAGTTGATGAATATAGAGCATGATCATGTGGGTTTCTGTTAGTAATGTAATGGATTATAGTCTTGACTGAAGTATGAAACCATTGATTGGGACTTGGTTTTCTATTATGTAGCAGTCGAAATTGGCAATTTCTTCGATGGGTTTGATGATTTTCTGTTGCTCTCATTGAGTCGTACATAGGCTATACTCGTCTTGGTATGAGTAAGCCTGTCCAATGTTTTTTTTTTTTTTTTGGTGGGTGTGTGAGCGTGTCTGCTCCTCAGGTTTCAAGTCTGATGGGTGGACTTTTGATATGTGTTGCTCGTTTCATGTTTCAGGGATTCAGAAAAGTCCATCTCGGGCGATGGGAGTTTGCAAATGCAGCTTTTCAAAGAGGCAAGAAGCATTTGCTGAGGTCCATAAAGAGGAAATATCATAACGACAAAAGCAATTTGAGGTTGAAGTTTCAAACAGAGGCCGAAATTGAAAAACTCAAGCTAGAGCAGGAGGCATTGAAGGTCGAGATTAGGGATCTGAAACAGCAACAACTGAACTCAAAGCAGTATTTGGCTACTCTGGAAGAGCGCATGAAGTCTGCAGAATGGAAGCAAAGGCAGTTCCTTTTGTTTATAGCAAAGGCAATGAAGAAAGCACCCTTGTTTCAGCAGCTACTGCAGAATTACCAAGAGAAAAAAGCTCTGGATAACGGACAAGTCTCTAAGAAACGTAGATTGGCCTCACACGAGAGCCCTGATGATTCAACTTTTACGGACTTGAGCCAAACCCCAGGTTGTATCCATGAGGATGGTATGGCTGACATTGAGCTGGAAGCAAACTCACTGCTTGGGTCCTCGCCTGTTGATTTAGGCCCTCGCCCTATGCAGGAAGGCCAGGAACAAAGCTCCAGCTTTACGTCTGAGACTAGCCCTGACTTATCCACTGGAAGCTACATAATGTGGGAAAAGTTACTGGAGGATGATGTAGTATGCGAGGGGGATGAAGAAGCAGCATTTGCCAATGATCAAACCAAATTTGTTCATGAATTAGAGGATTTGATTGCTAAGCCACCCGCCTGGGGGAGTTTCGCGAATGCTGGTGAAGTTGCTTGTCCAGGAGGTAAATTTTCTTGCACCTATGCTTAAATGATATTTGTTCAGTCTCTAACTCGGGTCTATAAACCGATGCTGAATGTGATGCCATGGTCGTCAATTAATTATTTTCCTAATGAGCAGGGCAGTAGGAAGATCAGGGCCGGAACAGATTAGCCGATTAGGTAACCTTTTGAGACAAGGAACTGATGTGCAGAGGCCTTCAATCTATGAAGATCTGGGAATTGTTTTTGATGTTCACATTGATCTTCTGACAGAATAGAGAAATGGTTTATTTTAGTTAGGAATGCACGTTAAGGAGATATATTACTATTTTGTCATTGTTGTACATATTGGACAGAGTTTAATCTGCCGTAAGCCAGCATGCTAGATGTACACATTGTGTATTATGGAGCTCAGGAGATGTATAGACTTCGCTATCGCTTATGTCGAATTTGCTATTCCTTAAGGATCAGAATTTTGTTCTGCTGCATGTAAGCAAAACTTATTTACTCGTAGGTTTGGGGACCCTGAAGCAAGTCTCTTTTTTTCCTTTTGTGAAACCGAGAACGCTCTGCTGAGGTTCGTTGAATAAACGTTGTGCGCCGAGTCATAGGGTTCTCATCTGAAGCATTTCTGCATTTGAATGACCTATCCATGATCAATGGCTCTTAAACTTACCTTCAAACACCAGGGAAATGCAACACTAGGATCGATACCCAAATAATATAACGTGGATGTGTACCACATGAGTAAAACCGACTTATGGAGTATCGACCGTTCTTGAACATACTTCAATAGTACCATGCATTTGGCAAAAATATGAGTTCAATTAACGTTACAAGTATCCAAAAGGAAAGAGTCGTTCCTTGCTACATGAAAGAATAACTGCAACATCTGCCTTCTCTTTTCCTCTTTCGTCCAGATGAAACGCAAAGAAAATTAAAGTGTTGTACCCTTGAACTTAAGGGTTGTCCCTCCCTTGTGCACTATTGTCTACCTCTATTGATATAAACTTTTACAGGCTCCGTGTACTTGTATACCAAAAGTGCAAACCAAACGCGTCTCTAGTCTCTTTAAATAGGACTTGTCACTATTTTTCTTCTCACTACCGATAGGTAAATACATTTTTATTCTAAGACCAAGAACAACAACAAAAAAATTTTCCACAAGTATAAACCTATGCAAATTCCAATTGCTAAGCCACCACTATAACCTCTATAATAAAACCTTGGGCATTACACTCAACCCCCCCACGCAGATGTACCAATGGTGATAGTCAAAATCGTCTTAGAAAAGCGAAACGATTCATACATGACGTCTATATTGAGAAAATACCAGTATTGCTCATGGTCTTAATTTTCATTTTGGCCTTCGACAATAAAATAATGCTTATCTATGCCCATGCTTGATATTCATGGAAAGAGCGGTTCCAGCGAATTCCACCCACAAAGACTGATCTTATCCGAGGGCAGCTAAAATTTCTACCGGCAGTAATGCCGCCGTGCCGTGGCCAATTGTCTTACGAGTTGGCTTGAGTGTGCCCATTTTACAACCCATTAATGCTAGGGGCACTTGCTCCGCAAATTAGCTGAACTAGTGCGGTCTTAAAGTACAATGTCGCTGAGGGCATTACTCGTTGTAGTTTAAGCCCGCATTAGTTAGCTCATCCGCGGAGCAAGGGCTCCTGCCATAACTGGGTTGTATAATGGGCACACTCAAGCCAACACTCGTAATACAATCCGCCACGGTACAACAGACACTACAGCAGGTATAAATTTTTGTTGCCCCTGAACAAGATCAGACTTTGTGGGTGGATTCGCCGGAACTGCTTTCCACGATTCTCAACTCAAGGGCATAGATAAGCATTTTTTTTGTTGTTGTTAAAGGCTAAAAATGAAAATTAAGACCATAAGTAATATTTTCTCAGCATTGAGCCGCTGTCGATTTTCCGCCCCTCTCGCCGAGGAAGAAGGCCTAATCTAGTAGGTTAGATCATTTCCTACACACTTTGTTTAGTTGAAACATGAATGTTGACTAAAAGTTGTGCTGTGCAACCACTTGTAATCGTAAGAAGGCTCGGCCTCAACCAAACATAAAATTTTCTCACATATTCAAATCAGTTGTTAACAATAAAAAATGATAAAGAGAATACTAGTATGTAATATAATGATAACATTCCTGCCATTTGTATGTTCGAGAGAAGAAGTGATTCAAGTTTTTTTTTTTTTTTTGGCCGCTGTGTACACTCAGGACTTTTACACCGCGGAGTTGTCGTGAGCGTCGGTCTGCTATTAAGCGCCGTTTGCAGGAGCAGTTTATTGTTCGGGCTGTTCGCACTTGGGCTGAGCCTGGGGTGCGTGGCAGCTTATTCAGGATACTTTGGCTGAGGATTCGCCTCCTTTGTTGGATGTTGATGATGAGACCCTGGAGATGTGTGAGCGTAATGTCATGCAGTGTAGGCGTAAGGTTGCTGATGGTCATTTTATTGCGGCGGTTCGTGTCCTTTCTTCCTCGGGCATTGCTCCTTACTCTGATGCTACTGTGGAGGATTTGCAGGCTAAACACCCCGTTGCTCCTGGGCCATCATTGCTTGCCTTACCTGTTGATCAGCCTCATTTAGATGCTCCGGTTGCTATTGTTCTGGATCGGATTAGGAGTTTTCCACGTGGAACTTCTTGTGGGCGAGACGGTTTGCGTGCTCAGCATCTCATGGATTGTTTGAGTG